>CM019152.1:17012765-17399902 GCA_009733165.1 Naja naja | reverse complement strand
TATGTTTGCATGAAGAGTCAGATGCGAAGAGCTTCAGTGAAGAGTTTATTTAGTGACTACAGCTCGAATGGACCCAACTTGGCTGGGCTACGGCTGCTTTTTATAGCCAGCAGCCGTAGTTGCCAGCCAATCAGAGTGCAGGGTTTTCCCGCACTTTTAAACCAATCATATTTGACATTTTACAAGAACAATTCAAACTAAACCAATAACATTCAAACTTACATACATAACACCCCTCCCCACTCGGTTCAGTCCATACCAAACCCCAGCCTATCTAATGTATTCTTTTAAATAGGTGGGGCTCTTACGTGTATGTTGAGACCTTCGTGGTTCAGAAGTTTTAACATTCTCACCCAGTGAGAGAGGAAATGTGTCTGCTGACATTTCCCTTCTGGGACTCCCTGTGAAAGAAGACCCTGTTTGATTGTTAGAATCTGGTCTCTCCTCCCAACCCATCTCCAGCCCAATGTCAGCACCCAAGTCAGGTAGTGATGTACAATCGTCCACTTCTAAGGATGGAATTTGGCATTGTGACAGGTTTTGGGATGATTCCTGTCGTAATGGCTCATTACACATGGGGTGGATTCTTGCTTGCTGATTTTCCTCCTGTTCCTCCCCTCCCCCCCTAGAATTGACATCAGGTGAGGGAACTAGAGAGGAACAAGTGTGATGTTCCTGAGAGAACCTGGATCTAAGTTGATCAATGTGCCTGCTCCAGAGGAGTCCATCCTCTGTTTGCACCCTGTAAGAACGAGGGCCTGTGATTTGAGTTATCTCAGCAGGAATCCACAAAGGTTCACCCATAAGGTTCTTAGCATAAACAGAATCACCCACACTGAATGTGTGAACTTTGGAAGTGAATCTAGTGGTGCATTGGGTGCATAAGTGGGATGAAGGCGGTCAAGGGAAGACCTAAGTTTCCTACCCATCAACAACTCTGCTGGGGATAAGTTATTAGATGGGTTAGGAGTGATGTGCTGAACACTAAGAACTTTTTCAACTTTCTCAGTGATGTCCCCAGGACCCAGTTGCTAAAGCTTCTCCTTGGTAAAACGTACCATGCTTCAGCCCGCCGTTAGCGAAGGGTGCCCAGGGGCAGTGAGGGCATGTCTGATACTCTGTTGTGCTAAATAGGATTCAAAAAGGTTGGATGTAAATTGAGGGCCATTGTCAGAGACAAGAACATCAGGTAACCCGTGGGTTACAAAAGTTTTTGAGCTGCTTGATGACAGCATCAGTTGTGGTGGATGCCATAGGGATTACCTCTAGCCATTTGGAATATGCATCTACTATAATAAGAAAGGTGTGCCCTCTGGTAGGGCCTGCGAAATCAATGTGAATCCTAGACCATGGGTCCCTAGGACATTCCCATTCCTGTGTGGGGTGAAGGTGGGGCAGGCCTGACTACCTGACAGTTGGGACAAGATGCAACCCAGTTTTCAACCATTTTGTCAATACCTGGCCACCATACATAACTCCTGGCCAATCCCTTCATTCTGACAATACCTGGATGACCCTCATGTACATTTCCAAAACCTCTTTTTGCAGTCTTGCAGGAATAACCACCCTGTTACCCCACAAAATACATCCTTCTTAATACAGATAATTCAGTTTGCCTGGACTTAAAAGGTTGAGCCAGGTGAGGTAGATCTTGAAAAGGCCAACCTTTCTTAATCCAGCCTATAACAGGAACCAATAAAGTGTCTTTGGCAGTCTCTCTGGCAATTTCAGCAGCATGCACTGGAAGCTTGGCAACAGTTTCTAGGAAAAAGGTGTGTGTTTCAGGTTCAAAGTCCTCCTTGTGGCAAGGAAGTGGGCAACGACTCAGTGCATCAGCATGCCCAATGTTCTTGCCAGGCTTGTGGATAAGTTTGTATGAATAAGCAGCAAGAAATTCAGTCCATCTCAGCATTCTTGGTGACAGGATAGTAGGTGTAGGTTTATCTCCTGCCACAATGCCTAACAAAGGTTTGTGATCTGTAACAATGGTAAATGTTCTCCCATACAGATATTCATGAAATTTCTTGACAGCTGCAACAATTGCCAATGCCTCCTTGTCCAATTGGCTGTAATTCCTCTCTGCTTTGGTCAAAGTGCGAGAGTAAAATGCAATAGGGGCTTCTCTCCCGCTGGGAAGCCTGTGGCTCAAACCCCCCACACACACACTCCAAAAGGGATGCATCACAAGTCAGTACAACAGGCAAATTCTCAGAGAACTGTATCAGTACAGCATCAGACGTGATTAGTCTTTTAATACTGTTAAATGGTGATTGTTCCTTCCTCCCCAGACCCAAACAGACTTCCTGTCAAGTAATCTGTGCAATGGTTCAGCAATGGTTGCCTTCTGAGGTAGGAACATGTGATAAAAGTTAATGAGTCCAAGGAAGGCTTGCAAATCTGTTTTGCATTTAGGTCTAGGGCTTCTTTGATTGCTTGAACCTTGGCATCTGTAGGGTGGATGCCATGCTTGTCAATCATGTAGCCCAGGAACTCAACCTTGTCAGTTTTAAGAGTGCATTTTTCTTCCTTGACTTTTAACCCCACTTTCCTGAATCTGGTAAGAACTTCTCTGAGTCTTTCTTGTAACTGAGTGTCATTTTCAGCAGAGATTAACACATCATCAAAGTAAGGCACTACCCCTGGCAGTCCTTGGAGCATTCTTTCCATAAGGCTTTGAAAGATGCCTGGTGCCACACTTACTCCAAATTGTAACCTTTTACATTTGAAGGCACCTCTATGAGTCACAATGGTTTGGGCCTCTGCAGTGGCATCATCAACTGTTAGTTGTTGATATGCCTGGGCCAGATCCAATTTGGCAAAGACTGTACCCCTGCCAAGTGAATGTAACAGATGATGCACCACTGGAACTGGGTATGCGCTCTGCTGCAGCGCATGGTTCAGTGTTTCCTTATAGTCTCCACAGATTCTTACTGACCCATCAGTCTTGACTGGTGTGACTATGGGTGTCTCCCATCTGGAGTGGTCAGTGGGCTCTAAAACCCCCTGAGCTATTAATTTGTCTAATTGTGCATCAATTTTTTCCTTTAAAGCAAATGGGACCCTTCTGGGCTTTAAACGAATTGGGGGCACCTTGGGATCTAGGTTGAAAGTGATAGGGGTCCCCATATACTTGCCCAATCCTTCGCTGAAGACCTCTGGAAACTCAGACTTCAAGGCCTCCTCCATTCAGAGTTGCTCACGTGATTGATGCCAGTCACCTCGATGTCTAGTGGATTGAACCACTCAAGTCCCAGCAAGCTTGGGCGATCCTTGTCCACGATGGTCAGGGGCAAACGTTTGGTGTGGCCTTTGAACTTCACGTTGAATTCTCTTGTTCCAACTACTGGAATCTTGTTCCCTTGGTAGTCTTTAAGAGTCAGTGCTTGCTTCTGGAAATTGTTCTTCTGAATGTTGGGAAGTAGCCTGTGAATAGTGTCCCATGACACCATAGATAAATAGGAGCCTGAGTCCACTTCCATTTGGCAAGGCCTTCCTTCAATGAGTACCTTCACATGTACTTTTCTGCTTCTTAAGGGTGAAGAATGACCAATGGTGACTGTTTGATGAGTTTCATTCTTCCCATTTGCTTCTGAGTTGCGCCCCATTTTCTCACTGAAGTTGTTGGGCTTGAAATCTTTGTCAGGAAACTTTCTTCTGTGTGGAGGAGTTCTGGATGATTTGCAGACTCTTGCTAGATGACCTCTTTTTCACAACGAAGGCAGATGGTATCAAGAAACTTGCATTCAGTGCGGGGTGCCCCCAACCTCTGCAATAAAAGTCTTGCCTTTTTCTTCCCAGGTCTTTCTTTTCTTTTCCATTCTGAGTCTATAAATTCCTTTCTCCACCTCACTACAGTCTGATTCATAATCTATCTGCTCACAATGAGTTGTTGTGGACTTTTCCACATCAGGATGGCTTGAGGCCTTGTTAATTTTCTTCATGGCTGCCGCTGAGGACTTAGTGGCTTCTGCTGAGGATGCCTCTTCTATGGCCTCCTTTAACGTGATCTTAGGTTTTAATAATAATTTGCTCTGAAGCACCTTGTCTTTGAGGCCTAGAACAAACCGATCGCGCATGGCCTCCTCCAAGCTGTTAAATCGCATGCACCCCCAATGTCTCTTAAGCTTGCCACGAAGTCGTTAATGTTTTCGCTTTCCCCTTGATCCCGATGGTAAAACTCGTGTCTCTTAATGAGGCACGATATTTGTGGGGCGTAATGGGCTCTTAAAAGCTTTTCTAAATCAGGCCATTCCATTACCTTCATGTCTGCAGCTCCCGCCAATGCCTTCGCCATCTTGAAGACTGCTGGACTGCAGTGCGTAAGGAAGACCACCCTCTTCCGCTTCTCGGAGATGTCAGCGAGGTCGTTTCCTTCCAAATACATTTGGAAGCGATCCGCATACGATTCCCAGTCTTCTGCCACCGGATTGAATGGGGCTGGGGGAGTGTTCAGCCAGCCATCTCGCTCTTCTGCTTGTCTTCCGCGTCGTCTTCTCTTCAGGGGAATCCCACCTTCGTCGCCAGTGTTATGTTTGCATGAAGAGTCAGACGCAAAGAGCTTCAGTGAAGAGTTTATTTAGTGACTACAGCTCGAATGGACCCAACTTGGCTGGGCTATGGCTGCTACTTATAGCCAGCAGCCGTAGTTGCCAGCCAATCAGAGTGCAGGGTTTTCCCGCACTTTTAAACCAATCATATTTGACATTTTACAAGAACAATTCAAACTAAACCAATAACATTCAAACCTACATACATAACACAGTTCATGTATGAAAATCCAAAATTCTATTTCAGTTCTTAAATCTGAATTTGCCAGTACTGTATTCCTTGAAGCTTATTATGAGCACAAGTATATAGTGCTCCATTTTGTTTTCTTTTTATTCTAAAGAAGCTGAATAACATAAGGAAAGTGGCATTGTAGTGGCCTTTGGTACTTTCTTCTCATACCTTTCTCCAACCTAATTTTCTTCTGCTATTAGTAAAGAGGGAGGGAGTCTGCATTAGAATATGTATACATTCAGAACTAATAGCTTTGCATAGGAGAGAAGGAGCTGGACCAGAAGAATATATATTTTATTTTACTAGCATTATTTTATCATTATTATTAAGATCTCTTGAAATGTATAAAATAATATGAACAATTTTAATCATATATTTCCAACATTACATCTTATTCCATCTACATACTTGTCCAATAATATAGAAAGTCTGCCAAGTAGAAGACTAGAATGCATAATCTAAGGTGGAAGACTGAAGACAGAGACTTATAAAGTCTCATCCTAGCTTTTGACTAGTAGTTCATCTGGAGCTATCAATGGTGCTACAATCTTTAGCTTTATGCTCCATTGCTTCCTTCTGCCTTCAGGGTTTTTCATCAGAATAGGACCATAAAGATTTTGAAAAACTCTCCAGTTTGCTTATGTTGAAGTTCCATATTACTAATGCTTTTATTTCTGAATTTGACCTCCTGTTGCACATGCACTTAAGCATGGGGAAGATGAAAAGAGAATAATGTGAAAAGTTTTCTATAAAATGTAGAGAAAGAAATTTTTGTTAAGGAAAAAAGATGATGTAATAAGGCTAACACAGTTCTGAATCCCAATGCTGTCATGAATAATCATTTGCAGGTCCCTTGTGCCATTTGGAGACAAGATAAAAAGAACCCTATAGACTTTTTTTAAGCACTCAGGGAATACATAATGTTTCCTCCTGCTACTTCCTCTCATCAACCTCCCATGATGTGGATTGATCTGAAAGAAAGCAAGTGTCCCAAAGTCACTCAACCACATGCCATACCCAAGAGAAAATTTGAATTCACAGCCCCCAGTTTCAAGTTCAGCACTTTACTATATTAAACCAGCTCTTCCTATTAATAATAACAAAGCAAATCGTCATCATCATCATCCTGAATCAATTCACTGCAGGAAGACATTCTGTTCACCAAATGTTATGGATTGTAATCTACAACCCTGACATCAAAGTAATTACCCTAATGTAACCTAGCTTGTTTCCATGCCTAGGAAGGATCTGTGTGTATATGTGTGTGTGTCTGTGCATCAGTCTGTGTGAGTTTGTGTATTTATTAATTATTGCACTTTAATTATATGAAAATAATGCATGTATGAACTTGTACTGATACTGAAAAACTGATTTAAATTCCTTAGGGACCTAAGTGGTAATACAAATTACAAGATGAAATAAAATTGGATGATATAATCACAGTTATTTTATGAATAATTGGGCTTATTTTGAATTCTAAAAGACTATCTAATTTAGAGAATAAGAAAGAAGAAAAGGAAGCGGATTGTTTCATAACAATATAGAATAGCTTCCACTTTTTCTCTCAATACACAATGTGCTAGCAAAATCAATTTATTTCAAAATGTTGTGGATGTCAGAATAAATATTTTCCCCATTCCATTTTAGGAATTTGGTAATCTTGTCTTGCTAAGCAGAATGCCTTATTTCTGCATTACATTACAGATTTTTAGTTTTGGTCCTTGTGAAAACCAGTAAAACGTTCCCGAAACTGTTTGGATTTATTTATAGAATGTAAATTATATCCTAAATGAAGTTAAACAATGCAACCAGTAATTTGAAATCTTTACCCTTCAGTCATGAGAATCAATTAATTTATTTTAATCTTAGGACTTTTATCCTTATGATGACTTTGCAACACCATTTTTGTAGTAACCAAAGATAAAATTTAACAGCTTTGATTTCCTAAACCTGATAACTTTGATTTGGCAAAGTAGTTAATCTGATAGCATTCTATATTACAAAATACTCTCTTTTGCATATTAAAAGTTTCTTGACTTTCTCACCTCCTCAAATATTCTTGTCACATATTATGTAGAATAATAGGCAAAATTTATTGGCATAAAATGATTTCTCCAAATCTTGCCAAGAGAAGAAGAACTACTCCAAGTTCTTTATCAGGTGCAAGCAGCCAAAATCCCTCATTGATAGGCCCAAGTAGATATTTTATTGTTAATCACCAATATTACAACAATTATTATTATTATTTATTTAGACTTGTATGCCGCCCTTCTCCCTAAGGACTCAGGGCGGCGAACATATAAAAAGAATACATTTACAATAAAAAATATTAAACAAATGCAAGTCTATAAATTACTAAGAATGAATTAAAACAATTAAAATTGCAACAGTAAGCAATACAATTAAAACAACCCACCCCCGGTTCAATGCAGGCCGGCCTGCTGAAACAGCCAAGTCTTCAGGTCTCGATGAAAGGAGCAGAGATCAGGGGCCAAACGAAGATCCATGGGGAGCTGATTCCATAGGACGGGCACTCTCACAGAAAAGGCCCTAGCCCTGGGGACCACCAGCCAACAGTGCCTAACCGATGGTATTCCCAGGAGGCCCCTCCTGTGGGAGCACACGGGGTGATCGGAGTGTGATGCTGGCAGGAGGCATTCCCACAAGTACCCTGGACCTAAGCCATTTAGGGCTTTATAAGTTGTTACTAACACCTTGAAGGAAACCCGGAAGGCAACCGGCAACCAATGCAAGTCGCGCAGGAGGGCTGTAACATGGGAGTATCGGGATACCCCCATCACAGCCCGCACGGCCGCATTCTGCACCAGCTGCAACCTCCAAGTAATCCGCAAGGGTAGCCCCATGTAGAGTGCATTGCAGTAGTCGATTCTGGAAGTGACGAGCGCATGAGTGACTGTTCGAAGGGCATCTCAGTTCAGGTAAGGGCAGAGCTGGCGAACCAGCCAAACCTGGGCAAAAGCCCCCCTGGCCACAGCTCCCACTTGCTCCTCCTCCTGTGCATCCAGGAGGACACCCAGATTCCTCGCCCTATCCATGGGGGGGTAACACCTCCTCCCCATGACCAAAGATGGCACATCCTCTGGAAACCAAGATGCAGGTAAGAACAGCCACTCAGTCTTGGCTGCATTGCGCTGGAACCTGTTACTCCCCATCCAGGCCTGCACTGCCTCCAGGCACCGGGACATCACCGAGAGAGCATCACTGATCTGGTCTGGGGTGGAGATATACAACTGGGTATCATCTGCATATTGGTGATACCTCACCCCAAAACCACGGATGATCTCGTCCAGCGGTTTCATGTAGATATTAAACAGGAGAGGTGAGAGAACAGACCCCTGGGGCGCCCCACAAGTGAGGAGCCTCGGGGATGACCTCTGCTCTCCTGCCAACACCGACTGCGAGCAGTCCGAAAGGTAAGAGGAAAACCACTGTAAAACGGTGCCGCCCACTCCCAACCCCCGGAGCCACCACCACCATGGTCGATGGTATCGAAAGCCACTGAGAGATCTAAAAGGACCAGGACAGAGGAAAAGCCCTTGTCCCGAGCCCTCCAGAGATCATCCACCAGTGCGACCAATGCTGTCTCCGTGCTGTGTCAGGGCCTGAAACCCGATTGGTACAGGTCAAGATAATCAGTTTCCTCCAGGAACAGCGGAAGCTGCTGAACCACCACGCTCTCAACAAGCTTCACTAAAAAGCGAAGATTGGAGACTGGACAATAGTTGTTCAAAATGGTTGGGTCCAGAGGAGGCTTCTTGAGGAGGGGTCTCACCACCGCCTCTTTCAAGGCGGCAGGAAAAAAAACCCTCACTCAAAGAGGCATTGACAACTGCCTGGAGCCAACCACATGTAACCTCCCTGGAGGCATAAACCAACCAGGAAGGACACGGGTCCAATAAACATGTGGTGGAAGACAGCCTCCGCATGATCCTGTCCACTTCATCCAGGGAGACAGGGTCAAACTCAACCCAGATAGAATCCACAAGACTCATCGCCACTCCATCATCTAAACTCTGCCAGTCAGAGTCCAAGCTGGCCCGAATCTGACTGATCTTATCCGCCAGATGTAGACTAAATTCCTCTGCTCTGCCCTCAAAGGGTCCCCCCTCTCCTCCAAATGCAGGAGGGAGCGAGTGACCCTGAACAGGGCCGCAGGGCGATCATCTGCGGACGTGATCAGAGCAGAGAAGTAAGCACATCTCGCTGCTCTAATTGCTTCCAGGTAAGTCCTAATATAGGCTCTTAGCTGGACACGGTCAGACTCAGAACGACTAGTCCTCCACCTGCTCTCCAGGCATCTTCTCCGCCGCTTCATCCCCCGAAGCTCCTCCGAGAACCAAGGAGCCAAACAAGGTCTGCGGCGAAGAAGATGCCGCAAGGGGACAACCCGGTTGAGCGCTGCCGAGGCCGCCTGTTGCCAGGCAGCCACCAAAGTCTCGGCCGGGCTGTGGTCGAGGGAGGTGGGCAAGAACCCCAGGGCTGTCTGAAACCTCTCCAGGTCCATCAGGCACCTGGGGCGGAACCATCGTATCATCTCCTCATTCCAGCAGCGAGGGGCAGCCGATTGGAAGACCAGCCTCAGGAGATAGTGATCTGTCCATGATAGGGGTAGGGTAACCGGTGATCCACCCCCCAGATCGCTACACCACTGTCCCGAGACAAAAACCAGGTCGAGCATGTTCCCCCCCCTCATGAGTGAGTCCCTGAAACACCTGGGTCAGGTCCATGGCTGTCATGGATGCCATGAACTCCCGAGCCAAACCCGACGCCAAACTGTTCCTTTATCTTGGGAAATGGCAGGTATGTACCTAAAGATTTTACCTCAAATATATCCTTCATTAAATAGTCTTCAATGCCTGTTTACTCCCTCAAGAAGAGGGAGGGCTCTCTTTCAACATTCCCCTAAGTGATGACAGTAACTGTAATGCTAAAATATTTCAATGAAAGGAATTAACTCAGGATATAATTCAATGGGATTTATTTGTCAAGAAACTACTGATCACTAGAGAAAGAAATGTCCAGCGAAACATGGATGACTAATGCAAATACCCTATTATCAAATATATAGGAGTTTCTTATTTTATTAAAATATTAAGACAATTTCAATTCTCCATATTTGTTTCCAATACTGTTTTACTTAATAAGGAGCTCAGATCATGGTGTAGGGTTTTTTTTACATAGATTTAAACATTAAATTTATTTAAAGAACTTTGAATATTATTACCAATGGTACCATACCAAACAAATTACTGTTGTGATAAGTAGTAATATTGATTTTTATGGTTTTTATTTTAAGTCCTGTAAAGTTTCTTAAAGTCTGTTAGGTTCCATGTGACATTGAAATCTCATAAATAAATAAACATGACTTTGAGATACTATTAGAATCCTCTCCCAACAATTAGTTTTATACTATAGGCTATATATTTCCTGATGCAACACATGTTTCAATGTTATTTTAACATTATCTTCAGAATCTGTACTGCAGCTAATCTAGCAAAGAAAAGGAAGACATTTCCACAAACATTCTTCCCGTTCCCGTAGTACCTGCTGTTTAAATTTTATAGAATACTATACTCTGATATTAACCTTGACCCCTAAACTGTGGTTGGTCTTCCAAAAGATAGACACTTTCCTATTATGTCCTGAATATACCTCACACAATTCTAAAATTATTGTTTTCCAAATAGCTCACTGTATCACACTATTCTGAATTGCTCTATAGCAATGCATACAACTTAAATTTAATCAACAAAAAAAATGGCAAAAACTAATGACATGTACTGCTGTGGAAAATCAAGAGGAAGTATCCTAAAACTTTTAATCATGTAGAATTTTAGCATGATTAGTTACAGTGGTGGTATTCTATTTTTTTACTACAGGTTCTGTGGGCGTGGCTTGATGGGTGTGGCATGGCTTGGTGGGCATGGCTTGGTAGGCATGGCAGGGGAAGGATACTTTAAAATCTCCATTTCCACCTCACTCCAGGGGAAAGATACTGTAAAATCCCTATTCCCTCCTCACCCCACTAACCTGCTTTCCAGCTCTGTTCTCCTATGCAGGGCAACAAAAGAAGATCCAGCCAATCAGCTGCGACCCCAATCAGCTGAGACTTGGGAAGCAGTGAACAAATGGGGCAGGGCGAACCAGAGGTGGTATTTACCGGTTCTCTGATCTATACAAAATTTCCACTACCAGTTCTCCAAAACCTGTCAGAACTGGTTGAATACCACCTCTGGTTAGTTAAATAACTTTTCAATAAAGAAAGAAGGGAAATACTAGCAATAATGTGTCTTTAGTATTCATTACTCTGTAAATTTGCTTTTTAACCATTAAAATTATAACTAAATATGGTTGGAATCTGTCGAATAAAGCATAAGTGCTTATTCTATATTTTTATTTGATTTTTAAAAATTCTAAAGAAACAGTACCAGATCAAACAGTGAGGAAATTAAAGAAAAAAGAAAATTAATCATGGTGGTGGTGGTGATTGTCATAATGAGTAAGGTATAGCACACTACATTATTTGGCAAGTGTGAAACCTCAACATTATCTTACATTTTTGTACTCTTCTTTTAATGTAAGCCGCTCTGAATCCTTCGGGAGATAGGGCAGCATAAAAGTCTCATAATAAATAAATAAATGTGACTTATTAGATCAACAGTACTGCTCTTTTGCAGAAACCATCTTAAGCATGTGTTCAAATATAGTTGAGAGATCATTGTATAACATGTATAGTTCTATACAAACTGTTTACCTACCATAAGGAAATAAGGAAAGGGGACAAAATGGTTTCTGTTTAAATTTACTTGTTGTTTACTTTGCTTTTTTGGTTTTCTTTTCAAGAATTTCATTCATTTTATTATTATTATGGCTGATCAATTAGCCAAATTTTTAAACTGGATTTGGCCTTGCAATTCATCCATGAAGTCCTTCCCGATGCCTGGGATAGGCAGATGTTGTTGCTTGATGCTGTTAAAGATATTGTTGCAAGATGTAAGCTATTTCAAATAAAGCTGCCTTTTGCAATTCACTGATGGTTGATTTTGACAATGCCAATGGCATTCAAGTGATGTTAAAAATGCTTGGGGACCACACCTATTATTATTGGTAATACAGTTGGTATTATCTTTCCTTTTTTATATACAGTCATTTGAACTTTGGTGGTGGAATGGTTAGAATGCAGTATTGTAGGCTCTCTACCCACTGCCAGGAGTTTGATCCTGACTGGCTCAAGGTTGACTCAGCCTTCCATCCTTCTGAGATTGGTAAAATGAGGGCCCAAATCATTGGAGGCAATTTGACTCTGTATATAAGCAATTTATAAGTCTGTGCTATTGCTATTTGTAGGCCTTTATATTTTGTGGTTTTCACCAATTTTCTATTCTGCTGTCTCCAGGTACTGCAAAGTCCTCTATCTATACATTTTTGTCTTTCCTAATGGTTAAGTCTAGAGCGTTATGTGGCAGGTGCTTATTTGATTTCATTCTAAAGTCCAGAACACTTTAGCTTCATTTTCTATTACTCTGTCTATATTTTGGGGTCCCGCCAATTGTTGCTTGCAAGCACATTGTATTTCTTGCAGATCTTCCAGTGTACTATAGCTGTCAATGTTTATAGTCACTTAGTGTAATCTTCTTGGTGCAGCTAATTAGGTAGTCCACAGTTTCTTCAGCTCCTTGTGAGACAGTATTTTCTGTCTGCTGCTGGCTTCTCAGTTCCAACTTCGTTTTTAAGGTTTAGTCTTGTGCAGTCAGAATTAGTTTCTCTGCCTCTTTCTTCAATTTTTCTGCTCTAAGTTTTCCAGCATACTGGTCTATAAGAAATATTCAAATGAAGGATTAAAAAAAAGAAACATTGCAAGACAAAGTATCGCATGGCCAATACATTAAAAAAAAACTAGCAGGCAAACCAGATAAAAACAAGACCTGGCAATAGCTAAGAGCAGGAAAATTGAAGAAAGAGACAGAAGCTAATTCTGACTATATAAGACCAAACCTTAACAAATGCATATAAAACCAGAATTGAGAAGACAGCAACAGACAGTAAATGCTGTCTCTGTAAAAAAGCTGAAAAAAGTGGGCCACCTACTGTTCAGCCAAATGCAATAATAATAATAGACAATCAAAAATAGACAAACAATAATAGACAAGCCTTGAGTGTATGTCAGCAGTGGGTAAAATATTAAAAGCAAATTCTAATAAGTGTGAATGGATGAAGGGTTTAGAAAGCTCGGGGGATTTAGATATGAGAATTCAGTTCAGGGAATTCCACAGCTTAGGGGTGTAACGGGTGAATGCTCTGCTGCCCATGGATGAGAGACCTGACAAGGGGGTTGATGAATTTAAGATTTATTATTAGAAAGTAGGAACTGAGGGCATACATAAATGGAGACCAGTTCTGAAAGGTGTGAAAGGGAAGTTTCAAATATGTAATGAAAAACCCAAGGCTAAATTTAAAAGTCAGCACACTGAATTAGAAACTGAGTATGCCACATTTAGAATAATGTGACTGAATTTATTGCTGGGGATAAATGCATTGGATGCAGCTTTCTGAATAATAGGCTGATATGTGAATATATTTTTGTCAAAAAGTCTTTCAATCAGTGCAAACTAAAAGCAGTAACAATATGCATTATAAGAGAACAATAACAATATGCATTCTAGGAGAATTGTATAAATTGAGTTGACCTCACATCCTTAATATTAAGAAAATATAAAAATAATGCCATCTAAAGTGATTGCTTTTTCCAGAAAGGCTTTTAAATTTATTTATTTATTTATTTATTTATTTAATTGGTCTTATATGCTGTCCTATCTCCTGAAGGACTCAGGGCGGCTCTCATAAAAACACCCAATACAAAAGTTAAAAACATTAAAAATAATTAAACTAATTAGACCAAATAAATATTTAAAACCCACACCACAAAACATTTAAAACAAAAGCCCCCCTCTCAGTCCAGGCTGGTTTGTTCAGATAACCAAGTCTTTAGGCTGCGGCAAAAGGAGCGGAGGTTAGGGGCCAATCGTAGCTCCAGGGGAAGCTGATTCCACAAAGTGGGTGCCCCCACAGAGAAGGCCCTCCCTCTAGGAACTGCCAGCCGACATTGTTTGGCCGACGCTACCCCCAGGAGGCCCTGTCTGTGAGCACGCACCAGGCGATTGGAGTTCAATGCTGGCAGGAGACGTTCCCGCAGGTACCCCAGCCCTAAGCCATGTAGGGCTTTATAGGTAAGTACCAGCACCTTGAATCTCACACAGAGGGCAGCCGGCAATCAATGCAACTCACGCAGGAGGGGTATAACATGGGAGTACCGAGATACCCCCATCACAACCCGTGCGGCCGCATTCTGCACCAGCTGAAGCCTCCGTGTGGTCCGCAAGGGCAGCCCCATATAGAGATAATAATAATAATATTTAATTATTATTAAGTGTTATAAAGTATTAAGTATTGTTATCATGCAATAATAATTCAATGAACTTACAAAACAGATCATCATGTAAATGTAAATTCATCAACCACTCTTTCTCAGCATCCTTCATTAGTACACACCTTTATAATTGTAAATATTGAGTGACCATCCTTGAATCCTAATGAAAATTATTCCATCAATGATATGGTTCTTTCCTGTTATATATGCAGTAATATGTTTTGAAACAATAATTGCCATTACATTATTTCTATGGATTTAATTTCCAGAATAGAAAAATATGTGCTGGTCTGTGACTGAATAAAGATTTGATGATTATGAATATAAAAATTTAAAACTGTACTGTTGGAAAGTTACAGCTCTGTCCACTGGCTCTCCAGTTATGGTGCCCCAAGCCATGAAGTTCGAGCAAGTCAATGGATCACAAAGAGGAGGGTCCCAGCAACACTCTTAACTGAGCCAGTATAGTTAGGGATTGACCAACTTAGGGAGACTATCCACTTCATAATAGTCAGGAAAATGACTGAGGCGGTAATCCTGGGATTGTCCTGGCTAAACAAGTGGGGCCTGACAATCTTGTGGGAAGGGGGAAGAGAAAATGAGACTAGGAAGAAAATTGGTTTACTAATGAAAATTGGTTCCAACTAATGAACCCAAGCAAATCAGAACTCCAAGACTTAGATCTTTCTCAAAAAACTTCTTTATTAAGTACATTTAATCATGCCAATATGATGTCCACAATAAAGAAGTTCTTTGAGGGAGATCTAAGTCTCAAAGTTCTGATTCGCTTGGGTTCATTAGTCAGAACCTTGATATTCCCATTCCTGTTCATTTTAGATCATTTATTTCTAGAATTTCAGTTCCTATGCATGTCATATTTTTCCCTGATGCCTCCTGCAGTATGATCCATGTACCTTTCCTAATCTTTTTAATACACTTAAAGCTTTTGTGTGGTTTAAACTACATCAGCAACTAGACATCTGAAAGGCTTTGATGCCATTACTTATGCCGTTACATATAGCCTCTGGCCTATTAATTAACATCAGGATCAGCATACAATTGGAAGGGATCTTGGTGGTCTTCTAGTCAAGCCTCCTGCTCAAGCAGGAAATCCTATACTATTTTGGACAAGTGACTGTCCAGTCTCTTCTTAATAAAGTTATTTACTTATTTACTTAATAAAGTTATTTGCTCTTCTCTTCTCCAGAAATCAAGTAGTCTCTTAGAAACATGGAAGCTTCATCTTTTATCAACATAACATTCTTCTTTAGCTTGTATGAGATTTGTTAGCACTTCTTTGTGATGCCATAACTGATAGGTATTGAAATGTTTCCTATGGCTATTCATCCAATTATTTCAACTTTGTGCCAGATAATATCATCAGCACCAGTGCTTTCAGACATGGAAAAGGGATGGACTTTAAAGAGTCCATACTTGCTTTGTCACCTTTTGATTTTTATGGCATTGTTTACTGTAGACCACATCCTGTTGATACTTCATTTATGGTCTGTAACTGCTCCATTCAAATATATCACCTAACTAGCATAATTTCAGGCTGGTCCACTACCACCTATGGGTTCACCCCATTTTGGCTATAACAGATATGTGAATACTTGATGAAAATTATTTCTATACAACATTTCATGGATATATCAAAGTGCTTACTAATTTATTAAAAGTACATGAACATATTTATTTTATATAACATTAACACAACGTATCTCTTTCTTCTATAATGTCTTATGATTCCGGAGATAAATGTGTACCAAGTTACCATGTACTTTTATTATTGACAAGTGGGCCTGAATTCCCTTTAACTGCTGTATATTTATTGGGTTTTTATTGGTTTTATTTCACTTGTGTGTCTTCTACCATATTTCATTTCCCTTCAAATACTGTGTGAACCATTGCAATGAAAATGTGACAGGTAATTCATGTTCCAATATTTGTGGGGTTCCTAACAAAGACAAAAGGGTCAAACTATTTTCTAAACCACCACAAGGCGAGACAAGAAACAATGGATAGAAAATAACCAAGGAGACAAGTAAGGCGAAAATTCCTAACAGTTAGTGAAATCAACCAATGGAATAGCTTGCTTTCAGAAGTTATGAGTGTTCCATTACTGGAGGCTTTCAAAAATAAACTTGACAACTATTTTTTCTGAAATGATATAGGGTCTCCTGCTTGAAAAGGGGACTGGACTAGAAGCCCTCCCTTCCTACTCTGTTATTCTATCTTATTTAGGGATACTTAGGACTTATGTCTATAATCCAAGCCATTCAGGAAAAGATAATATCAGAGAGAGATGAATGATGGCAGTAATTTGAACAAAGAATGATCAAGACATAAACCATCTCTTGATCATTCACTTGAGACTTTCAAGAAGAGATTGGACTGCCATTTGTCAGAAATGGTGTAGGGTCTCCTGCTTGGGTGGGTAGTTGGAGTAGATGACTTACAAGATCCCTTCCAAATCTGATTATCTGTTATCGGTTAACCAAAAGGAGAATAGACTCAAACAGATAAAGTGATTAGTACATATTATGTCAAAGAATTAGAGAATATTTGACTGGTAAAGTTTGAAAGTAATTTGTTACCTTCCAGCTGTCCACACATTCTTCCCTTCCACTGAAAATGTATCTCATATATTTATGAGAATAGCTGACTTATTTCTGGTTGTAAGAAGTCAATTCTTATTGCTCAGGGCCTAGACTTCGAGACCAATGGTCCATGACAAATTCAGTCTGCAGGATTCTGTTTTGAGAATTATGTGTCATCTCAGCTTTCGCCTCAGAGAATACAATAGGATTTATAGTTTCAGATTTCTTCATAAAAGTATGCAACTGATACTTATGGCATCCTATTTGACAAGAACCATTTAGCATTGCTACTTTTTAGAACTACTGATTCATAGGCCAAAGAAGTGCTCTATCAATATACCATTTGTTTTCTTAATATCTCCATTGTTTCTTTTAACTACAAAGTTTTGCAAAGTTCTTATTCATTCATATAGCCGGTGGAAATAAATTCCTCTATAGTTAATTTTTAATCAACTTATTTATATCATATAGCATTTATATTAACGAAGTCATCAAAGTACAAACTGATTTTATTTAAATTTTATTGTTGGTGTTTTTTTTAAAGGAGATATCACAAGGGATATTATTTTAGTCTTTTATGTGCATACTTTATTGGTATAATTGTAAAATAAAATGAAGATTGGTCATACCAATGAAGTGTGACATCAAGCTCACATAAGGAAAAAGCAGCATAAATATAAATTTGCCTATTGCTGATAGTATGTTGCTGCCATCTCGAGGAATGTTTTTGCAGTATCACTGTTCAGATAACCAGGTTGATTGATTATATTCATAGATAAAAGGGAAGAAGATAACATGGAAGAGTAATAGTGACAGATAAATGAAGGGGCAAACCTTTTGTAACTGTTTTCCACTTTGATAACGTCCAGACTTTAGTTCCCCAGTGGGAACTAAAAATCAAAACCAAAACAGATTAGAGAAAATAAAGACTCATGTGATTTCTAGTTAAATGTCTATTTGAATTCTACAATTTTTATAATGTTGGAATTCCTAGGTTCAGTTTTATTTATTATACTTTCTCAGCAACATTATTGAATATTTGGGTCACTGTAAGTTTAGTAATCATATAGACAATGCCTATTTAAATATTGGATGAAATCCTTTGAAAGAAGTCTTATACAAAAATAACATAGCAACAAAGTTGAAAGTTGAATGTTATATTTTGAGTTACCAATCAGATTTCATTATTTTTACTCATTTCCTTTGAACTTGTCATGCCTTTAAAAATCTCTATAAATTTCATTTAATTTTGACTATTAAAAGAAAAAAAACGGATCCAGTGGTAATGAATATTACTTTCTAAAATGTAGTATGTTTGTGTATTGTGTGAAATTCAAAGCTATTTTAAACACTGTAAATTCAGAAGTCATTAGCTATAACCCCACAATTTGCTCAGATGCTTGTTCATTGATCAGCATTGGCTGATTCCTCCTGAGACTGACATATCAAAGGTTCAGCTGGAGTTTCTTCTTCAGCATCAGGTTCAGACCCAATCTGAGTCCTGAGCTGGGCCATTAGTGTTCTGTGTCTGATTATTTTGGGGGGAATGGCGAGTTAAAGTTCATAGTATTTTGGAATCCCTCAGGGTCCCTCTCCTAAATATTTTGCTTGCTTCTGTATTGAATGACAGTGGTTGAAATGTTTGGACATTGTTAAGGAATTGCAGTGAAAGGGGTAAAACTATAGTATGACTGTTTTGTAGGTAGCCTGAACTTTGTAATGATGAAATAATAACAAAAGATGGCAAATATATGTGTTCCAGGATAAAGTTGCAAGATCATTCGGACCAGTGGTTTAGTCTTCTGAATTTTTGGATTCATGCTGGAATCCATCCTCAGGGAATTTCTCTCTCATCAGAACATCCTGGTGAGAGAAAAGTCCCCTGAGGATGGGCTCCAGCATGAGTCCAAAGTTTGGGAGACTCCTCTGATCCCAGTGACTGACCCACATTGGATGAAATAATAAAACCAAAAATAAAGAAGTAGATGCATAAGTATGGTGTGAAGATAAATGGGAACAGGTTTTCCTTTAACATTCTCATAAAGCAGTAGAATGGGTGAATACATCCATTGTGGTTTTCTTACCTCATGCAAAAATCTTTCCCTTCACTAATTGGAAAAGCCTCCATTAATGGTGTAACATCTATGAATCCAACTTAAGAATTCCATATTTATTCTGTTTGTATTATAATAATGTTTAGATGTTTACAAATCTAAAACACCAAGAAAAACTTATCCTATCTCAATAAAAAGCTTGTTTATTACATATTTTTGTATCGAACTAAAACCTTTGCAGTTCATATTTAAATATGGTATAAATTATGAACAGTAAAATCATGCAAGTTGATATGTAAAAGTAGAGAAAATGTTTTGCTTTAATGCATTACCTACCTCTACTACAAATCATATTTTTATGACTGATTATAAATTAATTATATTTATTTATTTATATATATATGTATGAATTTCTTTGTGCCACAATTTAGATAATTGTCTCTTCCTTGGTACAATTTATGATTTTCCCAGTTCAGTAACAATATTATTAAAATAACTTCTTTATGGTTCTGTATGAATCTGTTTCTTATTCTCTCTCTTTTCTCACTCCTTGAATATTATGCTATTTGCTAGTTATTGAAATTAAGGAATTGCTAGCCTGTACTTACTGAATTCTGACAATAGCAACAGTCATACATACCTTGAGTCAGGATGATTGGATAAAAACTGAAGCTATAAAAAGTCATACATATCAGAAGATAAATTATTACAGAAACAGGAATCCAGACATTATTTCCATGTTTATCTCCATCATCCTATATTCTCCCTCCCTTCTTTGCCTGTGCCTCTGTCCATTCTGTCACATAATATAAATTTATTTATTTATTTGTTTCTTTGTTTTGCTACTCTTTTCCCTGACTGAAATGTGGAAGGAACCTGTAGTGAATTTATGTAGCAGACAATATCTGGATTGAGATTCTTTCTACTTTCCTGTTTATTTTCTCTTTCTCTTCCTGCTTTGGAAATGGAGGTGCCTTATGGGTCTCCTATTCCATCTTAAGGTTGTAGAAAACTGGACCCATTATGCCCATCCCTCTATTTCCACCTGTTCTTTAGAAGAAAAAGTTCATTCAGAAGTGTATAGAAATTTTGCCCTTGTATCTTTTCCTTCCTTCCTCCTTTTCCATCCCTCCCTTCATGTCTCAGCCTTCCAGTA
Organism: Naja naja; assembly: GCA_009733165.1. Classification (NCBI taxonomy): domain Eukaryota; kingdom Metazoa; phylum Chordata; class Lepidosauria; order Squamata; family Elapidae; genus Naja; species Naja naja. Next base: position 17,379,865 of record CM019152.1, on the reverse strand, counting down.
TTTAAATTCTTTATTTTGCCTTTTTGTGGTAATGGATTTTTTTTTTGCTGTTTCTACCTCAGAATATAGATTACACCTCTATCCTTTACATAGTACTTTTTTTTTTCAATCTAAGACTCTTTGCTTGACCTGAGAATGTAATCTAAAATTCTACAGTGGAAGTATTTGACTTACCCAGCTAACCTATTAAGACCTACTTAAACTAAAACTTATCATTTTTTTTACAGAAATGTAGCCAGCAAAAGATCAAAACATTTAAATAAATTATAATATTGAGTTTGTAGAAATTGACTTCATCAAATAACCATAATATTTCTACATCAAATAATTTAGTCTTTCATTATAAGGTACACATTCTGAATATTAGTTTTAAATCAGATTAAGAAATTATCATAAGCATTTACAGATTAAGCTAATTTATAATATTCTTAGTCCTGTAGCATTTTGCTGTGGAATTATCTTCATGAAGCAATTAACCACATTACAGTTGCTCTAAATTGATCTGTAGTTGTCACAGAACAGCTGTTTGCTCATGGAAAAGCTCACCAGGCACTCCCATTGGGCTTGTGCCCCTGCACTTCCAGAAAACCCTATAGGAAAAGAAACAAGTCATGGCACTAAGCAGAAAATTTCCACTAAATATGGGGAAATTCTGCATACCAAAAATATATCCCCCAGAAAATGAGCAATATTACTTCAACAATAAATCCTGTATTTAGTGTGATTAAAACACTGAAAGTGTCACTGCGTTTTTTTGGTTTGTCTGTTTCAGCTCCTAAGCTCATATTATAGCAAGCAGGTGTCTGCTATCCAGTACCGTGTTATCTGGTCTCCATAGTAATGAGATAAGAAAGTCTTGTGATGTTTTGATTCACTGCGCATGTGTACAAAGTTTTTACACGGTTTTACACGGTCTATCACCTCTAATTAGCAGGGACGTTTGAAGAATTTTCATCCCTGAAAAGAAGTTTTTTAGCCTTGACAATGGTCACAGAGAACAGCTTGACATTGGTAGAGAGGATGGTTTCTTTCAAAGTTTTTCAAAGCTTCAAGATTAATTATGTTTTTCTTTGCTCATTGTGATGATAAGGCTTATTTTAGTTAGTTCACCAGGTCTGAGAACTTGGTGAATAACTGCAAGATAATGCCTCGAAAGAAAGCAAAGATGAAACAAAGAAGGGCTCCGTCTGAGGACATTTTATCACCTTCTGATATCACTAATGAGGATGCTCGGAGTATTATTACAGATTGGCGAACAACACTTGCTTCAGCAACTCGTGTAGAAGAAGCTGCCATGGGAGGACAACAAGAGGCCAGGTCTGTAAATTATTTTTTTATGATGCATGTTTACAAGCTCAGTCTGCAAAAGCATACGCTCAAGATTATGAATTACTTGGAGCAAAGCGTAAAGTTTTACAGTCAGCTGAGCATTTTTCACCCAAAGAGAAAGGTGAAATTCTTTATTCTCCGATGACTCCAGAGCAGACAATGAGGCAGAAAACTGTGCAAGAGTATTTGCAATCAATTGAAGTGTTAGAAGAGAGTGTAAAGCAAGCCAAGGTTTTTGCATTATCATCCTTTCAGCCAACAACTTCTGTCCAGTCTCCAACCTTCGCTTTGAAGATTGTTGAGAGTGTGGTGGCTCAGCAGTTTCCGCTTTTCCTGGAGGAAGCGGACTATCTAGATCCGTACCAGTCAGGCTTCTGACCCGGGTTCAGCATGGAGACAGCATTGGTCACGCTGACGGATGATCTCTGGAGGGCTCGGGACAGGGGATTTTCCTCTATCCTAGTCCTGTTAGATCTCTCAGCGGCTTTCGATACCATCGACCATGGTATCCTATTGCGGCGCCTTGGGGGGTTTGGAGTGGGGGGCACTGTTTTGCAGTGGTTCTTCTCCTACCTCTCGGGGCGTTCGCAATCGATGTTGGCAGGGGGGCAAAGGTTGGCCCCGAGGGCTCTCACAGGGGTTGGTCCTCTCTCCCCTCCTGTTCAACATCTATATGAAGCTGCTGGGTGAGATCATCCATGGTTTTGGGGTGAGGTATCATAAGTACGCTGATGATACCCAGCTGTATATCTCCACCCCAAACCAAATCAGTGATGCCCTCTCTGTGATGACCCAATGTTTGGATGCGGTACGGATCTGGATGGGCAGGAATGGACTGCAGCTCAACCTGGCTAAGACTGAGTGGTTGTGCATACAGGTATCTCGGCCCAGTCAGTTGATTCCATCTTTGGTCATAGGGCAGAGGTGTTGCCCCCTGTGGATAGGGCTTGGAACCTGGGAGTCCTCCTGGACTCACGGCTCAGTTTGGAGGAGCAGGTGGGGGCCGTGACCAGGGGGGCTTTTGCCAGGTCGACTGGTTCGCCAGTTGCGCCCATATCTGGACCGAGATGCCCTTCGCATGATCACTTATGCACTTGTGACTTCCCGATTGGACTACTATAACGCTCTCTATTTAGGACTGCCCTTGCATACCATCCGGAGGCTTCAGCTGGTGCAAAATGCGGCTGCGCAGGCTGTGATGGGAGTTTCCCGATACTCCCATGTTACACCCCTCCTGCGCGAGCTGCATTGGTTGCTGGTTGTCCTCCGGGTGAGATTCAAGGTGTTGGTGTTAACATTCAAAGTTTTTTATGATATGGGTCCAGGGTACTTGCGGGAGCGTCTCCTGCCAATATCAAACACCGGTCGCCCTGTGCGTGCGCACAGACAGGGACTCCTCGGGGTACCATTGGCTAGTCAATGTCGGCTGGCGATGCCCCGGGGAAGGGCCTACTCTGTTGTGGCCCCCACCTTGTGTAACCAGCTCCCTTTGGAGCTCCGTTTGGCTCCTGTTCTTTGCTCCTTCCGCCGCGATCTGAAGACCTGGTTGTTTGAGCAGGCCGGGCTGGACTGACCTCCGGGGGATTTTTAAAATTATTTTAATTGGGTTTTAAGATTGGGCTTGTTGATTTAATTCTTTTTTTATTTTATTTTATTTTTTATTTTTTATTCATATTTATATCCTGCCCTTCTCCGGAGACTCAGGGCAGCTTACAATTTTTGGGATACAACCCAATGCGCTCAGCAATAGCCTTCATTCCATTGTATATGCCTGCTTATTACTAAGCGGCATTTTTACAAAGTCAGCTTATTGCCCCCAACAATCTTGGGTCCTCAGTTTACCTACCCCGAGAGGATGGAAGGCTGAGTCAACCTTGACCTGGTGGGATTCGAGCCTGCAATAATTACAGGCAGCTGGAACTAAGTGCTAGGCTATTAACAGCCTGCACCACCAAGGCCCTTAAATATTTATTGTTTGTATTATTGTGTTTTAATTGTGAGCCACCCCAAGTCCTCGCGGAGAGGGGGTGGCATACAAGTCCAATAAATAAATAAATAAATAAATGGGTCAGTGAGGTTGGTATTTTACTTCGTAGAGAAGGTACCCACTGTATGGTGTTTAATCCTCCACCACAACCTTGGCCTCCTGACATAAGAGACTTGGATACTAAAGCAACTGCCCAGCAAATTTGGGCTCAATTAGAAGCATGTTACAGGCCTGTTTCAATTGAATCTACATGTTTACTTTTAACTGAACTTCATGGTTTGAGATTAAAACCAGGTGAAACTATTGGAGAACATTTAACTAAAATGAAAGGAAAGAGAAAAGAGCTTGCTGAACAAGGTTATGCTGTAGATGATTTTCAAATGATCAGCATTATTATTAATTCTTTGAATTATGAATGGAAAGATGCCATTTCAAAGATTAATCAAGTGCCTATTGCTCAGCGCACAGTTGAAGAATTTTTACTCCCTGAAAAAAAGTTTTTTAGCCTTGACAATGGTCGCAGAGAACAGCTTGACATATCAAGTCAGGAAAGGAGCTATCATAAATGTTGTTCTAAGCCTCTTCCTGTTTTAAGCAATTCAGAGCAATGGTAGATTGTTTCAAAAATATGGTTTTACCATGCCCACTTAAAAGCTCTAGTATAGGCAATCCCATGGATATCAGTATTCTTGCAGTTTAGAAAGTTGATGACATAATAATAATTTACCAAAATTAGCCAAAATTAAAGTTGCCGAGTGCCAGAATTACATATTTCAATGACAGCACAATTCATAAGACCTAATAACACATTTCCATTTAGTGTACTATTGATGAAAACTACTTGTGTGTCTTTTTCATTATTCCCATTCTGTTGGATAAGGAGTAGCAGAACCTGGGAGCCGAGTTAAATAAAAGATCAACCTAGAATCCTTATGTAACCACAAATGGACCAAATCCACACGTACACCCTTGTATTCTGTGGACCCTTTCCATCAGCAAGCAGGTGCTAACCATTAGTTGAGAAGATTCCTGCAAATAGGCTATTTAGCAATAAATCAGTTTAATTGAACCTTCAAATGTGGAACTGTTCTTTCACACCTGACACATTCTGAAGTAAAGCTTCCCATGACACGGTAATACAAATTTTCAAATAATATTATTTATAATTTATAATTGGTTTATTTGAATTAAAAATAACTATACAAGTTTCATTAAAATTAAAGCATTAGTTTAAGAAGTATTTTCTTCTTCTTGGGTTATATAGGCACAACAGGAAATTATTGAGTTTTCTTCAAATAAGCCTAATATTGGTAGAAGTAACATCATTCTTTTTGAAAGGCATAAAATGATGCCATCCATTCCCCCTCACTTTGATGCTGTAGTTCAGCCAGTATACTCTAGATCCGTGATGGCGAACCTATGCCATGCATGCCAGAAGTGGCATGCAGAGCCATCTTATGGGCAAGCCAGCCATCACCTGTTGCTTTTCTGGGTTCAGCGTGTGGATGCGCTGGCCAGCTGGACTTCATGTGCACAAGAGAACCAGAAACTGGAAGAGCAGCTCCCCAGCGCGCCTGCTGGCCCGCTAATTTTTGCACATGTGGGAGCACTGGAAAATGGAAGAGCAGCTCCCTGGAGTGCATACATGCATCAGCCAGTTGGTCTTTGCATGTGCATGTGTGTTAGAAACTGGAAGACCAGTTTCTATGGAACTTTTTCTTTAATGCACGGTTGCCTGATATTTAGGCAATTCTAGGCTAAATAAATTATCTTATAAATTAAGTGATGTTCTGTTGTGCTCTGTATCCTGAAATGTAGTTTCTTCTCTATCTTCAAGGCCTCAGGTCAGTGCTTAAGTGTAAAAACCAAAACTGCAATAGTCTCTTGTGCTTTCTTAGCACCATAGCTTCCAGATTATCTGGTTAATATGGCCTTCACAGTTTGTAGAGCTCAAATTTGAAAACATTTTGGAAATGCCAGATTGGGAAGGTCATTGTAACATTTCATTTTAAAGAACAATTAATTATTATTTATTTATTTATTTAGTTAGTTAGTTAGTTATTACTTGGACTTGTATGCCGCCGCTCCATCTCTGAAGACTCAGGGCAGCTCACAACTAAAATCAAACAACAATAAATTAATTAAAAGAAAATTAAACGAACATAAGCCCAGTATAGTTAAAATGCCAATTAAAATTAAAATATTGAAAATTTAAAATTAGAAAATCCATTTAGAAAATAGAAAATCCACATAGAAAATACATTTAGCAAGAAATTGTATGAGTATTTGGATTTATTTATGAGAAAACATTTTTAAAATAGTAGATCTGTACAAGAATGTATATGACATTGTGCTGATGTTTACTATTAGTTTTTTCATGGTTCAGAAGAGGAATTCGTATGGATTTAATCTAATGTCCATTCAGACCACCATCCTGTTTTCTAGTTTTTACCAGCTGAACCTAGAAAACATATAACAGATATATAGTTTTGAAGCCCATTGGATTGAGTAAATTGTATTTCTAAATCAGGAAAGCTTTCAATATTTTCACTTATTTATATCATTTATTTATAGTTTTTGAATTAAATGTAGCTCTACTAGATTTTGTCAGCTATGGCCAAGAAAACATAAAGTTGTTACTGCTTGGATATGTATTTATTTATTTCTAAATCAAAATTTTTAACTGCTCATCTCCCTCACAAAGGGGATCTGATCTGATCTGATATAGAGCAGAGGTGTCAAACTCAAGGCCTGTGGGCTGGATCTGGCCCATGGGGTGCTAAGATTTGGATGATGGGGCTGCCTTGGAAAAAGTGAAGGGCAGGCCCATGGTGCCTCTGTCAGTGAAAACAGAGCTTGGGAGGGCTGCGCGTGGTCCCTCCAGGCTCTGTTTTCAGCTGTGACAGCCTTCTGCAACTCTCTGCCAATGAAAATGGAGTTTGAGAGGGCTGCAAGAGGACATCGCAGCCAAAAAGGATCCTGGGAGGGCTGCATGCATCCCAGGCTCCATTTTTGCTGGCAGAGGGTTCAGGACATCAAGCTGGCCACATCCACCACTGCCATGCCCACTCGGCCCCCAAGGTCAAACACAACCCTGATGTGGCCCTCAATGAAATTTAGTTTGACACTCCTGATATAGAATATGTTTTATGAAACAAAAACTGGAAAGAACATGAGACATCTTTCCTGTATGCAGCTATTAAAATATTTTATCAGACACCCATCTAATCTTGGTGACTTTTACATGCTTCAACTGCACACACACACACACACACAATGCTAGCTCAGTTTAAATTGATACTCTTTTTTCATTGTAATTATGGAAATAAGAATAAGATCAACACAGACAATGAATTCTGCAACATTTCCCAATAATTAGGGATAATTTTTGCAACACATAATAACATAAAAGCTACTAAATCATCAGAAAAAAAATTCTGAAAAATTCAAAAGAAGTTTACAGTTAAAATTCCTGAAGCTTTTGTATGGGTCCAATGCAGTTCTCTAAATTGGAACAGTTAAGATAGATTAGACAGGTAGACAGATAAACAGACAAAACATAGATGGTGCAAAACAGATCTAATGGTATAATAAAATGTTAAATAAAACTACTTTTAATATCACCTGGCATACGATTTATTTATTTTGACAATTAAGTCTATATTTGAATGTTACTTAGATATATGTGAAAGTATACATGCATATATTAATATTTACATTAACTTAAAAGTAAAGCTTTTCCCAGTGACTCTAAGGGATAGTACTCATCTCATTTCTTAGCTGAGGGAGCCAGCGGGCACATGTTACCTTCCCACTATTTATCCCTATTTATCTACTCACGTTTGCATGCTTTTAAACTGCTAGGTGGGCAGGAGCTGGGGCAAGTAATGGGAGCACATTCCTTCAGGCAGCACTCAGGTCTCAAACCAGGGTTGTTAACTTTGCAGCTGACAAACGCAGCATTTTGAACTGCTTAAGCCACTGCATGCCCCCCTAATATTTACATAACAGTGTACATAATTACAGCATCAAAATGTCAAATTTAAATGATCAGGATGAATCACAATAGGATTCCTTGTTAGAACAGGGAGTTGACCAAGAGAACTTCAATGTCCCTTCCAACTCTGTTATTCTGTTAACTTCTGAGGAAGTGTATTTGGCATTCAGACTCCATCATGCAAAATTCTGACAATATTTTCTGGGACTGGAACTACAGGATTATACTGTGTAGTCCAAATGAAATGCTAAAATGAGAACAGATGAGTGTCATGGTTGGTTTCATGGTGAATATTGTTCCTGGAACATGAAACAAAATGTCTCTGGGGCTCCTTCAGAACAGTTTTGCTACATGGATGCCTTTAAAGAGTGTCAAATTAATGTCTCTACTAACAAAAAGATTACCTTCTTTTCCTTCTGGCAATGCTTTCTCAATGTATAGATATTTTAAGACAGATGGTAGTTTGCTTAGTGACAACAAAGTCACATTTTCCAAACTGAGCTAGCAGGGATTCTTTGCTACTGGAGAAAATTGTATGCATATGTATATGTGTGTGTGTATGTGTGTGTGTATAGGTGGTGTGTGTGTGTGTGTGTATAGGGTGGTGTGTGTGTGTGTGTGTGTGTATAGACATGCACATATACATATACATACATTGCATTGTGTGAGATGAGAAAAGGGATTTATTCTTATAATTTCACACATTGATTCTGATGAACATTTCTTGCAAAAACTGTTTCTGAAGTAGAACATTTCAGAATTCATGAATAGTAATTGAACCCTTTAGTTCTGCACTAAACTTAAATCCATTATTCTCCATTTAAGGCAGACACATCATGTTGCTCTACAGAACACTGCTCTGTCACTTCAATGCTTCATTTTCCCCGCTTGTGGTGAGCAGGACTAGAATATTTAAGCATCCTTTGCTTTCAATATTCTTGCTGTGCTTGGCACATTTGGGTTCTATTTGAAATAGGCAAATAGCAATCATGTTGTTCATAAAGAATGGCTTGTATGTATGCATATACCTTGCTTTGGAGGTAAGGGCACGCTATATGCGGCATCCCAATCTCTGGGAAACAGCTTGCTTAAGCTCTATGCTGTATGTGTGCATTAAAATGTAAAACATAATGAAATACATTGTCAGATTTCTTCCTCCCCTATCAAACAAATGGGCTTTCTCCAGTGTCTGGGGCATATAGAATTTGTCTGTCAGAAGGTAATTTAAAATGTCATGTAAAAACAAAGCCTAAAAGGAAGATTAACATTTTTAAAGGACACATTTAATATTTATCATTTGGTTTTAGTGTTTGATTAAATGTAACTATTATTGCCCTTGAAGGCTGGCTGCTTCAGCCACATGTTTCTGACATTTTGCAAGGATATAATCCAGAGACTAAAGTAACTGCGTTCCAATGCGGTTCCTGATGCTTTTGAATTTTCTCTACTTAGCTTTAAATCATGCTAAAGGTTTTTTTTTCCTATTTCCACACCAGAACAATTTCATGTTTGTCTTGATAAACAAATCATATAGCTGTTTAAATGAATGATCAGATCAGAAAATCACTGTGGTCAGCTGTGTATTATGCATAACAACATTCTCCCATACATACATACACCAGACATTCCAAATTGCATTTCTTCCACATTAGTTACAGTCTCTTCATATTTCAAAATCTATTTATAAAAGATAACAGCATGAATTAAACTGGACATTCTTTTTAACAGTGATAAATTCTAAACTTTTTATTATTAGAATTTCTGCTATGAGATTAGCAAGCAAAACACAGCAAATTTTACATATTTCAGAAAACTGTTTGCAAAGCATCTTGCATTGAGAAGAATTATGCTCTTTCTTCAAAATGGCTAAATGGAGCAATAAAAAACTCTCCCACCAATGAATGCTAAAATGCTGAAGAAGGGGAGATTATCCACTATCTATCATCCATCCATCTGTCTGTCTGTCTCTGACACAGACAAGGTATTCTTGATATAGGAGTTGTTCAGAAGAACTCTAGATAGGTTTGTTTTTGGTAAATGATCCAGTATCCCCAAAAGCTTCATGTTTGAATTCTTAAATACCTACAGCTTGTGGCCTTATCTCTAACAAATGCTTGGAAATGGTAGGAACATATTAGAGAAAAAAATACCTCAACCAAGTGGCACACACTATATCCTTATATGAAACAGCCGTCTTAATTGTGATATCACTGCGATTATCAGCCTTGAATGCATCAATCTTGAACAGCTAGTTCAACTTGGTTTGAAATAGAAGGGATCTTCTATTTCTTTCCTAAGCAGCTGCCTTGACTATTACTGACTTACAGTTATAGTGTGCAGACCAAGACAGATTTCATAGATAGAATAACTTTTCTGTGGACTGAAGAAAACACTGGTGTTCAAATCAAAAATGGTTTGATCACCTGAACATCTTAGAATAACTATAATTTGGATGCTTTGGAAATGATAGCTTTCTGAACTATTAAAAATGGTTCATTTCAAACTAATAATTTCATGTAATGTCATGAGAATAATAAATTACAGTTTGTCTAAAAATGAACTGTAAATCACTATCATAGAACTGCAACACAATATCCAAATAGATATTTAACTAGAATGGCATGATTTTCAAAGTTTTTTCATAAATCAGAAAGCTAAACCAGGACATTATACCCCAGACTTTTTCTTGCAGAGGTCAAATCAGTGTCTGTTTGAAAAATTCATGATGAGAAAAGGTAATTTTTAATGAATATTTATGAGATGTCTTTTCTTATCACAGCTGTGCAAGTTTCCTGAAGCTTGCTAGAAAGGTTGGCTTTTTTTAATGCATTAAAAGCACCTGAATTGAACCTAGTAATGTCTCTACCTTGTTCCTACCTGTTTGTAATGGTTACTACATTGTATAGTATAGGTGCTGAGTTAATGTGAGGATTTTTATATGTTTTTATTATAGGTAAAGGAGAGTTTCAATTTACATCCTAGCATTTATCCCTGATGGCACTTTCCAATGTTTAGAAAGGGATTGGGGGGATGGGCAGGAGGATGCTATATTTGTATTAATTACATACTCAAACAGCCTTTTGTAATGGTGCTCTGCAGATGTCAGAGCTATACCACCTTATTACTGACTAAACTTAATGTTAGCTATCCTTGATACAGATTTATTCAAAGACATTGACCAGAAGGCTGAACATTTCCTAACACAATTTTGTGTACGACATTGAAATCCCATATGGTTTATTCATGTATAGTCCTACTGTGTCAATCTGTCCTTGAATTTCTAAATTGTTTCCTTGTCTAAGAGAATAGTAAGACATTCATTGATTTATTTATTTTACCATGATTTTTAGTCTTCTTATTTATCAATGTAGCTAACAATCAAGTATATAAATGTAACAAAAATATCACCTGGAATACTTCTTGTATGATTCTTACAGGACCTGTTGTTGCTGTTGTTCAGTTGCTGAGTCAGGTCTGATTCTTTGCAACCCCATGGAACATAGCATGTCAACTGTGCCCTGTCCTCCACTATCTCCCAGAGTTTCCCCCAATTTCCTACAGGACAGTTAAATGTCCTTTAAGTGATTCAATTTTCTATCAGAAATAAGTTCAGAGGCATTATAAGTAATTCTTTAATTATGAAGTAATAAATATGTTTATAAAATCATCATTGATTTCTTAGACATTGGCTGCACAAAACAGCTGCCTAGTAAAGGAAAAGAAAAGATATAAACCTAAACAGCTTCTCAAAAAGAAAAGATATGCTGGCTGGAGAATTCTGGGAGTTGAAGTCCACAAGTCTTAAAGTTTCAAGTTTGGAGACCTCTGGCTTAAACAATGATTTCTATAGGTTTTTCACATTTGTATTGGATTCTTTTCAGTAGCTATCGAAGCTTTTTTTTTGACAGACACAATAGAGTTAAAGGGGAAAGATCTTTAGCAATGTGCAAATGAAAGAAAAATAAAACAAAACAGCAGTGCACTAGGTTCCCAACCAATGAATCCCTTGTTATATATCTTATCAAGTCCCAGGGCTATTGTGAATCTTCTATTATTCCATCTTTAACTACTGTAAGTTAATTTGTTCCTTAATTGAAACAAGACAAGCTGATCCTATTTAGAAATCATTGCTTGAATGATGATATATAGGCAAATATGCAGTAGTTCAATTTCCACATTTTGCTAACATGCAATGCAATTTTCACTTATATTCCTAGCACAGCTCAGTGTATTATAGCTGGCTGGTTTCTTTCTTTGATTCTTCTCCCTCTCTCTCTCCCTCTCTCCCTCTCAGATAACACATAATCAGAATTGGAAGGGACCTTGTAGGTCATCTAGTCCAACCCCCTGCCCAAGCGGGAGACCCTACACCACTTCTGACAAATGGCAGTCCAATCTCTTCTTGAAAGTCTCAAGTGATGATGCTCCCACAACTTCCAGGGACAAGCTGTTCCATTGGTTGATTGTTCTCACTGTCAGAAAGTTTCTCCTTATTGCAGGTTAAATCTCTCCTTGTTCAATTTCCATCCTTTATTCCTTGTCTGGCCTACAAGTGTTTTAGAAAATAGATTGACCCCTTCATCTCTGTGGCAGCCCCTCAAATTGCTATCATGTCTCCCCTGGTCCTCTTCACTAGACTAACCATGAATGGTTCCTGTAACCATTCTTCATATGTTTAAGTCCCCAGTCCCCTAATCATCCTGGTTGCTGTTCTCTGTACTTTTTCTAGAGTCTCAACATCTTTTTTATAGTGGTGACCAAAAGTGGATGCAGTACTCTAGGTGTGGTCTTACTAAGGCTTTAAAGAGTGGTATTAATACCTCACTTGATCTTGATTGTATCCCTCTGTTGATGCAAATTAAGATTGCATTAGCTTTTTTGGAGGCTGCTGCAAACTGCTGACTCATATTTAACTGGTTGTCCACTAAGACTCCAAGATCCCTCTCACAGTTACTGCTATTAAGCCTGGTTTCACCCAGTCTATATGTGTACTTTTGGTTTTTCTTGCCTAAGTGTAATTTGTTAGCTACAGTGTTCTAGTCTGTCAAGATCCATCTGGATCTTGAGCCTATCTTCTTGGGTGTTAGCTATTCCTGCCAGCTTAGTATCATCTGCAAATTTGGTAAGTTCCCCTTCTATTCCCTCATCTAAATCATTAATGAAGATACTGAAGAGTACTGGGCCTAAGACACCTTGTGGCACCCCACTGCTTACTTCTCTCCATGTAGACTTAGACCCATTAAGGACTACTCATTGAGTATGGTTTGTCAGCCAGTTGCGAATCCATCTGGTGGTGGTGCTATCTATTCCACGTTTTTCTAGCTTACCAAGAAGTAGGTTGTGGTCTACTTTGTCAAATGCCTTGCTGAAATCTATTATGTCCACAGTATTTCACTGGTCTACTAATTTAGTCACTATGTTGAAGAATGAAATAAGATTGGTTTGGCATGATTTGTTTTTAACAAACCAGTGCTGACTGCTAGTTATTACTTTACTTGTTTCTAGATGTTGACAGATCTGTTTTTTTATTACTTTTCCAGTATCTTCCTGGGTATTGATGTTAGGCTGATTGGTCTATAGTTTCCTGGGTCTGTTTTTTTTCTTCCTTTTTTGAAGATGAGAACCACATCAGCTCTTTTCCAGTCCTCTGGTAGTTTCCCGGTGCTCCAGGATTTTTGAAAGATATGGTGCAGTAGTTCTGAGATGACCTCTGCCAGCTCCTTTAAAACTCTGGGATGTAATCCATCAGGCCCCGGTGATTTGTGTTCATCAAGATCAGACAGGTGTTCTCTTACAATTTTTTTCTTATTTTAACTTTTATTTCTGGTCTATCTTTTACAGTTATGTTTTTGGTGGATTGAGCTGTACTTTCTTTTTGCATGAAGAATGAGTTAAGCAGCTCTGCTTTCTCTTTGTTGCCTGTTACTTCTTTGCCATCCTTTCTCTTTAGTAGACAGACTGTTTCCTTTATTTTTTCTTGTTATTTATATGTTGGAAGAAACTTTTTTTATTATCTTTGACTTTTCTTGCAAGTCTTTGTTCGTTCTGAGCCTTTGCTTTCCTGACTTTGTCTTTGCAGATTCTGGCTATCTGATGATATTCTGCCTTAGCTATATGTCCCTCTTTCCATTTTTTGTACTTGTCCTTTTTTCTTTCAATTTGCCAGAGAGATCTTTGTGCAGTCATGCTGGTTTCATCTTGGATTTCTTGTTTTTCTTTCTCGGTGGTATTGTGCTGATCTGGGCTTCTATGATCATACTTTTCAGAGTTTCCCAAGATTCTTGAGTTGTTTTCCCCTTTAGGATTTTCATCCATGGAATCTTTCCCAAGTTCTCTCTGAGTTTATTAAAATCAGCTCTTTTAAAATCCAAGACTCTGGTATCATTATGTTTTATTGCTTGTGTTTGTGTTATGTTGAATTCTAGTACGACAAGGTCACTCTCACCCAAGGTTCCTGCAGTTTCAACTTCCTCTATCACTTCTTCACTGTTTGTAAGAATTAAGTCCAGTATGGCTATCCCTCTAGTTTCACCGTCTACCTTTTGAACAACAAAGTTGTTAGCTAGGTTGATTGGGAGCCTATTTGATTTCTCACTTGGTGCAGAATTAGTTTTCCAATTGGTATCAGGATAATTGTAGTCCCCCATTACTATTGTACTCACTCCCTCTCTCTCTTCCTCTTCCTCCCCCCTCCCCTCCCATAGAATTCTTCTATAGAATTCTTCTATACAATTCAAACCATTTCTAGTGGATGTACTATGTGGAATGTATTGGAACATGGCACTGTAGTTAGTGAAAGCGTATCAGAGGAAATTGGCCCCCAAGGTTAAAAAGTTATTTATCCCTGATTCACCAATGGTTAAAAACATCCATCTTATCAGCAGCTATTGATCTCCTCAGAAATTACTTTAAAAATCCTTTTATTTCAATTGTGTACAATTTAAAGTGTAGTTAAAATCATAATTTGAGGATAAATTAGTTCTATGTCAGAAGTGTGTTCCTCTTGGACTTAGGACCACTTTGTAAAGGATAGGTCAAAATTGAAACAGGATAATTATAATGGACCAAGGTAATAGAAAAAGCATTTTTATCAATCCAGCATATCAGAAGCATACATTATGTGTAAAGAACAGTATAACATCTTACCTACTCTAAACACATATCTGTAGAATGATACCTGCATTCACTGCACAATACTGCATTGGGGCCTCATTGTTGTATTCTGAGACAAACATTCTATGAAGAAATTAAAATACAGGAAGTAAGTCTTGATAATATAAAAGATATAAATAGAAATGATACAGCAAGTTGACCAAATATACACATGGGCACATATATTCTGAAGCAGACATGTTTATGTGCACAAGTATAAACAGAATTCTGTATCAGCAAACATGTCAGCTTAAATGCCAAAATCATATCTGATTTGGGTTTTTTCTGATTATTTTTTCTCTCTAGCAATGGTAAGGTAATAGAAAAATAGCCTGGTCTCTTTTGGCAGAAAGCAAGGGGAACAGTAAACATGCTACTCAAATAACATCTATTCTTCCAAGGTAAACAGTGCTGTTTTTATTGAGCCAGTTGCAAAATGGAGATTTGTCTATGTTAATCTACTCTGCCCTTCTCTCCTTCCATTTCCCTGTATCCTGATTCCAATTATTCTAGAGCAATGGTAGCCCACAGTGCTCACCATCTACTTTGGAATTCAGTTCTCTTCATCTTCAGTTGTTGAGCATTGTGTCTGAGATTCATGGAAATTGTAGTAAAACTTAATAAAAGACTGTTTACAAATAACCAATAATTTGGTTTATTCAAACAACATACTATTTAAAAACCCATCATCAGTGACTGTGTCTTTCACCACCATCCAATTTCAGTTTTTGAAATTAGCCTGAATTTTTTTCTTAGTCTAATATAAGACAGAGGTAGAATATCTTTTAATGGATGGGGCTTCAATCTTTTTTCTAGTTTTAAAGGGGAGAAGTAGTTATATTTGTATCTACATCTGTATTTATAAATAGTTCTATCACACTTACAGGAGGGTTCCTAAGCCTCTTCAAATTAATGTTAAAACAGTTGACCCATTTTGGTAAATGTTCACTTTTAGCAAAGTAGGGATACCATGGCCATATTGACAAGGGCATAATAATTATTCTCTAATAAATTATTCCAACTTCATGTGTTTACAGTTGTTCTCTCATAAGGATGTATGTAATATTTTGTTTAAATGAATTGGGCTATGCTGTAGTTGGCATATACATACATATGTATATGTATGTATCTGTATCTGAAATTTTATTATTTTATTTATTGGAGATATTAGAGCATATAATACACACAACTGTATTATTGTGTGACATATTTCCAGTTCTGTTAAAATGTTGCATGAATAATAAAATTTAGGATACAAATATAAGCTTGATCAGTTGTAAAATTATTTTCGGTGTTTCTATGGTAGCTATGGTAATTGTTCTTTTTTAGGAATGAATACATTCTGCAATGTGTGCTATAAGTAAAGGAAGGTTTTAACTCTATTCTCTCTCTGATTAGATTGGATTCTGCAGGAAGATGAAAAACTGTGTTATAAATCTATTATTACCTTTATTGTCAGAGTACAACATGTGTACAATGAGATTGGCTGAACCTTTCTTTGTGCACTCCACCCCAACACAACTCACAGTGAGGACAGAAGTCCCTAACCCAGTCCCAATCTTATTACACTATGTGACTTTGTTGCACAACACGCCGGGCCCGCAAGTCTGTCATACTATGTTGACATGAAGTTATTTTCCATTCAGAAGTTTGACAGCCCATGGGTAGAAACTGTTCTTCAACCTGTTGGTGTGGCTAGCTATGCTTCTCTATCTTCTACCCAATGTGGGATAGTGAAGAAGTGCTGACCGGGATGTGAGTTGTCCCTGAGAATTTTCCTCACTCTTCTAAGGCAGCAAGCCCTAGCGGTGTCATCTAGTAGTATAAGGAAACAGCTCACAATGTTTCGTGCTGTGCTCGCCACCCTCTGTAATGTCTTTCTATCTGCAGTTGTCAAGCCAGCATACCACACTGTAATGCAATATGTGAGAATGCTTTCTATTGTGGACCTATTAGAAACCACAGTCTTAGGAAAGAACTTTGGGTGATCAAATGGGATCTTTGTATAATTGTTTCCAATGTGTATAATTGTGTCCAAGCCTTTTTTTCTCTAAACATCTTATTAAATTTGCTGCATTTATTTTAGTTTCAATTTTTATGGTCGAAATCTACTTTTTACCACTGTGTTCTGTAGTCTCACAGAGAGAATGCTTCAGTGTTTTCAAAATGAGAATTTCTCAACTGAGAAATCTTACTAATTGTTTCATTTCAATAGAAACAGACATAATGATATCAGTCAAGTAGAATGTAGACATATGGGCATGTAGAAATATAATGTAAGAACAATTTTATCTTATTGTTTAAATTTCTTTTAAAAATGAGCACAGTACAATGGAATACATTTTGAAATCCACTACACCAGAAGTGAAACAGTTTACTAGACATGAGAAATAAGAAATTGGAGAGTCCAATTGAAACGAAGCACTACTTAAGCAATGAGCAAGACAAACAAGGGCATTAGTCAATATTGAAGCTAGTATATAAATGAATCTGCAACCTCTTAAGTCAGCTATAAACTTATTTAGTTCAATGGTATTGAAGCAAGGGTTGCAAAGACTTAACCAAAACAATATTATTTTTCTTTGATAGGGTTGGGATTACAAAAAAATGATTTATTCATAGGCTGCTCATTAGGCAAAAGCAACATTATTGTTGTATCATAATTTTAATTCCACATTATACAGCTCAATTTCTTTTCTATAACATAAATACAAACCCCATGTATTAGTTATAATTTGGAACTGTCTAATTTTGTTCTGTATATTTCCTATAATTTAGAACTGTTTAATTTTATTCGTTATCACAATATGCCTATTACCTAGCACATTTTTCCAGTTGCATATCTGACAATGATTCTAGTTTCTATCACACTATGATACTTTACAAAACCAGTCCCATATTATATAAACAATCTATCCCATGGCCAATGTGCTACAGAAATTTATATGCATTCTTCTAACTCTTATGCTCTACAAGGATCAGGTTGACAATAGGTCTCTATAGTTGTATTTTTATTAGAACAACAGTGACAACCAGTGGTCAATTTCTCTGTTCCCAGATAAATTACTCATTGTAGGCTTTATTTTACTGAGGTTTCTGGATCTCCATTTGACTAAGATATCTGGTGAAAAAATGTACACATGGTTTCTTCCTTTCATTTTTACAGAATCACTAAGCAAAGCACTTGCACTATTAATTATTTTTCTTAAATCACTGCAGTTGATATCTGAACATATCAGAAGCATTGATAAATAGAACAGTTATTTGTCTGCAAATGTAAGCACACTTACGAAGAACCAAATTCCATAAAATTATGTAAATAATACATGATATACAATAATAATAATCTGCTTAGTAGAGGTTTTTGTTTAGAGTTTTGAAAAATAAAATAATAGGCTAAATAAGGAAGGAATGTATAGCTTGCATATAGAGAGTTTTAAATCTTTCTTCCCAACTTAAACTTATGAGATCTGTTTCCCTTGTGTGGCAATTAGCATGAGGTGTGGAAACATTTGACTAACATTTAATTTTTTATAAATCATAGCATGATTATTAATCCTTTATATATTTTATGTCTAGTTAAGCATTTGAAATTTTATCATATATAGAATATTGTTTCAAATAAAAGGCACTGATAAAAGCTGCTTCAGTCAAGTGGGCTATAGTAAAATTATTGTCCTCAATGCAGAGTACAATAACAGTAATTGTTATACTTTTTGGGCACATGTATTACAAGCTCATCAGTACTGTTCCAATGCCAGGTTAACAAACTGAATGCACATTTTATTGACATGGAAGAATAACCATAGGACTATAGTTATGTGTCTTTGCTTTTACCACTCAATATGAGATTGGGGAAAAGGAGATGAATCACGAAAGAATTTTGTTTTCCTTTGTCCCAGTGATATAAACGTTCCGAATTAAAGTTATTATTCAGGGCATGTTATCTGTCTGATGTGTCTCTCAAGGCACAACTATTACCTTGTAATATTAGGTACAGGTATTTATTTATTTATTTAGGATTTATTTATTTATTTAAATTACACCACACTACTCTTTGTGGTTACAGAATACACCATATAAAGAATGTCCATAGTATCACAAATTAGAAACACAAGAAACGTATTTTTTTCTTTAAAAAAGTGTGGTGCTTAATTTAAAAGAGTAAAATCTATAATTATTTGATTTTATATAGTTTTCTGAAAGCCATTAAGACAGAATAGCTGCACTTATGTCCCTTCCTCATTCTGAAGTGTGGAACTTCAAGTAGCTTCTCCTTACAAGATTTAGCATGTCAGGTATATTCTAGGTAAAGCAAGTAAGTACCCAAGTGTTGTAGAATGACTATGCCTTTCAATAAACATAGAACGAATCCATCAGTGTGGCTGTGGTTAGAGGTCATTTCAAATTGTCTACTTCTGTTTTCAGGTGTAAGTATGCAGATATGCAGAGGAAAGATTACTTTTGAGGTGCCCTGCCCTGGATAGAAAACCCTTTCAGCACTATGATTCTATAAATACCTCAGTAAGAATTTCTGTAACGAAGTATCAGATTTCTGTTCCAGTCATTGATGTCTGTAGCTTGTATGTATAAACTGTCAATTAAATCAAATTTTGAAAGTGCTTTGAAAAAAAGTCTGAAATCAAAGCATTAATAGGCATTTGCTCTAATTTTATAAACTAATGTTGTTCTGTTTGCTCCTTAATGTAAGAAAAAATGTTTCAGAATAAGTTGATTTGTTCAGTCTTAATAATCACACAACATTCCTCACTGCTGTTATCACCTTGGGCTGTTTTATAGGGATTTGTTTTAGTGTTCCTGAAACCTCTTTCCTTGTCACAGAGACTACTTTAAGAGTGCTTATGGCACTTTTGCTTCTGTAATCAAACCTTGATTCCCACCTGGGAATGAAGCTGACTGCAAGCTTAGTGCTTCCACTTAACACATTTTGATTAGCATACACAGACGTAAAAGAATTAGGATGAATGTTTTTGGAACAGTACTGATAAATCCTCATAAATGTGGTACAACAGCTCTGGAGATGCACAGCACTGAAATGTAATGAAGCTGAACTCTGCAAAGAGTCTGGTATTCACCATACCAAGTTTCTCCTAATAAACTCATTTAGATTAGAAAATGGATTTAATGTTTTGTTGGAATTAACCTGAATCAGAAAAGCAGATTACAATTTTTTTAGAAATATATAATATTAAATAGGAAATTAGTATGATACATGAATACCAAACACTTTTATTTGCCATGAAATCCAAAAGATAGCAAGTAATTATGCTTAATACAGTGATGATATTCATAGAATAATTAGAATTGAAAGCAATAAAAATACACTTTGGAAAATGTGAATGACGTGGTATTTTTAGCTCTTAAAAACTTAAATGCAAAATTCTGGAATAATTTCTTGGCAACAGATCATAACGGTCATTTTTCTAAAACACAAGTTTTAATGTTAGAAATAACAGCCATGAAAATATTTTGTGAGGGATCCTTTATGCTCTTGGAGCTATTACTCTAACTAGGAAACATCATCAGTGCTGTCAGTTTATATTCTGATGACTTGCCTGGGTGGGAGGTGATCTTAGAGATTCTTTGGTTGGGCTGTTTACTAATGGTTCTTTGGTAGTTTCTCAATTGGAATATTGCTTACTTGGTTGTTGGTCTGAAGTTGACCTTGGAGTTATTCTATGCTGATCTAAGTGCTGATTACTGGTGGAGAGGTGCTGGAGTCTTTTTCACTTTGGGGCTAGTTGATTGTCTCCTTTGCCTAGTCTATAGATGTTGTTAATGTCTATGTGTATATTGATGGCTTGTTTGTCAGAGTGCCAGGCTTCTAGAAATTCCCTGCCATTTTGGACTTTGCTTGGTCTAGGATTGTCACATTTTCCCACTTGAAACTGTGGTTAAATCTGTCTATATATTGTGAAATTAAAGAATTTTCACCATGTCTTCTGACTGCCAGTTGATGTTCATGGATGGGTTGTGCCAGTCTTCTGCCTGTTTGTCATATGCAGTGGTTGTTGCAGTTCTTACATTGTATGTTGTAGATGACTCCTGGTTTTCTTCTGGTCTTTTGGTTTTGTGGGAAGAAACATCCATCTGGTTGAGTTCCAAGCTGGGAGAAAGACACTGGAAACATGGAGGCTGATTGAAAAGATGGTTTAATGATGAAGCAGAACCACATGGGCTCTGGGCAGCAGACAAAATGGAATTTGAGCTTCCTGTTCCTGTGCAAGAGCATGTCCTTTAATATTCTATTGGCTTTTGTCAGATTCCTATGTGGGTCATGTAAGGGTTATGTAGAGGCCATACCTGGCTCTATAAGTTGTCCAAGTTCCCAGGTTTGGTTGAAGTTTGCTGGGGGTGGTGCAACTGAAAGGGTGTTGGCAATTCCTATTATGGCTGAGGACTAATCCTACCTTTGTTTAGACCTTGCTGCAGGGAATTTCAAAATATCCTGCCTTGAATGGATTTTTGCCTGCAGTATTTGCTTTGCCTATGAATAGAGCTACCTAGATACTTGGCTTATTTCAATAAGCTCTTTATGTCTTAAGTGATGACATCTGCTGAGGGCTATTTAAAAAGTTGGGGGCTACATTCTGTCTCCAAGAGCATGTTTCTCTATTTCTCCCTTTAGGGAAATATAATATTCTGCCTTTTTAATAGTTCCTAAAATATTTCATTCTTCTAGGAGATGGGTGGTTTATACCTTTGTTCAGTTTGCTTAGGGTGTTTTGAAGGCTTTATTTTATTGAAGATACTGCAATAAAATATTTTACTGTTTATGGAAAGAATAGCCTATAGTTTCAGTGAGTCACTGAGCATTTGATTCCACCTCACTATGAACTATTTTAAAACTCTGTGCCTAAATGCAATCACTTTCCTGTTAAGTCTTATTGATTTTAGCTCTGCTCATCTGCTTTCAATAGAATTTATATCCATGGGATAAGGAGCACTATCTATAGCAACATGTGTGCATTTTGAAAAGACATGCTCTTGTAATGAATATTGTTGTGTAGGTAACATGTTTAGTGTTGTCACTCTATTCCCTTCAGAAGCTATTCATGTGTATGTGGGAGTTCTATCATGAAAGATCTTGTTTCCATCAGCTTTCAAAGTCTGAAAGAAAACTTTAGAAGAAAAGAAGTTTTGGCCCATGCAGATGAATATATTTAGAATCTCCCATAAGTGGGGATTCAGAATAAAAAGAATTTCTGATTGTTTAGATTCAGAAGGTTTATCTAATATAGCTGTTTTAGACTTTGCTGTTCAATTGTCAGTATGTGTAGGACAGCAATCTTTATTTATGACTAACAGTATTAACATCAATGAAAAGTACATGTCTTTCTTTTCTTTTCTTTCAATCATAATAAGAGCCCAAGGGAGAATTATCAGCTGCCCTTCTTGGACATCATGGTCCGTATAAATTATTTTTCCCATATGGTTATTGTTTGCTTTATTTATTTATCTACTAAATTATTAACAATATTATAATTATAATCATAATCATTAACATTCTAGATAATAACATAGAAATATCTAGTCTTTTTCTAAGATGAGGTTTACAATATGTTAGTACTATGTGAAAATATAAGAGATACATTTTCCACAAGAAATACATCTTATCAAAATAATATGTCTGCACATGAAAAGGAATTATATATCTTTTCAAGTGCCATGTTTATTTACTCTCTATTGCAAGAAAGTAAATCTTGATTAATGAGGATAAATTTTAAAAAGGTTTTATTAATTTTTAGAAAAATAATAAAAATAATACTGTTATGACTGACAGGAATTCTATTTATTCTTCATGTTTTATTGCCTTTAGGGTTTACTGTACTTTATTCTATAATAAAATTAATATTTTTTTGAAAAGTAATCTTTTGTGTTCGGTTTTCAAAATGAGGAGTCCTTGATACCTTCTGAGCTCGGTTGCTTTCTTGCAGACATTTCATTACCCAAACTAGGTAACAGCATCAGTGCTAGATATTATCTAGTTGGGTAATGAAATGTTTGCAAGAAAACAACCAAGCTCAGATCGAACTAAGGATCCCTCATTTCACCCCTACAAATATTCTTCTTTTATTGGTTTTTAAAATGTACTACACAAATATTATATTTTAAGAAATTAGAAAATCAGCATAGTTGTATATTTTAAAATATTGCCCTTCTAAAAAGAATTAAATAATTGAAATTATTAAATAATTAAATGTATTAAGGATGAAAAATAAAAGACAAAGAAATTTCTATGATAAATATACCCCATACATTTAACAATGAAAGAAAAATAAGGGTTCAATAAAGAAATAATATATTCTTTACGATAAAATCTCTAATTTTAAGAATAGTTTGAAGTATTTGCTATCCTTTATTGAGATATATAGTATCCATGTTTTAAAGGGAAAAAACATGTTGACATGCAAAATATCTTGCATATTATTTGGAAAAATGGAAAACAACGTTGAGGAACAATGAGGATATCCAATACTGATTCCAACCAACCAAAGTGCATGGTTCTTTATAACCTTTCATATGAAGAAAGGACCCACAAATAAGTAGCATAAGATAGCAATCTTTATTGTGATTATAGACTAACATACAGCAAACAAATATTCTAGTTCTATTTGATGGAAAACAAATTTCTTTTATTTTTTTCCAAAACAGAAGAAAAATAAAAGACTTCATCATAGATCTTTTGTAAGGAATATGTAATATTTAACTAAAAATTCATCACGTCAGAAATCTTCAGTTTGTTAAAACAAACAGTAGGGGCGACAGAGGACAACCTTGTCTGGTTCCTTTTCTTATCCCTATAGATTCTGTCAGCTCTCCATTTACCAATATCTTTTGCTGTTTGATTATTATATATTGCCTCAATAGCTTGTATAAAGTTTTTTCCAAAGCCCATTTGCATCATTTGCAATATCATAAACCGCCAGTTCACATTGTCAAATGCTTTTTGAGCATCTAAAAAAATCAATGCCATCTGTTTTTCAGGATGTGTTTCATAATACTCCAGAGTATCTAAAATTATTCTCACATTTTGCTTGATTTGTCGTTTTGGCAAAAAACCATTTTGATCCATGTGGATAAATTCATTTAAGTATCTTTTCATTCTTTCTGCCAAGATTGAAGCAAAAATTTTATAATCTGAATTCAACAATGAGATAGGTCTATAATTTTTAACTTGTTGTAGATCCATTTCTTCTTTAGGTATTAGGGTAATATAAGCTTCCAACCATGTCTCAGGTATTCTCTTTTTTAGTAAGACTTCATTCATCACTTCCAGAAGGGGAGCGCTTAACACTTCCTGGAAAGTAAAATTCACCGTAGACCATCTGGGCCTGGTGCTTTTCCTGTATTTTGTTTCTTCAAGGCTTCTGTTAATTCCATCATGGTTATGTTCCCTTCTAACATTGTCTCAATGTCTTCAGGTATCTGTGGTAGTCTTGTCTTTTGTAGATACTGTTCAATTCTTTCTTCTAGAAGTACTGAATAGAGCTATCAGAGAAGATGAAGAAATAAAAGGAATGAAAATTTAAAAAGAAGAATATAAACTACAGGCATTTGCAGATGATTTGGTATTCATACTAGAGGATCCACTTAAATCAGCACCTAAGTTGATAGAAAAATAGAAGAATATGGAATGGTGGCAGGTTTAAAAATTAATAAAGACAAAACAAAGATCCTAACAAAGAATATGTTAGCAAAATGCAAGAAAGATTTAGAAGATTTATTAGAGATTCAGATCGCAAAATAAAGTTAAATATTTGGGAATATATATAACATCAAGATGCAGTACATTGAAAGAAGATAATTATATAAAACTCAAACAGCAGATAGCGACAGATCTTGAAAGATGGGAAAATATGCAATTATCTCTTATTGGCAGAATATCGACAGTCAAGATGAATGTTTTACCCAGAATCTTATATTTATTTCAGACAATCCCAATTAGACTTGGGAAAGAATACTTTGAAGATTTAAATAAAATCACATCAAAATTTATATGGCAGGGCAAAAGCCAAGAATCAAATTTAAGCTATTGCAAGATGCAAGGTCAAGAGGGGATTCACTACCAAACTGGGAATTGTATTATCAAGCTGCAAGTCTGATGTGGGTGAAAGAATGGATAACATTGAGAAATAATAGATTGTTAACTTTAGAGGGTCATGATTTATTATTAGGATGGCATGCTTTCTTATGGTATAAGGGAACAAAAAGCAAGGATATTTTAGAAGACACTATGTTCGAGAAGCTTTGTTTTTAAATTGGGAAAAACTAGAAAACAACATTATATACAAATTCCATTATGGGTATCTACTATTGAAGCTTTTCATATGCAATAATATACAAGAAGGAACAAACAGTTAGATATGGAGAGATTTTAAATGAAAAGGGTGAACTCAAATCGATGCAAACACTACAAGAACAAGGTATAAAAATGAATTGGTTTTCATATTTGCAAATACAATCTAGATATGATGAGGATGTTAGGACTGAAGGGATTTATAAAAACCAACTGAACTAGATAAAATCTTGATGGGCACGAACGAAAAAATGATTAAAAAATTTTATGGTTATCTATTAGAAGTTAGAATGGAAGAGGAGCAGGTTAAGGAAACAATGATTGCTTGGGGAAAATTTGGTTATGGGATAGATCTAGAGAGATGGCAAACACTGTGGGATCAGAATTATAAAATGACAATGTCAACTGCATATAAAGAAAATTTGTATAAGATGTTTTACAGGTGGCACCTATCCCGAGAAGGATTGCAAGAATGTTCAAGGATAAATCGGATAAGTGTTGGAAATGTCATCAGATACCTGGCTCCTACTACCACATGTGGTGGACTTGCATTGATGCTAAAAGATACTGGACTAAAATCCACATGTGGTTGGAAAAATGACACAACAACATATAGACTTGAAACCTGAGATATTCCTGTTGGGAATTGTACCAGAGACATTTAACAAAGAACTGAAATATCTGATTGTTAATGTACTGACAGCCGCTAGAATTGTATTTGCTAAAAACTGGAGAAATGACAAGACACCTATGCAGGAGGAAGTGATTAAGAAGATTTTGGATTGTGGAAATGAGTAGATTAACATTTGAAATTAGGGATCAAGAAGAAAAGCAGTTTTATAAGATATGGAATATGTTTTATCAATGGTTAGACAAAAAAGTTTGGTAATATATTTTTGGGAATATAAAGATAGATAGAACTGTTGAAACAATTAGAGATTATAATATGATAAAGGATTAATAATAATGATTATAGTTTATCCTTTTTGAAATATTGAGTATGAATAACGAGGGGAAGGCACTGTGACTTTTGACCAACCGACATACTTGAAATTGATATGGATCTATGTGGTGTATGTTTGTTTGTTATGTTTGTGTTTTTGGAAAAATAAAACCTTTTATTAAAAAAAAAAAAGAAATCTTCAGTTTGCTGGCTTTCCAATATCTGTCATTAAATATCTAAAGAAATCATACTATGAAATTATTTCCATGGACTTTTGCAGAATAGGCAACAGAAGCAGAAATGGGAGCTGCAGAATATTATACATGTATCTTTCTATATATTTGAAAAGAAATACTCTAAATATTTCTTATATAAGTTATACATATATGAAATGTAACATACCTGAAAATACATTCAATTTTTATATCAATATTATTAAATACTAAAAATCTATCCAAAATGGGACTTCCGGTGGCACTTCCATTGAAGATGGATCAGAGTCCGCGATTGTGGATGGCTTCAATCCATGCTCTATGTGTTGGAGGGTCCCAAACAAGACCAGATCCACCCTGGAGGGGTGGAGAGGAAGGGGGAGACCACCTGCTGGGTCAAGGGGAGCCGCATCTCCTCTCCCTGGCTAGGAACACCCCTTGAAGACAGGCTATAGCGGCAGTCTTTAATGGCTGCCCTGAAGATGGGAATCTATCCAGGAACTAAGTTGGTGCTGGAATGGTGAAGTGGTGAGTGGTGTGTGACCAGGTGAAATACTTTGGACTTTTCAAGGCAACTCCGGGAAATAGAAGGAAAGATCTCGTTTAAAGATTGTGGAAGCAGTGATTGGAAAGAAAGAGGAAAATTGTAAGGTAAAAAAAAAAGGACTATAAAAGGAGTTAAACAGAAGTGATACTACTCAGAGAATTTTTTTAACAATAATAGAATAAGAAACTGAATTTGGATTACTATACAGAAATTGGCACTAATTAGGCATTGATTAGAATGCTGGAATTGATCATACTTAAAAGATATAACAGCTAATGATTGAAAATTAGCGGAGTTAATACAAATTTTAAAGAAAGAAGAAATTTAAAAGGTGGAAAGTTAAAACTGACATAAGAGTGCCACCTAATGGTTAAAGGAATTATTTTTTTATTTGATTTTATGGAAAATTACTAGTAAAGGTGTCTAGTAAAGGTGTGAATTGGAAATAAAATAAAAGAATATAATATAACAATAACCCCAGAAATACAAAAAAGACTACAGCAAAGGGACAAGTGAAGATATTATTTTGGGATTGCTTGGTGGATTGGGACTGTGATAAGGAAACAGAAGGATTAACAATGGAAACCAAGAGAAATAGGCATTCTTGGCAAAGATTAAAGTAAAAGATGCTGGTTTTTAAATAAGATACAGAACAATTTAATTGGAAAAATGAATGAATTGTGCAAAGAATTCAGATCAGAACTACAAAGTGTGAGGGGAATAATAAAGCATGGAACTATGGAATATACTGGCAGAAAAATTAGAAATGGCTATGCAGCTCACAGAAGAACAAAGAAAGTCTAAGGAGGAGGAATTAAAGAAAGAGGAAACCAGCTCAAAAGAGCAAAAAGAACAATGGACATTGCAAAAAGACACAAAAGGAATTAAAACTAAGACTTTAATGACAGACATGATAAACAAAAGGAAAATATTTCCAAGACTAAACAAAAGAAGAAGAAGCCATACAAGAAGAAACTGCAAAAGAGAAATCAGGAAGGGAGGGTGGGGAAATAAGTGAATGGGAGATGAAAACAAGAATAATTACAGGGGAAAAAAAGAAGAGTTAAGGAAGGATCGAAAAGCTTAGAAAAGAAAAACAGGCCAGAATGAGAAGAAATTACAGGATCAAGAGACTAAGAGATGATGGTTAAAATTAAAATAGAGGGGGGATTCCACATGGAAATGTATTTTGGTATTTTAGAAATATAGATTAGGGAGGTTTGAAGTTTAAAGTTTATTGGGAATTATTTTAAAAATACAGAAATAAGCTTAATTGGAATTAAAGGGGATAAGAATTCACTGCAAGAATATAATATAATTACATGATGAGAAAAATGATTATAGAGTAAGAGAAATGATTGTATTGTTATTAAATCTTTTTCTTTTATCTATACTATATTAAATAGGAAATAGAAAATGAAATTGATTATACACATGATGTTAGAAAAACAAAGAATATGGTAAATTATAAAAGATTATATTGTAAAGTAACTGAAATGAGATTATTATATTATGATTAAAAAGGTGATGAATGGAAATTAAATATAATTCCATATGTAAAATTTGGTTAAATGGAAAATGAAATGGTTATATGGATATGTTTGGAATAAATGTAAGACTTATTGTAGATCGGGGGAAATACTGTGTGGATCCTGAATGGGGAAGGGAGAAACATATGCATATAAAATAGTAAATAGGGAATTATTGTTGTTAATTGGAAGGTAATAATTAAGAATGATTATATTGATTAGTTTTCTTTTATTTTTGTTTTTTGTTTGCTATACATCGGCTTTGAGAAAATAAAAGAAGAAAATATGTAAAATAAAATAGGTGGTAAGATGGAAATGAAAATAAAAAGGCTATACTTAATAAAGAATATATTTTAGGATGAAAAAGTTTTAGTTACTGGAATAATGGATGGAAAAATATGAAGCAAAAATTTATTAAAAAGGAAATGGAATAGATAATGTTTTGATATGAAATGAGATATGAAAGCTGGAAATGTAACTATGACTATGTATGTATGTTGTAACCTGGAATCACATTGCTCACTTGAAGAGATGTGTAAAAAATAAAAAAAATATTTTGGAAAAAAATAATAATAAAATCTATCCAAAGTTATCTGAAGAAATTCTAGAACATCCTGAAAATATTGGAGGACTTAATTGCAGGTAGAAATAAAAACCCTATCAAAGTAATTGTAGCTTAGAGTTTGATACCATAATAATAAAAACTGTTTAAAATTAAAAAAAGAAAAAGTAGTGCTGAAAATATATTTTAATATATTTTTAAATAAATACTTTAAAATATATTTTCAAATGTAATGACTTTCACATTCAAGTATATGAAACATGATGTTTTAAAAAGTTGCTCATTATTTCAAAACAATGTCACATGGATATATTGTTTTCTTTAAAATATTATCATCCAGTTAGTGTCAAATGGGTTTTCTGTCTTTTTCTTTATTTTTTTTACCATAATTCACTATTTTCATCATATAATTAATTATAGTGGCACATTTCTATAACCAGCAATTGAATTATCCAATATTACTTGCCTTGGGTGATAAACATTAATCAAAATAATGGATAATTTTTTTCTGTTTTTAATATAACAGATGTGATTCCTGTGGTCTTGATCAAATTAAATGGAGTATCAAATTAACTGATGATTAAATAAATAAAAAGTATCTGGACCAAAATCTATTTTAATTTGATAAACTATTTGTAAGATTCTCAGTATTGTGTTTATTATTTAGGTTGCATTTGCAATAAAAATCATTTCATGTTAAAAAGGACTTGCTTTTTAAGAGTTTATTATGTGTACTATCATCTAACAATAACTCATAATGTTTGAGGAAAATATATTGATTTATTCCATTTAAAAATAATAAAAACTAAAATATTTGATAGTACATTTCTGACTTATAAAAATGTGCAAATAATGAACATGATTTTTGCATCTTCAAAACCATTATACAGTTGCTTGCAGTTTTCAAAAATTCTTTAGCTTATGATTTATTAGTAGAAAGTATCAGAAATCAGGACATAACTTAGACATGAACAATTAATATTGTACCTAGGATTATCAACAGGAAGACTATTATGTAATTTATATTACTTCCAAAGATATGTAGTACAGGGTACATAATCTAAAACTGAGTTTTCAAAATAACATCAATTCCAGTGAAATAATATCAGCCAGAATGAAAAACAAAACTAAATAACCAACAACAAAATAAAACTATCTTAAAAGTGATTTATAGATGACATAACACAAATTACAATCACTGTCAGTGAGTAAGTCTGTTTATTACAGTCTTATACCAGTACAAGAAATTCTTCATAAATGATCTGTGAGCACTTATAAATTTATCTTAAGAAGTAAATAAAATTTGAGACAAAATAAAAAATACATCTATAAAACAACCTGATTGTACCGTGTTTCCCGAAAATAAGACCTACCCGAAAGTAAGACCTAGCACTATTTTCTAAACCTGCCCTAATATAAGACCTACCCCAAAAATAAGACCTAGTGTAAATCTCCAGTTCCAGGAAGACTTTTCAGGGAGCAACCGTGCACCAGCGAAACACACCCCCTACACACTCACACCCACTATTTGGCACCATAAATATATAAGACCTACCCTGAAAATAAGACCTAGTGTGTTTTTGGGAGCCAAAAAAAATATAAGACAGTGTCTTATTTTTGGGGAAACACGGTACTACACCCCAAAAAGAACAATCTCTCTACTACTATGATGCAATGTAGTAGACTGAATTCCCAGGAAGGAGAGGGTACTTTGAAGAATAATAAGACACAACTCAGTCCAGAAAAAGAGGGTGAAGGAAGTCTTCCCCTAATAGTTCTCAGAGTATATGGTATAATGCAAAATTTTGCCTTTAGGTATATAAAACAACAACAATGAAGCTTGGAAGAATCAAAAGTCATTCTTGGTTTTTGGGCCTAACAACTACTAAATAAGTATCTAAAACTCTGATAAAATAATGTAGATTGGTATTAAAAATAACTAGAATGGAAATTGTGAATGTTGGGTATCTCTCTTTCTCCCTCTCTTTCTCTCTCCTCCCTCCCTCTCTCTCCCTTCTCTCTCTCTGTGTCTCTCTGCAATTCATTTGTACTGCAAAACCAGAAAGTTTTCAGTATCTGCAATAAGCATTATTTCTCATACAAGTGAAACTCGAAAAATTAGAATATTGTGCAAAAGTTCATTTATTTCAATAATGCAACTTAAAAGGTGAAACTAATATATGAGATAGACTCATTACATAAAGCAAGATAGTTCAAACCGTGATTTGTCGTAACTGTGATGATTATGGCTTACAGCTCATGAAAACCCAAATAGGGACTCAGTGGGACAGGATGGAGGGAAGCAATTGTGGGGACTCCAGAGGAGCATGAGGTATCTCAGTGGATTGGGGAGGCCTTGGCCTGCTGCAGCACTAGGCCCCACATGCTCTTCCCCAGTCTGAGATTCCTCATGTGCATTTAATGACCTGCACATTCAATTAATGCCCACCCCCAACCCTCCAAGATCAAACACAATCTGATGCGGCTTTCAATAAAATCAAGTTTGACACTAGTTTACCCTAGTTTACAGCATCCTGTCAACAAAGTCCACAACATTTATGTAATATCATAATTTTACTATATTTTATGACATATTATTTTTAACCCTGAGCAGCAGGAATGCAGAACACATTACCTCTCTATTTTCTTTTAATCTTATAAACTGACCTACAGAAATGATTGTCTTTTAGTAAGACTCATTTTATGCTCCACTGTATCTATATTTTGCTTTAAGAACTCAATTTATTAAAAAGGACTCTTTTAAAATTCCGTTCCCTCCCCTTCGTTCTCTTTGCTGATGGACCAGATCAAAATTCATCAGCTTCCTTGTCTATGTTATATTCTTTACATGGCATCTAGAGGCCAAAATTGATGTGAGCTGTAATTAATCTTTCTATGAGGCAATACAGACCCCTTGGTAGAACTAAGATTAGAATCACACTGTCTGCATATTTAAAATTACAGAATAACACAGCAGCAATCTGCATTCCAGTACTGTCTTTAGAAACTGCTAAAATGATAGAGCTGCTGTAAGTTAGAAAAAGAAAGCACTCTGCAGAGAAATTCAGTCTCCATTTGTCCTTTGCTGAGCTCAAAGATGTGATGCATGAAGATCAAAATCAAGGCATGTGTTTTATCACTGCAAGGGCAGGATATGTCGTAACAGTTTTATATGAAAGGTACATTCCTACTGAATATTAGAAAACAATTCCATAACAAAACCAAAGTAGACTTTCCTTTACTGAATGCATTCAGTCAGGGAAAGATGGCCGTCAGCATGGTATCTTTAATTTAGATTGTAGCACTGATGGGTGCAGGCTTGCAATCTGTGGTTTAAAGTACATTTTCTAATTCTCTATAGAGCTACAGGAAGTCCATAATCAGTAGAACTGTTCAGGAATAGGATAGAATCAGATATTAGAGCAAGAGGGCAGGTATTTTTTAAAAATATTGCTATTAATTTGTAAAGCTTTGTAAAGGATTTGCCGGGCCCGGCACATAGAACAGGGCGTGCTTTTTTTTTCGTGTGGCTGCTGGACTGCAGCTGCATGTAGGGGACAAGGGGAGGGGGAGGGGGGCGAGAAGCCCTGGGACATGTGGCCACCTGCTGGCTGGCTGGGCCAGACCAGGCTGGAAAGGTGCATCTTCCAGAAGGAAGAAAGCGTGCTCTGGGAGGGCGGGCGCCAGGCAGGCAGGTGGCTGTCCCAGGACCATTTAAAGGTCGACTTTAAGAGCGCATCCATGGAAGAAGCTGAGAGCCGAGAGCAAACTTAGTAGCGGCAGGGGTGATGGGCATGTGTGTCCCTCCACAAGGAGTATGAGGGAGGTAGAAGCCGCACCTCAGAGGAAAAGAGGAGGTGCCGAAGCCATGGCTGTCACCCGGTAGGGGACCCATCACACGCCTCTGTCACCCCTGCTACTTTTGCTCTCGGCTTCTTCCATGGGGCGCTCTTAAAGTCAGTCTTTAAGAGCTGGAAGTTTTTTTCATTAGATCGCCGCCAACTCATCGTTGGGAGAGGTGTAGCCTCTGAATACAGAAGTCTTGGGCAAAGTTTTCTGACTTTTAAAATGCATCTGCGCAGTGTCTGCCTCCCTTCATGCTCCTTGTGCATGCCGGGAGCGCCTAACTGGAGCGAGAGAGAGAAGTTGACTGCTACGAGGCAAGTGCCTTGGCTTCCCCTCTTGCTCCTCACTGTCGCCCCGACCCGTTCTTTACTTGGGCAGCCAGACAGCTGTAGCAGCACCCGCAGCAGCAACAAGCAGTGCTGCAACAATGAGGTACAGTAAGATTTGGCGGTGCAAATTTATCTCCGAGGGGCTTCTGGCAAAACAAAAAACAAAAACCACCCCAAAACAAAACCCATTCGGTAGGCAGACTCGGCAGGCAGTCATGATCTTTAGTTGGTTTTTTTTTTGTCAGCCCAAGGGCAGAGAGTGGGGAAGATACGTAGGAAATCACCCTGTCTCTGCAGCATCAGTCATTGACTGAGGGGGTCTGGCCAACTCGACGTCGCTCGCAGCATGGTACCGCACCACTTTGCTGAGTTGGCCACGCCCACCCAGTCACATGACTACCAAGCCACCACCACCACCACCACCCCACCAAGCAAGCCATGCCCACAGAACCGGTAGTGAAAAAAAATTTGAATCACACCACTGCTTCCATCCTTCCAAGATTGGTAAAATGAGGAACAAGATTGTTGGAGGCACTATGCTGACTGTGTAATATGCTTAGAGAGTGCTGTAATGCACTATGAAGTAGTATACAAGTCTAAGTGCTAGTGCTGTAGACTTCACATTAAAAACAAATTAAACAGCATGATAGATAATTGAAGACTTGTCTATATTTATGGCATGGTGTAACACTTTTTGTACAATCACCCCATTTATGCAAAATATAGTCCCAAGCCCCTGTGTCAGTCATGTAAGTTGTTATTTTTTCTCATGTAAGAAACTATAGACTTTATCTGTTTATGAAATGCACTCTCAGTATATCTCACCATTTCCTATGCTGGTTAGAACAGCTGAATGTTAGGGTTCAACTTCATCTGTCAGACCACAAATTTACTATTCCACTCACAAAACTGCACGAATAGAGCATATACACATTAGTATGGACATAAAGTCATATTGTTTTCTTTTACTTTTTGGAATATAGCCTTTAAGTACTGTGTGGTTATTGCTAAAACAAACAAATAATTCTTGAACCTCCTGGGCTCAGTATAGAACAAAACACATGCTGAACATAAGCTGAATTTATGACATTGACAGAATATAGGGTTA
Organism: Naja naja; assembly: GCA_009733165.1. Classification (NCBI taxonomy): domain Eukaryota; kingdom Metazoa; phylum Chordata; class Lepidosauria; order Squamata; family Elapidae; genus Naja; species Naja naja. The sequence continues at coordinate 17,346,003 of CM019152.1, read as the reverse complement.
AGAGATTAAGTTTATTTGTTCTTTTCTAAAGAACCTGAGTCCTCTTTGTGTTGCAGGTGAGATTGACATAAACTGATTAGTTATTGTGATGTATATGAATAAGCAGCTACAGAAATCTATAAAGCACAAGTCACTTATTCTCAATTATCATACCCCATATATAGGTTACATATATAATTAGAGTCTAATTCTTGACCTGCAAATGAAATGTCTAATTAGAAATCTGTGTAATATTCTAGTTCAATGTACCTTGAAAATCTTTTCTCCTCCTTTCCTAAAGATTTGTTCTATACTCTGTACAACACCTGGTTTCTCCTAAAACTGAGCTCATTGATTATCAATCAAATTAGCTTGCTTCATATTAACACTCTTCACAGTGTAGAACAGATGTTTATTCTCAGCATGCCTACATGTAAATTGTAGCCATAACTAACTCTATTCACCTTGTTGCTAGTCCTCTTTTTCTTTCCTTCCACTATCTTAGTTTTAGAGCCTTCTTCAGAGAGCTAGATTTCACATAATAACCTGAATCTGATCATTTGTGTCTTGAACTACAACTTTGGGTTCACGTGTTCAATTTGTTTGTTTTCATAGTTGATCAGCGTTTTCTCAGGAGCTTAAAATGTCAATAAACTTTCTATCATGGTTCTTCTAAATTCAATTTCACTTCCATAGAATATCATAGGGAATAGCTTGCACCATTCTGATCTTTATACCGTGTTTCCCGAAAATAAGACACTGTCTTATATTTTTTGGCTCCCAAAACACACTAGGTCTTATTTTCGGGGTAGGTCGTATATATTTATGGTGCCAAATAGTGGGTGTGAGTGTGTGGGGGTGTTTCACGGTGCACGGTTGCTCCCTGAAAAGTCTTCCTGGAACTGGAGATTTACACTAGGTCTTATTTTTGGGGTAGGTCTTATATTAGGGCAGGTTTAGAAAATAGTGCTAGGTCTTACTTTCGGGGTAGGTCTTATTTTTGGGGAAACACGGTAGTTATAGCCACATCACAAAAATTGATTATCTTTTCTAAAATCTTCATGGCTGCTGTACTGAATGCTATTCTGTGTCCTAGTTCTTGCCTCCCTCACAATTTGTAAAAAAATATGAATTTACAAATGAGAAAACTAACTTTGAACAGGATTCGTGTTTGCTACAATGTATAAACTTTTATTGAAAATGAATATGGAAGATGAACATGTTAAAGCCTGCAGAATCAAATGTTTTAAATTTTCTTCTCTGGTAGGTTCCAAACTCCAGGAGAAAAAAACCTTACTGTAATATAATAACCTAATTATAGCTTTGTATCCCTAATCTTATATTGCATAATTTAAAAGAATTACATTTTTAAAAGGTCATTTTTGTTTTTCTTTTACAAAGAACTCTATGTTTATAATATTTCAGATAATAGGGACCTTCATGCCCTGAATTCTGTGTTCAAGCTTAGAACACATGTAGGTGGTATTCCAAATGTTACTTTTCCATATACTTCATTTAGGCGATGGTGGCCCAGTAGTGAGAATGTAGTACTGCAAGCTACTTCTGCTGACTGCCAGAAGTTAACAGTTCAATTCTCACTGGCTCAAAGTTGACTCAAGGTTGACTCAACTTTCCATCCTTCCAAGATTGGTAAAATGAGGACCCAGATTGTTGGGAGCAATATGCTGACTCTTTAAGCCACTTAAAGAGGGCTCTAAAGCACCGTGAAGCAGTATATAAGTCTGAATGCTATTGCTAATATAAATATTATTTTGATACAAAATCTTAGGGCTCTTGTCCTTGGTAAGTAAGAACAATAAGCTTGGAAAGATATTTGCTCAAGTAGCGATTGTCATCCACTTTAGTCTTTTTAAGCAAGATATTGTTAGAACTATTTTTGATCTTCTTCCCTGCCCCCACCCCCTCCTTTGGTTCAAAGAATTGAATTCTGCCTGCAAATAAAGACAGCCAGGAAACTAGCAAATTAAAGGAAGTGTAGCTGAAAAAAATTGTATTCAGATGCTTTTGGAACTGCATGTGATTTCTGGATAAAGAACTATTTGGTTCTGATGGCATGAAGGAGTCATACCAATATTGATCAAGTCATAGTCTAAATATGAGCAAGTCACTGCATAATATAGATTGCTGAAATTTCCACCTATATATTGCATTTACAAAAATCAGATCTCTGAATCTATTGCATCAAGGATTCCAAAAATAAGTTTACAAACTCTGTTGACTAGGGTAGAAAAATCTCAATGCTATTGGAACAAGATGATGAAAAAGGGAATAGAGAGGAAGCTATTAACCTCCCTCATATTTCATTTAATTTCATTTTATGCAACAATATTTATAAACTGTTCTAATCTTGATGACAATAATTGCAGCAAAAAGAAAGAAGTAGAAGCAAAATATCATCATAAAAGAAACTTTGAAAGCCATCAGGTGACATGCTCCAAATATACTCAGTCAACTTTCCTACTAGTTCACAAGCCATGTGTCCAGAATTCTAGGAGCTATATCCCAGTCACCTAAAAATTGAAATTACTTCAGGGCAAATATTAATTAAAAATGCTTTATGCATTTTATGGTTTCTCATGGCCTAAAAAACAGATTTCAGACAAATGAATTACTGTATCTCAAGTCCTACCCCAGATAATTAATAATTAAAATTATTATAGTTTGTTTTAAAATGAGATATTACAAAATGTTAACCAATGCACACATGTTAGGGAACAATTTCATCATCACTTTTTGATAAGCTGAGGTAACAGTTCAGTTAATTGAATGCCTGTAGGGAAATTCAGCAAGATCTGGTTTTCATTTGTGTATGATTTTTAATGTATATTGTGTATAATATACACAATATGTCACAGCTGTAGAGCTGTGGCATATATTCAATATATGTTTAATCTGCATAGCCAAAATATGTATTACTACTAGCAATTGGTAATGTTTCTAAATATGCTTTTTAATCTTAGTTTTCCTGAAAAACAAACATGTATGCATCTGTAATACATATAATACAATATTCACTCTGAAGAATTATAATGAAAAAGGAAATTAATCTACTATCTTTTTTGTTTTTCAGGGAAAGAAGCCAACAGGCAGAAGTGCAACCTACCAGCTGATGATCAAGTCTATTGCTTTGAATAATTGGAAAAATAGTCTCAGGATGAAAAGGATTGGTGAGCAGGAAGGCAGGCACAAGGAATCAAATGGATATAGGTTAGCTCTTGGTCAATGTATAACTTTTTTTGTTATCTTCTCCTTATAATCATCATATAATCATTTATCATTAGTCTGATTTTATTTAAAAAAAACACACAGCCAAGATACAGCTTTGGTATTTTTTAAAATTAAGAATTCTAGCATTACAGCGTCATTTTATGAATGTAATGTTTTCTTACTTCTTGATTAAGTTGATTCCTCTTTTCATTTCTTCTACTCTATGAAAGAGAAACAACTTTGTAACACAAGTCTGGAAATTCCTGGAAGACCTCTGATTGGAAGAGTTTAGATCTAAACATATGACAGGATAATCATCACCTACCGCATATAAAAGACATATATACTCTTTGAAATGTCTTTATTAGTTTGAAACACGTTTTCCATCAGCATTCCCTTGGCTGGATGGGCAATATAAATTATTACAGTATTGATTTTATTCATCCATCCATTTCTTTCATCACAGATGTTTTCTGCAATATACCATACTCGTTAATTTTAATTCATAAGCAGATTCGTATACTTACTTCCTTTCTATTGCTTTGTTCCTTTGGAATAAGCTTATCCATCTATATGTCAATAATGGGAGTCATTACCTCAAGTTTTCCTTTTACTAGGTACTATATCAGTTTTTATTAAAGTTGGCAACTTTGACATCTATGGACTTCAGTTCCCAGAATTTCCCAGTATCTTGCCCACCCAGACATTCTGGGAGTTGAAGTCCATAAATGTCAAAGTTGCCAACTTTGAGAAACACTACTGTAGTAGTAGTAGTAGTAGTGGTGTGTGTGTGTGTGTATACTGTGTTTCCCTGAAAATAAGATCTAGTGTTATATTTTTTCCTCCAAATGAGACACTAGGTCTTATTTGCAGGTGACGTCTTCCACTGTCTCACCTTGTGGTGGCGGCACCAACAGCTCCACCCAGCAGAAGCCTGTGTGGCCTCTGCTGGCCCACTTCTGCAGTTGCCTGCCACTGTTCACGCAAGGCACCCCCAGTCTCATTTTGCTATCAGAGGCCTTCAGGAGAAGCCTCTGCAGCCAAGAAGCTCTGATGATGCCTCTGATGGCAAAATGGAGATCGGGGCTGCTGTGTGTGTCAATCTGGAGCTCCTTTCTTGGCTGCAGAGGCCTTACCTGAAGGCTTCTGAAAGCAAAACGAAGCCGGGCACTGCATGCATCAATCCAGAGCCTTTTATTAGCTGCAGAGGCCTTTCCTGAAGGCCTCTGACAGCAAAATGGAGACTGAGGCAAGCAGCCGCAGAAGAAGTAGGCTGGTGAGGCAGGTGTCGGGGTGTGTGAGGCCTGGCTGCAACTGTCCGAAGATAAGCAGCTCCACTACCCCATCACCACCCTAGCTTGATTTTTACCCATGCACCTCACTCCACCCCATGCAACCAGGTACAACACTGTGCAACACCATTTCTCTAAATATTTTTTTTCTTCCTAGCATTTCCCCACAAGTGCAGGATCTGCTTCTCCTTTTCTTTTCTTTTCTTTTCTTTTCTTTTCTTTTCTTTTCTTTTCTTTTCTTTTCTTTTCTTTTCTTTTCTCTTCTCTTTTCCTTCCTTCCTTCCTTCCTTCCTTCCTTCCTTCCTTCCTTCCTTCCTTCCTTCCTTCCTTCCTTCTAGCCTTCCTTCCTTCCTGGATAAACTAAGTTTTGATTCATTTGTTGTAATAAAAATTGAATTACCAGCTTGTAGCCCAAGCCTTACATTATAGACTGAGAAGATTACCTGGCCCAAGAGATTCACATAACTTTCTGTGGGAAAAAGATTGTCAGGCTAGCAGTTTAGCAATAGTGATTCAGCAATAGCAAGCATGAGAATAGGGATGTGGTTTTATCTGCTACATGTTATAATAATATTATGCTTGCTTAAGCACAAGATGAATTTGTTTTTACCTTCATGTGACTAATTGTGTAAGATGTAGGAAGGGGCTAATAAAAGAGTGGTCTCAACATGAAGTGGGGGTCACTCATCCCGAGAACCTGGTCTCTGCTTATTTATTTCATGAGTGTCCGGCATCGCTACAAGTGGTGACCCGACGTGATCTGATTACGGTCAGGTACGTATCCCTCTTCTATATTGCTCACGGGAAGGTATATGAGCTCTCATCAGTTCTGCTGGACAGAACTGATCACAGTGCAGTATGGGAGGAAAATTCTCTAGGGTGCAGGAACAGCATATCCAGGAATTAGAGAAGTTAGCGGACTCTGTTAAAAGTGTTGGGATTAAGATCCACAGAAAAGACATTAGAAAGTTATTAATATATTTATGGCAACAATTCCCAAGCTACCCCGAGGCAGGTAGTCTGCAGGTATCAACATGGAAGAAAATTGGGAAAGCCTTGCATCAAGCGCCCAGGGCTCCAGCAGAGCAGTTGGTGGCGTGGAGAAAATTGATGGAGATTTTAATTACACATGAAAATCCTATGGAATTGACATCTTTAATAGGGGAAGAGTTACCCCCATATTCTCCTCAAGTAGTTCAGCCAAAGGAGGAGAGTAAATCACGGTGTGGTGGGCTGCCTCAGTCATTAGATCACTCATCAGCACCAGAGTTTCCCCCCTCGCCCACTGAACATCAACTCCGACAAATGGAAGGATTGGGGGGAAAGGGATTAGTATCGCCTATCCAGCAAACTATCTTGGAAGGGTTAGAAAAGGGAGAGTTTGGGTTAGAAGATGTGGAAGGCTTGGAAGCGTTCCCTGTTCAAGTACAAATGGATGCACAACTGAATCCTCAAAGGATTTGGAAGCCGGTTCCATTAAGTGCGTTAAAGCAGATTAAACAAGCTTCCAACAACTATGGTATTCACAGTCATTATACTAAAGCATTGTTGGAAGCATTGGGTTTGGGGAATCTACAAGCTCGTCAACAAGGCTTGTTGGACATGGACGAACTAAGTAACTGTTCCCTTTATCCTGTACAACTCGTTCAGATTGGCAATGGTCAATTTGACCCACAATTAGAACCAATCCCAATTAAGACAATTGATGAGGAGGGGTTTGGTCAGCCAGCACCCCCTCCGTATCAAGAAAAAACAGAGATTTGTCCTCCCCCAGAGGACAAACCCGACAAGGAAGCCAAGTCCCTGTCGGCAGAGAACAAACCTCCAAGCGCGCCCTCTCCACCGTCAAAATTGGCCGTGCCGGCTGGAGAATCATCCTCTGTCCCCATGGGCAGTAAGAAAATGGCTCAAAGAAGCCCATGAGCAGGGCTTTTTAGATTCAACGGACCTTGCAAAACTAACCTTATGTCCCTTGGAATATACTCAAAATGCAGCAGGAGTTCAAGTGCCCCACATCGTGCTTCTGCCTCTAAAAGTCTTAAAAGATCTGTCTCTTTATCTTCTATGCTACCATATGGTTTGTTCCTTAAGATTTATGCCTTCCCCAATTTAACTGAGAGATTTATTGTGGGAATGATCAGTGTGTGTGTGTAAACCTCAAGAGTTTTGTTTTCCTCTGTGTCTTTGTGTGTGGGTATGTGTGGCGCTGTGCGTGTGTGTCTAAGACTTTGTGTGTTCTAGAGGTAACTGTTGCAACTGTTAAGTGTCTCTGATCCCTTCGGATATTAATTTTAAATTGTTAAGAATTAAAAACACTGAGAGATTGTCTTCTTCTGGTCTGATCTGGCCAATTGGACGGATGAGGAAGAGTTAAATTTTCTCTCCTCTCTGTGCTTTTAAGAAAAACCCAGGGTTATTAACGAATGTTCTAAGTTCATTTACAAGAAAAGTTTCATCCTTGCATTTACTGTGTGTTTAAATGATTTTATCTGTTCATCCTTTTCCTGAAGCATTTGAATTCAGTTTTTTTCCTTTTCTCATCTGTTGTGTCTCCATTTTGTTGAAACTGATTTATCTGTTTAGTAACTGCAATACTGATGTGTTATTTTTCTTTCTCCTGAAACCATACCTGCAAGCTATCTTCAAACCCCTCTTTAATCCTTTTAAGACAAAAACAACGCCACCACAAAAATCTGCACAGTGCTGAATTGGCGCTGCAATTTTGGCATTTCAGCTTTTTCTAAAGTCCCAATTAATTTGATTCTTGATAGCTTGTATGTTTCTCAAATTGTTTTAACAATATTTGGCTCATACCTATCGCCATCTATTGAACCTGATTTATTGGCATTATTTTGTACTCTGCAGTCCCTAATTGCAGAAAGAAATTGTCCATTTTTGCTGCTCATATTAGGAGCCACCAACCTTTCCTGGTGTGCTCCAAGAAGGTAACAATAGGGCAGACGATGCAGCCGCGCATTTGATCTTGCCTTTACAACCTGTAACACCTTGGGAAAGCCACTCATACTTTCACAAAAATACAAAAGTGCTCATTACACAATTTGGTATTACAGCTGCTGAGGCAGCGGCCATACGGCAACAATGCCCCACTTGTAGTCAGCAGGCTATTGCTATTCCTATGGGAGTCAACCCCAGAGGCATACAGGCCTGCCAAATATGGCAAATGGATGTTACCCAATATGCTCCTTTTGCCCCTGGAAATATCTACATGTTTCCGTTGATACGTTTTCAGGGTTTATTATGGCCACTCCTCAGAGGCGAAGCCTCTAAACATGTGCTTAATCACTGTATTCGAACCTTTGCATCGTTGGGACGCCCAAAAGAGCTAAAACTGATAATGGTCCTGCGTACACAAGCTCTGCCATGTCAGAGTTTTGTAATCGATGGGATATTATTCACAAATTTGGAATACCTTACAATAGCCAGGGCCAAGCCTTGGCAGAGTGTGCCAACCAGACACTTAAACATGCACTCAATCAAAATTTGAAACAGGGGAAAAATCCCCCTGGCCTCCCAGCGATACAAAATACCCTGAACCTATGCTTATATACTCTGAATTTTGTTAATCTAACCAGCCATCCACTAACTACCGCTGTAGAGCCATTTTCCTCCTCTTCTGCAGATTTACCCAAACCACAGGTGTACTATCGTTGCCTACCTGACCTGACTTGGAAAGGGCCGCCGATCTCATCACCTGGGGTGAGCCCATCCAACTACCTGACAGAGTGCTTGGGACCAGACCCTACCTTGTGAAGTTCCTGTACTTCTGTGCCTTCTGGTCTCCTCTGCTGTCCTGCTTGCCGACCCTGTTCCACATGCCTCCTTCAAGCTAGGAACCGAGGAAGTCACCTGGTTGACCTTGTCCATCTGGACCTCTCAGCCCTCTACTGTCTCCATCCACTGCCCTGCTTGCTTGCCCAGTAGCAGCACCTATCAACTCGTGCCACAGGATAATGTATCAGAACAAAATCTCTTCACCATGAGCAGTGAGGATGAAGATGATGACACCACTGACCAGACCCTTGAAGACATCCCTTGCACAAAACACCCTTCGCACCCTACGAGGAAGAAGGAGACGACTATCTTTGAAAAAACAAAACGGAGGAGATGTTGCTATAAAATCATTAATTGCTTTTGTTAGCAGGCTTCTGTAAAAGCTGAACCACATACAAGGAAATTAGCAGTGGAGAATGTGGCTGCGCTGTCTGTCTGTTTCTGCATATCCTGTTCCAACCACATAACCACAAACTGTAACCTTTTGCTTGCTGCTTGCACAAATTTTGCAGCTACATTTATGGACAAATGTACTCATAGTATGCTCTACTAACCCCGCCTATACTCAGGCAAAGCTGCAATTTTTAATTGTACTCGGAATTGTGAATGTATACAGCATAACCTGACCTGTACAAAAGGTGATATAATCACAGGAACAAAACAACATCCTGTAGGCTGACAACAGGGAAGTTTCTTAATGCACACATGTGCCAGGTAATATGAATGATAGTTACACAGGCTAATGCTACATGGGCGTGAACAAATTATTGCCTTTGTATTTAGGAGAAGTGTGGTGGCTATGTGGACATAACGCATACCCTGAGATTCCTGGAGGGTGGTTTGGGACATGTGCCTGGGATGGGTTTCACTGGCAGTTTGGGTGAATCAAAGTTTGCCTAAGGGATTACGACTGCGTAACAAGAGAGAAGTTCCATCTTTGGACTCCGGGTTAACTCTGGGAGGGAGTTGGTCTACTCAGTTAGCTAGAGGATTACAACCTAATCTAGGGGCAGCCATGAATTACCGGGATCTACATAAACTTAACAATTGGACAACTCATATGTTCAATTTTACAATAAAAACCCTTAAAGCCATCAATCAAGAAATGCAGGAGGTTAGAACAGTCGTACTGCAAAATAGATATGCTTTGGATTATCTTTTGGCCGCTAAAGGAGGGGTTTGTGCATTGCTAGGCGCTATGTGTTGTACTTATATCCATGACAACGGCCCCAATATCACTCATACTATTCAGCATATGGAGGATATGATAAAACATAATCCGCTGGTGACGCCCGCAGGGGGAAAATGCTATGGACATATGGGGAGCCTTGTGGTCATGGCTACCTAGCGGGTGGATAGCAGGATTTGTAAAAATATTGATCCTAGTGGCTGGATTGTTAGTGGGGGTATGTTGTTGCCTGCAATGTTTTCCAAATTTAATAATTATGGTATCTACTTGTTTAAAGAAAAGTTTAAAGAAATCGGCTTTGCAGAAAAAACTTTACCAAGATATCAATATGTCCGAGGATGTTTATGTGGAACCCCGTAAAGCATTGCAAGTCAGTGAGGAGGAGGACAGACGGTCCATACTGATGCTGGAGGAAAATGAAGAATATTTAGATTTAACCGTTCTGCAGTAATAAATAAAAAAGGGGGAGATGTGGGAAAAAGATTGTCAGGCTAGCAGTTTAGCAATAGTGATTCAGCAATAGCAAGCATGAGAATAGGGATGTGGTTTTATCTGCTACATGTTATAATAATATTATGCTTGCTTAAGCACAAGATGAATTTGTTTTTACCTTCATGTGACTAATTGTGTAAGATGTAGGAAGGGGCTAATAAAAGAGTGGTCTCAACATGAAGTGGGGGTCACTCATCCCGAGAACCTGGTCTCTGCTTATTTATTTCATGAGTGTCCGGCATCGCTACAACTTTCATGCCTGAAATGGGAACAGAACTCATAGTCTCCTGGTTTTCACCTTGGTGCCTGAACCAGTAGACCAAACTGGGTTTCCAGTTCTCTAAATAAATACTTTTTAAAATAAAACTAGGAAAACATTATAATTGAATGCTATAGCACTATTGGTAACATGAATGTTATATTCACCATAATTTCTAATGGTCATATTTTGGTCATATTTCATTTTTTCTATTTGTATTTTATTGTGATTGCTGCTTTTGAACACTTTTGTGATTGTTGCTTTTCAATTACTTTGTCTGATGTGGTTGATCAATTAATAAATAAATATCATTTTAAAATATGTTTTATTTATTAAAATATAGAGGCTACCTGACTCTAGAGGATTCTAGGTGGTCTGCATTTTACATATGAATCTCTAGTAATGCATTTTCACAGGGGAGGTATGCTAATAGATTACATTTTTTATTGAGGTGACCTGGAACAGACTCATTCTGTCCCATCTCACAGGACAGGCAGAACTATTAGATAAGCAGTCTTATCTATTTTTACCAGGTGCTATGCCAAAAGCTTTCTGCATAATAACCAACATGTTGAATTGTACCTTGATAAAATTTCTATGGTTATTTTTTTTTCTTATATAGTACCCAATTCCCTTCTGCTATAAAAAATGTCCATCATCATTTTCATTTGTCTAGTTAAATTTACAAAATGTGAATATATCCCTTAATTTATATTGAGTAGAATTCACATAAGTGGTTTATACTTTTTGGACAAACCATGTGTCTATGGCACGCTGAGATACTATATCAACATATTACTTTTTTTGCTAGTTCTCAGGTCATACTCTGGTGAGATTTTTAAAAGGAAGGGGAAAAACAGCCTAATAAATTAAGAAGCAACAAATGGACTTTGAGTTTGAAGTTATTTTCTACAATGTATCTTTTGAAGTATATAGTATTAGTCTGTCCTAATGCAAAACTATTGACAGAAACTAATCTTGCTAATGAGGTTCATTTGTTCTTTGACAAAGCCATAAACAGTTTCCTCAAGGAAAAAAATAACTAATAGTGAAGCTACAGCCTCATAATTAATTTTCCTCCTCAATCCCAGCTTGTGCAAAACAAACAGTAAATTTTTCATTTGTTCATCTCTTTGCAACAACTGTTTAGCACAGATATGTTTGATTAATGGATTTAATTTGTTCCTTTTCTTCTGTAGTCAGTTTTTATATTACAACTGTTATCAGAGAAGAGGGCAACAATGTGTTGGACTCTCATTGTACTGTATTCCATCAGTGTCAGGGTCCCTATTCTGCTCTGGGCTGGCTTCTCTAACCTTTGCTGGTCTGCCAAATCTTTTCATCTATCTGTGTTATAGTCAACTTGGGAAGCCAAGAGAGAAGCACTGAGTCAGCATATAGTGCATTGAAGTATGCCATTACTTTTACAAAATTCTGAAAGGGAAACACCTTCCATTATGAACTGAAATATAATTTGCAACCCAGCTGTTAAAATTGCAAAAAGGTATAAATAAAAGGTTTTTTAATGGAATGGTTGTTAGATAAGTCTAAGATACATAAACTTTCTTGCTTTTGGATTGACAGTACTGCAGATTACATAATCTGAAATTTGAAATTTCAACTCAATTTTTCCTCTGCAGATATTTTCACGAGTACTAAAAAAATTAAAACAATATTGTACTGCAAATGTTCTCCTGTAGACTAAGATTTCACAGAATCCTTTCATTTTATGATACTTTTATTTTGAGTAGTGTATTTAGCTGATCAACAAGTTCCATTTCAGCCTTGGGACAGACACCTTTAAAAAAAACGCTGTACAAAGGATTTATACATAATTCATGTTTATCCAAAACTAAAGAATGTAGCAAGAAAAACCCAGGAACAATATGGCTTCTTTTTACAATAATTTTGATGATTAATATATAAATAAATGAAAACTGTGCCTCAATTTAATCCAAAAATTTCACTCCTCATTATTTTGAGTTTCATGCAAATGTACAATATTTATGTGCATATAAAATCACTGTGAACTTCCTTGAAAGAAGACATAGGTTACAAACTACTATTTTACACCAGTATAAACAAAATACAGGAATCGAATGAAAATCAGCAGTATTACTACGTTATCATACAATATGCCCTAATAAATTATTCAGTTTTTTAAAAAACTGGTTCCTAATACTAATTATACAGTAATGCAAGCTTCTCTACCTATTAATGCTTTGTTGAAGTTTAACAGAATTTACTTTATTTTAAATGTAGCCAGTAATTAATAATTTGAGTTCCACTTTCCACTCTATTGAGAAATCATGAATTAAATTGGTATTAATTTGTGAAATATATTTATATTTTAGAATATACTTTCTTTTTTTATCTCTTTGTGAAGGCTAGTTAATTTTATCAGATTTTTAAATTCTTGATTAATGGAAAGGCATTGGGATCCAGTCTGAATTATTCTCTCTCCATCATTCTTACTGATAATGGATGGCATTCTGTAGTTCAAGAAAGGGCTTTTGTTTCTGTTTCAAAGGGGTCCCATAGCATTTACTTTAAAGTATTTTCTAATGTGGTATTTGCTTATACTGTTTGCTCTGGTGACCTGAATTATCAACTCTAGTACTACATGAAATATCATCCCAGTTTTGTTTGGATGTTGACTCTCAGGATATATTTCTATATGATTCACAACAACTTAATACATAAGAACTGAGCCCTAGACACCCAAAATGGTACAAGATAAAGTAAAGAAGAAGAGGAAGACATAAAAACTATTTTTACGAGTATGGCCATAATGCAATTGATGACATTCAGCCATTATTGAAATTGTAGAAAGGCTCAGTTTTGATTGCTTATATCAATATTTTGTCATTAGATTTAAACCTTCAAGTGATCTCAATGACTCTCTAAAAGAATGCAAATGACAAGCTGTCTTCAAGGAACATAAATCCTTCCATTCCTCACGATCCAGTCAGAGCTGAAGCAGCTTCTTGGATGAGAAGTAAAATGTATTCAAAGAAAAACAAGAAAGTCTAGTTGCCTCTTGAAAAAGCACCTTTGGGATGTCAGTACACTAAATGAACATACGTTGATTCTAAAACAGACAATACATATTGTATATATCTTAGTTTTCAAACACTCTAAGCTTTATATATTCAGTGGATGATGTTTTGTCCTAGAGCAAGGCATATAAAAGAAGCAATTTAAAATGGTTGAAGCATTGGACATTTCAAGAAACAATTGAATTAAATAATAAAAAAAGGTTAGGTAAAAGAAGAAGAGTTTCAGAAGATAAAGCAGGATATTATCATAAAAAGAATGAAATTATAATTAGGATAATGCCTAAGGGCAAGGTTAAATAGCATAAAATATGGAGTTGTATTGCTGGAAAACAATTGGGTCATCCATAAACACCGTTCAGCAGAACCTATATTAATCTTTTCTAAATTGTTTGATCTCTCACCTTGAATGCATAATAAAGTAGTTCTTACTGCTGAGGCAGTAAAAGGAATGCACCTAAACCAAAAGGTATTGCATCTTTAACTTTAAAAAAATGTTAATAAAGCAGAGTTTCATATTCCTTCATCATTACAGTTCAAAAATCAACACACACATACACACCGAGGCACAGACAGAAAGATTAGTATGGCCCAGTTCCATCTCAAAGGACTACTCCAGTGGTATTAAAATAATAAAGATAATTATTTATTAAAAAATCTTTAAAAAGTCTTATACAGAAATGTGTACACACACATACATATACAAGACTATAGGCAGATTTTATCAATATGTCTTTTGTAATCTAGGTTAACCAAATTTTATAATCATTTTTCCTATCAAGACTATACAACTGTAGCATTGTGGAAATGTGAATATAGGATGAGTTTTGGCGTGTGGTAAAATTCACAAAGAATGATTCTCCCTCAATTTGGGCATGGGAATGTTGCTGGGGTAACTATGAATTGGAGTGCCAGTCTTTTCTCCAGATGAGAGATTGCAGAACAGGCAGGGCATAAGAGTAGATCTGATGGGCTTCTGTCGATATGTTTGTTCTTATCTCTTAAAAGCTTTGCATAACATCAACCTGGTATCATTCTAGAATGTCTCTGAAGGATTGGAGTGGGGGTACTGATCTGAAGGATCAAGGGTAGTGGAAAAGGTCTATCTCATTTGATCTTTACTTAGTGTAATATATTAGGGATCCTTTTGATCTTCATTCCTTTTTAATAATTGCATGAAGCCTTTGGAAGAGTCAGGAGAGAACATAAAGCTTAGTGATTAATATATTGATAATAGTCAATTATAATCTTGTTCCCAGACTGTTCAAGTGATGATGTGGTGATAGCCTGTTGATAGTTGAGGTCTGGATGGCAATCAACAAGCTTCAGCTGAATCCCTGAAAAACAAAGTGGCATCAGTTTTGTGGCCCTTAGAATTTAGAATTTCATCTTTGACATTGAAGAGGTTATACTTCCCATTCAAAAGTAGTTCACAATTCTGGGGTTTTCTGAAAATTATACCTTCTGTAGTGAGGTACAGGTAACAACTATGACTGAGGGAGCTATTGCACATTTATATCTTTTGTGCCAATTGGAACTCTCCTGGACTAAGATGACCTCCTCACAGTGATTTAAGTGTTATGTATTCACTTTCTCTTCAAAATGTAAAGGTCTTATGCAGGCATCATCAGTATAGATAAATCTGGATTCAATTCAGTTCAGATCCTAATATTACTGATAAATTGAAGTGTCTAATATTTTTATATCTCTATTTTGATATTGTACAAAGCAATATTAACTGATTATAACCTAGATATTAATGCAAATGACCTGGTACAAGTTTAATTTTGTTTGAATGAATGTCAATTGCAGGATCTTTAGGGATGGCAGGTCAAGGTAGAGTAAGTAAGTAGAGTGAGTAAGTAAAGTAGAGTGAGAGGTTGTAGGAGGCTGCTTGTAAGGAAGTGAGGGTGGAATAGAAGGAAATAAATTAGTTTTGGACAATGAGCTAGCTGAAAATCAGGTAAAAGAACCCACATTTGGATGTTACATAGCCAAAGTGAAAGAGCAGAATGAAGAAATGAAGGGCATTGAGGAACTGCTTAGAAATATGACTTTGTGTCTATAGGAAGTAAATGCACACATTTTCCTCCTGCTGAAGAAAAACTGATTATGAGTACAGATAAATGGAAAGAACACAAACTTTTTCCCTGTAGCATTTTGTCCATCTAGAATTTCATTCCTGCAGCTAACAGTAGGGAGAGGTACTTTGGAAAGTTTTTCATTGAACAATTCCCATTTCAGCCAAAAGGATCGATAGGAGAGATGTGAGGTTTCTTCAAGAATCTGAGACTTCACTTTTAATTTATATCCAGTTTATATCCAAGTTAACTTATTGCTAATGCCTGCACTTGTGCAATCTTCATTTCAGATTGCAACATTAATAAAACATTCAGAAGCTTGAAACTGAAGATATTATTGTTTTATCTATCCTATGTTTAAAACTATTCTAAGACAATGAGTGAAATGACTTCTTATCAGTTTTCAGTATGTTACTTCATTTTCATGCACATATGCTAAAGCACTGTCCATCTGAGAATCCTATTTCCTTTTCTGACACAACAGCAATAGTTATATTTCTGGCAAGCATTTAATCTTTCCTACTGCTTGATTAATATGCCATGTGTAACTATCTTTATGTACTTGCTACATAAAGATAGTTATATAGGGTATATTTATCAAGCGATAGGAAAAAGTTAGACTGTTTAGGTAGATACTATTCTTTAAACTATCCTGAATCTTTAAAAGTCTGCTCAATATATTGGATGTGAGAAAAGACTATTGCAAGTTCAGAATGTTCTTCCTTTCAGAGATGGAGAGATTCACTTTTTGAGTTCTATAGCTTAATATTGTCTAGAATTATTTATGAACCTGTGTTACATTGTTTTATCTCTGTGCACTATTTTTAATGAAATAAGTATAAGCTATAAAGCCAGTAGTGGCCTATTGTTTTCTTGGATGCCCAGAAGAGAAAGAAATCATCTCCCAGCCTCATTTGGCTATAGGCTTGTCTAAAGTAGATTCTACAGGAACTGAAAGGAATTCTGCTAGTGTTAGGACAGGACTGTCAAACTTGTGGCCTGCAGGCTGGATACGTCTTGCGCTGGCCATGTCCACACCTGTTTAGAAAAGGTGAGGAAAGCCCCGATACATCAGGTGTCACTGCCATGATGATACAAGTTTGACACCCCTGTGCTAGGAGAACCATAGGGAGTCAGGTCTCAAGCTTTAACAGCAGAAGCTACATTTTGATGCAAATTTAAAGCAAAATAATATATGAGAATGATCAGAGTAGGAAAATCTTTTTGGAAACTGATAACTGCTATCAAAATATTTTAAAAAAATATTTCATAAAGTAAGCCATAATTATTTTATAAACTGATTTTAATCTATATTTATGTGTGAAGGCTTGCTTATAAATCTTTACACACAAAAGATTATATCCACAACTACAAATTTATAAGATCAAATTCAGTGCATGTTATTTTTGAAAAAGCAAGCCAAGAATTAGACTGAAATCTTAATGTACACTAGTCTAAGAGGAAGTTCTATTGCCTTTGATTAATTTTGGTTGTTGGAAATATGACTTGATAATATAGGTTAATAAGTGTTTAAACCTGGTGGGATATGATATAGTGTGAAATCTTCCCATGTCTCCAAACATCATGACACCACAATGTTATTCTCATTGTGTTATTTGTTTGAAGACTTGACAGTTTGGACAATTGATTGTATAGCGATGTGCATGTTTGTGGAACTAATGAATGGCAACAAGATTATGAAAAGGACCAAGCCTAAGTTGATAGGTGAATGAATAAACTTTCTTCTCTGTTATTTCTGTTTTCCCTCTCTCCATCACAAACCCCTATGAAAATGCTCTAGAAAGTAAATCAGCTGTAGCTAAAATCTTGTAAGGACATATTTACTTCTGTTGATGGGAGTAATCAGACAGATGCAGGAGACAATTTTCATTGTAAAGTTGCTATTGCAAGTTTTACATGTTTGTCTCTGTGCAATAAGTGCTCTCTGCTTATAGATATCCTCAACCTTATCAGAAGAAGAATATCATTATTCAGTAATTATTTTTGATGAGCCCTTACTGTCAGATGCTTTAACTACCATGTGGGTTTAACACCCATGTAGGCTCTAATTTAAAAATAATCATCATTTTAACAAAGAATGCATGTTGAATTATTTCTCCTCTCGAAATGACTCACCAAGCTAGATGACTCAAAACATAGACCAACAAAATACTCCAAACAATTGTTGTAAACTTGCAAGAAATAGGATTAATTAATAATAATATAGTGTGTGCATATATTAATGATTATAATATAGGATTTGGGAATTGCACAATTTGAGAGCAGTAATTTGAGAGCAGTAAGGATTTGGGAATTGCACAATTTGAGAGCAGTAAGAAAACTAATTTGAATAAAGCTCTTTATAGAATTATGGTTAAATCTTCAACATTTATTTTGCCCCATTTTCCTTGTGCACCAGATAGGAAAAACAAATTAATTAAAAGGCAAAATAGAAGAAAGTGAGACATGCTTGATGATCACTTAACATAAAACAAAGGTAGAGTTATGTGTGTCCAAAAGTTCCTTGTCAAATATATCTCTGTCTCACTACTACAAATTATTTAAACACATATTTTCAGTATATACTTTTTGATTAAAAGATTTCATATTTTGAGAGAAGTGTAGAAGGAAGTAGGACTGAGCTCATACCAAATGGATCCTAGCCATATCCTATGGCAAATACATACATATGTTAATGCTTGATAAGCACTTGTTCCAAAACATGCCTAACTGCATCAGTTCTAGGATATTGCTAGTTAGTGTGATCTCCATCCTGTAGCTTGGAGGATTACATGAAATGGTTTGTTTTAATACTGTTCATAGAAGCATTCAAGAAAAGCATGAATGTTTGTTTTGACTGCTTATCTGAACTGCTCTGAATGCGAGGTTTTATTTTGGAAATGACAATATTATCACTGTTTCTGGTACTGTGCAGCAATGTTAAATCAGACGTGTAATATTCTGATGTTGGATATGCTTTGAGGTGGATTATTTTTTTGTCTTAAGGTTCCATAAACAACAATTCCAACATTAGAAAACAAATGAAGAATATATTATTGCTGCCAAAACCTGGCTTACCTAAAGCAACCAAGTCACTTTGAAAACTCAACATAATTTTATTTAGCATGCAATCTATAAACAGTATGTATACTGAGTTCCCAGCAACACTGTGAAACTTTAATAAACAGCATGAGTAAAAGCAGAACCAACACTTATGTTTCTTTGGCCCACTACATTGCAAATACAAGACAAAGAAAAAAAAAGCAGACATAGTGGAAATTAGTGTTACCTTGGAATGTTCCAGATAAACCCATCAGTGTGACCTTATTATTAATTCCTTCCTACTAGGTCAGCATTCTTGCCATGCTACTGTATCTCTGAGATATGGTCAGTGAATAGAAACAATTTATTTTACTAGGCCACAAGTTCCTGATTGATTCTTTCGCTATCACTATTCGGGGTCAAGTCAGCTGCTATGTATGTTTTCTCAAAAGGACATTTTAAGCATTTCAATTTTGGGGGATGCAAGGGGGACACACTATGTTTGGTATTGGGTGCAGCTTATATGTGTATGGGGCTATATATCTTTTACTATCTCATATTTATTAAAATCTATGATGAATACAAATTATACTGTGATTTTTAATATATATTTCAAATTAATAAAAGTTTCACATAGGCAGGAGTCAATAGACCATGTAAGGAAGGTATTTTTCATAGCAGATTACATCTAGATTTTGTAACAGAACATAATGATTCACAAATACTTTACATTTCCTTTAAATTTCTAGATGTATATCCTATATTCTTACCAACTAAATTAAATTAGTGTGTGATATTCGTTGTATCTACAAATCAAAGACTTTCATAAAGTGAATGTATTCATTTCCGCATGAGAAACATAAGTGTTCCTTAACTTCATGTTATCAACTTTCCATTGTGAGTTGTAAACAAACAAACAAATAAAATTTATTGCTTATTCGGACCCTAATTTTATTCATTGTGACTCTTGTGCTGTACCCTGCTTCAAAATATGGTTTGGATATAAAGAAATCAAGGACTAGCTGAATCAAAGAAAACTCTTTGCAGATTTGGTCAGCAAACAATCTGTTTTAGTGACCATGTTCAACAGTCAACTTAATTAACTATATGAAGTATGTACAATCTATCTTAGTGCATGGTGCATGATAAAAAGGAGTAAGTGCATCATCTTGCTAAAGGCATTAAAGAAACAATAACTCAAATTCCAACAGAAAAATCTAAATATAACTGCTGATAAAAGTACCAAGAGTTGGGACATAAACTTTCAAGATGAAGAACACCCAAGAATAGCTAGATTCCGTCCTAAAAGATTTTCTAAAGTTCAATATTCCATGACAAGATTAATTTAAAAAAAACAGCTGGTCAGAGCACATTTCATATAAAATATGATATGAAGAGAAACTTTATGTAAGGTTTATGATGATCCATGTGTAGTGTGTAAAAGATCCTTTATTTTAGAGATTTCTATTTTCTGCTTTTTGTCTGCTACTTATGCTTTCCACATTGGAAGTCTTTGGAATCAGATATAAGTCATCTAGTGGTAATGGTCTTATTAGTTATTATTTTTCTTCTTCTTCTTTTTCTTGTTGGTCAATCTTGATTCCTGGCAACCACATAAAAATAATTTTATAGACAACATTTTCAGAAGCAATTTTCTATTTTTCCTTTCTAGGACTAAGAGTGGCAGTGTCTAGTTGGCTTCCACACCTAAAGGAATAACTGGAACTTGGGTCTCACCCATCCTATTTCAGCATCTTAAACATGCTAGTGCAAACAGGCTCTCAACTTTTCATTGATTAATGATGTATATCTATAGTTAGTTGTGCTGCAACTGGAAAATAACTTTAAGGCACAATTATTTTAAAGCTTTGAATTGAAAAACCTATGCAATTGTTCTAATATGTACAGTTCCTTTCTGCAGTGGTTGTGTTCACTGGAGAGAGAAAAAAATATCCATATGTTTTGCCTCTTTCAAGAACCCCATCAATGTGCTGAGCACATTGATTGTTGTATGAATATAAATGTAATTAAAAAAAAATAAAAATAAATGATGTTGCAATTTTACAGGACAATGTTACATTCTGTTTGTGCAATTTAGCAACAACAAATTTTGTAGTTTAAAATATTTTATTAAAATAATCCTATTGCATATTTTGGTCCTGTTAACTGTATGATATGACAATAAAATTGATTTATTTTGCGTTTTGTAATCTAAAACAATTAGATGTAGACCACTATGATATTTGATTTTATAGTTAGTATGGCAGCATATTTATCTGAGTGCATTGGGTTGTATCCCCAAAATTGTAAGGTGCCCTGAGTCTTCGGAGAAGGGCGGCATATAAATGTAATTAAAAAAAATTCAGATACATAGAAAATCAGATTTGTTGCTCTTTCCATTTCTTCATGTTGTATTTAAAATAGGATTTTTTAAAAATTTAAACTAATTCTGTGAAGTAGATCAACATGAGACAATGTTCAGTAAATATATATGGAAGATAATTCTGGACCTTGACAGAATATGCAGTGATGAGGTTTAGATTCCATACTACTAACTGACCATCCTAAGATTAAACTCAATTTTAATGATATTAAATAGAGAAAATAGAGAAGCCTTTATCACTTCAAATCTTTCCTGCAATGGCATCATTTAAAGTTGAATATATAATATTTCTAATGGGCAATCAAAATGATTCATCTATATAACCTAAACTACATCAAAGGAAATGAAATCAATCTAAATTGAAAAACATGATTTGTGATGACAAAGTGCACTATACAAGTCCTGTAAAATGCATTTGCCCATGACAATTTATATACACATCTTTTGTTGTAGATGGCAATAAATCATGTGTATTGAAGCATACTCAAATTAATTCTGTAACCATCATTTCTAGCATAAGCTTAAATGTCACAGTGCTGAAAAATTATTTAGGAATATAATTTATATAAGATGAAAATACTAAGAGAAATTAATTCCTAAACTTATTGGTACACCTACATTAGAGGCAAATTTTGTTTATTTTAATATCCTTATGTCTTGTATGATGTTTTTTTTAAATCTTCCATCACCATAATATTTTTTCAAGGAAACCCATAGAAATAGGTCATAAAAGCATGAAAACCATTTCCCAAGGAAGGAAAAATATATATAGTTTAGCTTTGGAGTTAGCTTTTGGTATTATTTTCAAAAACAGAATTACAGATTAAAATTAGAACTATATTTCTCCCTGAAGTCAAAGGTCAGAAAGCAATCGAGTCAAATGATTATATTTGCTTGGTAACCTGTAAATATTCCTGCTAATCAGTTACTTCAGGATCAGCAATTGGAGCTCTGGATATAGGCATTTTTAATTAGCTTGAAGTTGTTTCACTAAAGGTGAGATGGAAGGCCTGAGAGAGCAATGATACAGCAAGCAACTTATTGCTGCTCAGCTTTTCCTCCTATTCCCATATCTCCTTTTTTCCGCTTTCCTTCACTGTAAGATGGAGAATGCTGATGAATGCAGTAAGAATAGCCTCTAGTAATCAAGCACAACCAATTTAAATGAGTATTTGAGTGCACTGGCTGACCTTCACAATAAATAACATGACATCTTCTTGGCTATCTGTAGAAGTTAATAAAATGACAAGATTTCCCATTTCCAAAGGCAAAATACTATTAGGAGTCTGTGGCTTATTTACTTCTATTCCACAATGACTATTCTCTTCCTGTAAAATGTTATAATGGTAGTTAAAGTACATTGCCTCCTCACAATAAATCTCTTTTCACTGAATAGGTTTTTTAAAGAATAAATTAACTTCATAATTCAGTTATTCTTATAGCAATTGACACTTCCAGTAAATACTAACCTATACCTATACTCATGGTATTTGTGTCAGTATTTTAGTCTTTATGCACTATATAAATTCCATAGAATCCCAATGCAACATTCAGGCCTAGACTTTGATCCACAGTTTTTCAAGCCTAAATGATTCCCATAAAGTATAAGAACCTGCTGTTCCCTTAAGATTTAGTGTATGCTTACAGACACAAGTGCAGGTCACATCCAAGCCCATTAGGAAGCATGTGTATATTGGCATTTGTATTACCATAGTCTTTTCTTTTCCTGTCCCTAACTTACACTTCAGAATACCATGAAATATATAATCCAGATAGGATTTTCTTATACCAGTTCAGAATCAAACCAGCTGTCATGAGCACTGGGCAATACTTATTGAACAATAACATGTTAAACAGTAAAATTAACCTGCCTTACCTTGCTTCTAAATGTTTTAGAATGATTTAGGCTTTGTCATTTTTCATTCATAATCTGGCATAATTTTCCTGCACTCTTGTCTATCCTTGGGAAAACGTGAAGTTAACAAAAGAATGACTTAACCAGTTATGATGTTTCCTAAGGACTTCAATATTACTTTAAACAATTAGTAAAATGCCACCCCAAGCATAATTAAAACATTCAATACAGAAAAGGAAGGAAACAAGTACATCGTTTCAACAGCCCATGTTCCTTCTGCAGAAGGAATGTAATGTAGACTCATGTGGAATCATGATACATAGCTTCTCTTAAACTTCATTTCACATCTGATTTTGCCAGACCAGAAAAGATTTTTGTAGAAGTATTATGCCTGGAATAGTAGGCAGAAAATTCAAAGACAATAAAGGAGAATATATGTATCTCAGAGTTGAAAAGAGGGATCCTAGAAGCTCTCTGAGCTTGCTTGTTTTCTTGAAGACATTTCATTATCCAAACTAGATAACATCATCAGTGCTACCATAAGAGTGTGGTTTGCTGTCAGATTATATGCTGGTGGTTTGCCCTGTCAATGTTGGTCTTAGAGATTCTTTGGTTAGGCTGTTTACTGTTGGGTCTTTGGCAGTTTCTTGATTGGGGTATTGTTTACTTGATTATCAGTCTGTTGTTAACCTTGGAGTTAATCGATGTTGATCTGGGGAGGTGCTTGGATCTTTTTGTTCCTTTTTGTATTGGTTGATTGTCTCTTTTGCATAATGTAAATGTTGTTAATATCTAAGTATCCATTGATGGCTAATTTATCAAAGTGCCAGGCTTCTAGAATTTCCCTGGCATTTTTAGACTTGGTCTGGTCTAGGATTGTCACATTTTCCTAATTGAAACTATGGTTAAATCTGTGTATATGTTGTGAAATTAATACAAAGACATGTTTTGTTCAGGAGGCTAATCAGTAGTCCAGAGGTGGAGAACAGTATGTCTTTTACAGGACTAATCAAAATGCTCAATGTTGCTTGGTAGTTATTTGGTGCACTGCCTCTCTAACGGTCATCAAACGTTTGCTGAAAGCAGCAAACTGACCAACAATTTCACTTCAGTCAAGTTGCTTCACAAAATAACTTTGAAGAAACACATCACTTTAACCTTTTTCAAAACGAAGCACATCTTTTAAAACCATTATCTATAATTAATACCATTTCCATGTTTTTTCCCTAAATGTCTTATAAAATACTTAATGCTTTGCACTGTTACATTGTAACATTACAACAATATTCAGCAATAAAAGAATAATCAAACCTATTGTACTCCCCTCCCCTGCATCTCTTTCTCAAGCTCCTAAATCTGTAGGCATTTAAGAAGAGGATTATTTTGCAGAGCTGCTTTCTAATCAACAAACTGCAAGTATCATATATTTTCTAATAAGTTCATATTGCTGACATTGTCATTATAGGAATTTAACACTGAAGAATTCTGATTGATACCAGATGTTCCTTACAATTATACAGCTGACTGCACAACACACTGAAACTCTGATGCCAGTTTAATAATAGGCATGAAATTAGTGGAAAGTTCTGAGGGAGAGGGCGGCACAGATCAGAAACAAGGTGAGGCTGAAAGCTTTTGTAATATCCTTCAATTCATATTCAAATGAACTGCTTTGTCAGTGTTATTTCAAAGAGGCTTTCAAAAATTCTACATATAGGAGCCAAAAGGTAGGTATAATGTTCAGTTAGAAATGCTATATTTGTCTCACATAAAATTCTGCAAAAGACATATATATTGTTTCCTCAAATTGAATGTGAGTTTAGATGGGGTCCAGATTAGAGTCCATTTTATGCTCTCCAGCAAGTATAGTATAGAAATGTGTTTTTCCCCCTTTTCCCAATTCTGCATTGCATGCATTTGGAAAGTAATGTAGGAAGTATGAGAATTAACACACTTTAGGATGTCCACATCCATAAGTTGCACTGTTGCTTTGATTTAGATTTGATAACCAGCATGATAACAGATAAATATTATAGCATAATATTCTATTTTTTAATTCCAGATTTCCTATTTTCCTGCCTATTTGTTAGCTGAAATGCACATTTAGTATAAGATAGGAAGCTACCTGCCACCAGGCACACTTTAAGGAATCTGAGAAGGGGAATATTGTTTCACTGGAACAGGGGAAGGAAATGACCATTGACTGCAAAAAAAAAGTCACAAGATATCTTTTAAAAAGAGTCTGCATGAATTTTAGGAATGCTGAGAACATGTCATGGGCATGTCCTTACTCTTGTCCTTACTGTCTATCAGAAAACATCACACACACCAAGAGAGAGAGAGGGAGGGATGGAGAGAGAAAGAAAGAGAGGGAGAGGAGGAGAAGAAGAAGAAGAAGAAGAAGAAGAAGAAGAAGAAGAAGAAGAAGAAGAAGAAGAAGAAGAAGAAGAAGAAGAAGAAGACAACAAACAACAAATCAAGAAAGTTCACTTCCCTTTTGGAAAACCACCTTTGACAGTATAATGAACTGCAAAAACAATCAAGCAATATGACAATCTTGAAGCAAATGCTCTTATATTTTAGGCATACTATGTGAACAGACGATAGTCTATAAAAATAAGGGATATAGACAAGAAAAGCAATATATAATATGATTGCTGGGATCAAAGACAATCATTGGAACAGCTATGTATTATCACATAGTAAATAACAACTGAAGATGGCAGGTTCTTATTCACATAATAGTTTGCTGTAGTTTTGTGTTGACTCAATTACACTGACAAATCACTGTGCTATTTTGATTGCATTTTAAGATGGTATACAAATGTTAAAAATAAAAGGTCCTGATATTTTATGTAATGCAACTTTTATTTAAATTTTTATTTATTCTAAGTCTGAACAAGAACACATTAAATTAGTAAGGCAAGTGCTTAAAAAATTATTAGATGCTCAACTGTATGTAAAACTCTTGAAATGTGAGTTTCATACTCAACAACTAGATTATCTGAGTTAACCGTATTTTGGAACGAATTATTGAGATGGACCCAAGAAAGTAGAAACTGTATTAAAATGGCAAACCCCTACCACTAGGAAACAGTTGCAAAGTTTCTTGGGGTTTGCCAACTTTTATCAACAATTCATTCCACAGTTTGCTGATATCGCTTTACCTTTAGCAGATTTGTTAAAAACCAGATCTATTGGAATTAAAAATCTGAACTCAAGTACTAGGTTACCATGGACAGATATATGTCAAAAGGCATTTAATAACCTAAAAGACTTATTTGCAAAAGAACCCGTGTTGAAACATCCAGATATAAATTTACCATTTGTTGTCCAGGCAGATGCCAGTGACATGGCAATGGGAGCTGTACTACTGCAAAAGAATGGGGATGGTATCTTGCAACCGTGTGCATAAACTTCTCGGAAATTCAACCCAACTGAACGTAATTGGGTGATTTGGGAGGAGGTTTTTGTGGTTTGTTGGGCATTATTGACCTGGAGACATTTATTGGAGGGCAGTCCAAAACCTTTCAAGGTATGGACTGACCATAAAAATCTGGAAGCTGTCCAAAATCCACATCGCTTATTTATTTTATTTTATTTTATTTATTTTATTAGACTTGTATGCTGCCCTCTCTCCCTGAGGACTCAGCGCTGCTCACAATATAAAATCACAATACAACAGTTACTTAAAAAATAATTAAATAATTAATCACAAGCCTAATAATCAAATTCATAAAATTAAATTAAAATTTCTTAAACCCCCCCTCATTTCAGTCCAGGCCGGACTGCTGAAACAGCCAGGTCTTCAGGTCACAGCGGAAGGAGCTGAGATCAGGGGCCAAACGAAGACCCAAGGGGAAGACTCAAATAGAAATGAAACATGGTATTGCCTGGCATGGAACCAAAATCTATGTACCAAAAGTGTTACAATCAGTGGTGTTAAAACGATGTCATGATGTTAGGCAGGACATTATGGATTTTTGAAAACATTACATTTGGCAAAATGACAATTTTGGTGGCCAGGCATGCGAGCGAATGTCAAAACTTATGTGAAATCATGTGCAGTGTGTATAGTAAGTAAAACGAAGATAGGAAAACCAGCAGGCTTGTTGCAATCTGTCTCTGAACCAACAAAACCTTGGCAAGACATTGGGATGGATTTCATAGTTGATCTACCAGATAATAATGGACACACAGTTATATGGACTATTGTTGATTTGTTTTTGAAACATTTTGTACTTTGCAAAGGAATACCATCAGCTAGACGATTAGCACAGTTATTTATACAACATATATACCGGTTACATGGAGTGCCCAAAAGAATTATATCTGATAAAGGTTTATGTCAAAATTTTGGCATGAATTCATATATGCAATTGGATCAACACAAGGATTGAGTACAGCTTATCATCCAGCTACTAATGGAACAGCTGAATGAGCTAATGCTGCCATTGAGCAATATCTCTGGTGTTACATTAATTATCAACAAAGCAATTGGACAACTTTACTGCCATATGCTGAGGTCACATATAATAATGCAGTGCACAGTAGTATCGGTTACTCTCCCTTCCAAACAGTTAATGGTATGGAATTCATACCTATACCGGAATGGCCTCATGCTGAACAAACCCAGGAAGTTCCAAATACTACCAGGTGGGTGGACAATATAAAGAAACAATAAGACTCGGTTCGAATTGCATTAAAAAAGGCTCAGGAAGCATATAAAATTCAGGGCGATAGAAAATTGTCTGACCAGAAACCCTATAATATAGGAGATTGGGTCTATCTATCAACAAAATACATACACCTAGGTCTGAGTAAGAAAAAATTAGGACCAAAATATATTGGACCATTTCAAATAGTACAAATCATAAATCCTGTCACGGTGTGTCTTCAACTACCGTCTTGCTTTAAACGACTCCATCCCCTATTACACATCAATCTACTGAAACCAGCGGATATGATCAGACAAGAACCAAGATTGATTGTGCCGGGACCAATCCGCGATGATCATTATGAGGTTGACAGAATACTCGATTCAAGTTGAAGACGGGGCATATTGCAATATCTAGTTAGCTGGAAAGGTTATCCACTATCAGATGCAGCATGGATACCATGTATAGATGTGTCCACTCCCCAGTTATGGCTGCAATTCCATAAGAAATACCCCAAAAAGCAGGCGGGGAAAGGGAATTTGAATATACCATATAATAATTGCATATTTTCTGTTTCAGAAAGACACGTGGTAGAGGGGGTTGCATGTCAGGCTTCATCGGCCAACAGAGTTAAGCCCGACATGTTGCAGTACCTGGGGGTGAGTAATCCAGTTTGGGCAATATCGAGCTGAGCCAGTTTCGAGGAAGGTTGACGCTCCAGGCACAACGCCTCTCTCTCTCTATCGGCGCAGCCAGCTGGATGGTGTTTCGGGGCAGCTTGTCAGCTGATTGACATTTTGTGCCTTTTGCTTTGGGGTTTTCGGCTCTCTTGGACTGGGGCTGGCAGTACATACTACGGGGTGAGGTGACACCTGGGAAATACTATTCGGGGATCTGCACAGGGGGTAGGATTGGGGATGGGTAGCAATGTGGGGCAGCAGCATGCAGGGAGGTGGATGTTAGATGTTTGCTGGGGGTGGAGGTTAGTCAATGAGTGAGGGTGGGGAGGGATTATTAAAAGCGCTGAGAGGCAGACGCTCTTGGCGCTGGTTTTGCTTGGAAGTGCTGTTTGTTGCTGTTGTTGGAGGAAACAGACCACAATAAACAGGTCTTGCCACAACCAAACTGTGAGTAAAGTGGTTTATTGGTAAAGTTTCATCATATTCCAATGGAAGCTGACAATACCCTTATTTATCCCATCCTATTCATATAAGCCAAAATAATATATCTGGATATGTTCTAAATGCAGCATACTTTCCTGACGTAGCTATTGTTTCCTGAAATAAATCCATATATTAAATATTTATGGCTTGTCAAGCAAGGATGGCTTGTTTTTAAAGACAAATATTTTTGATGAATAAACATTATTCAACAATGCAATGATTCACAGCTTGTCTTGTATGTCTAAACAAAGAAGTGAAGAGTGAAGAACATAAGCAGGAGAAGCTAAGGGACTTTTGATTTAAAACATTAAGGTGTCCATGATTTTTTTAAAACAAGAATTTATAATCATGATGCCTTGTAGTTATAAACCATTGCTAGTTAACTGGCCATGCCTACAATGTATGGTATGTCCATAGATATAATTATTGTACAACAAACATACAGATATGTACTGTATTTATATGAGTAATTAAATGTTTGAATAGTATGAATGTATTAAATGAAGCATCTCTTTTTGAATAATTAAATCTCCTGCATTTGAAGTCTTTCTTCATTCTCACAGTTGAGAAAAGATATAGCTGCTTTAATGATTCAAAAGTATGGGCCCCTCAGAGGTGGTGTTCAGCAGGTTCTGACCAGTTCTGGAAACCTGTAGCAGAAATTTTGAGTGGTTCGGAGAACCAGCAAATACCACTTCTGACTGGTCCCACCCTCATCTATTCTCTGCATCCCGAGTCCCAGCTGATAGGCTGGGTCTTCTTTTGTTGCCCTGCGTAGGAGAACGGAGCTAGAAAGCAGGTTAGTGGGGTGAGAAGGGAATGGGGATTTTGCAGTAACCTTCCCCCAGGAGTAGGGAGGGAATGGAGATTTTACAGTATCCTTCCCCTGCCATGCCCACCAAGCCACACACACCAAGCCACACACACCAAGCCACACACACCAAGCCATGCCCATGGAACCAGTAGTAACAAATTTTGAATCTCACCACTGGGGCCTATACATACCATGTTTATCCTGTTATTATCACTGTACTTTTGTCTTGTGGATTATGTGACACTGTACCACGTAAATAAAAAATGTCACTAGGAAGAAATTTTCATGTACAAAAGACAAACCAGGGAGCTTTTGCAAGCTAGATCTATATTTTTCAGGGAACTGTAAAATACTGAGATGAAAGGCAGTCCATTTTCTCTTGGGAAAGCCACTGGCTACATGTTTTCTGACCTTGTAATAAATTTAATATTTAAAAAAACCCTGATAAATAGCATAACACTGATAAATTAGTAGTGCTAAGATGATAACATCTTACTTAAAAATAGTTTCAAAATATAAAGTAGAAAAGTACTGGGAACTTGTTTTAGAAGTGAATCCCTTGGAAAGAAAATAAATCAAGATTGGTTTAATTTTAAATGTTATCAAAATAAATTTATTATTTTGATTCTTTGCTTACATGATTGTAAAAGTTCTGGGCAATATATAAAAATAAAGCAATTAATTAAAGTAATTGAAAAATATAATGAATGTTCAAAGCAGTATCATAATCTTTACCACAGAAGTCAGCATTATCTTGCAATTCAGACTGGGAATCCATATTTGCCCAAGCTCATTTTTTTTCAAAGATACATTTGCAAATGTTTTTACTTTCTGATCTAGTAAAGTAATAATATAGCAAGTTTAGAAAACTATACTTCCCATTTCACTTGAGGCATCTTTCAATGTATTGTATGAATCTCTCAAATAAAATATTGAAAAGAACAATGACTGAAAAAATGCCAAATGCTTTCCACTAATCACATAACCAATTCTATTTACTTAAAATGCCAACACTAATTCCTAAGAAAATGTATGGATAATTTCTATTAATGGGATTCTGCATATTTCATTTAGAAAACACAATAAGGAAGCATTTTGACCAGTGCACATATTATGAATTTTTAAAGTACCTTTATGCACATAGTATTTCTAACGCAAATTAATGTTTCCTGTATCCCAGCTTACTTTCTTTTGTGAAGCAGTAATTAAAAGTAACCAAAACTACATTTACTGGAGATATTTTTGGAGAGTATCTACTGATACTATAAGAAAATCAGATACCTATATATAAAAGATGAAGCCAGACACTTACAATGGACCAGTATCCTGTTGGTTTTTTTTAAAATAAAGAGTAATTTTGATGATGTAATCTATACTTAGTAATTAAAAATATATCTAATTAAATTCAAGGTGATCTATAGTTGTTTGGAATTCCAATAGGGACAATTTAGTTAAGAAAGGAGGGAAATACATTTTTACTATATTTTTTTATTGCAATTCACTAATAGAAACCTATTAAATAAATCTTAGGGATTCCAGTTTAATTACTTTCCTTCTTTCATGCCAAGCATGTCACAAATTGAAAACCCAAAATATTATTATTATGGTTAATTGCAAAGTCACTCCAGATTGAATTTAGCATTTTTATCTGTTATCATAACCTTCCAAAAGACTTGGGATAAGTAGATATTGCTGTTTGATAATATTAAAGATACTGTCACTGAATGTAAGCTGTTGTAAGTAAGCTACCTTTTGCAATTGATGGGTGGTGATTTTGTCAATGCCATAAGAGATCCAATGGTGCTTCAGAAATTTTGTGAATTCATACAAGGCACCTATTGGTTCTATCTTTGCTTTCTTTTGCCACAATCATTCTAATGCAGGTTTTTTATTTTGTGTTTTTCTCTAGTCTGCTTTTATGCTGTCTCCAGGTACTGACAGTTATTAAATCTGAGGTGCTAAAGACAGATGCTTGATTGTTTGAATTCTAAAGTCCCAGAGTACTTTAGCTTTTTTATTTTAATTACTTTATCTATCTTGTTGTCCCACCAGTTCTTGCTTGCAGGCAAGTGGTATTTCTAGGCACTTGATTATCCAGCCATATAACAGAGTTAAATGCCTTCTTATAATTAATCTGGACTACTTTCAAGTTGGTCATCCTTCTCTTACAGTTTTCAAAAATGATCTTGTCACTTAGGAACTAATATTTTGTCCTTCTGTTTGAGCAGTTTCTTTTCTATCAGATAGAAAGAGCTTGCTTTAAACTAGGTGTTGTTCAACTGCATCAGCTACCATACCAATTAGCTATAAGAAAGTAGCTAGTAGCCTGTAGGATATTGTTGGATATTATCTTCAGTTTTGCCTCCTATTTCTCATTGGATTTGATTTATAATGCCAATGTATTATTTATTCAATTTCTATAGCTGTTCAACTCAACCAGGTGATTTATTTCTTTGTTTTCAGTTTTTGTATATTTGGGAAAGTTAAGTAACTTTTCTTGTAATAGTCCTGCAGTTGCTGGTCCTAATTCCTAGAACAATAGTTCCTGAGTCCTGTAGCACACTTTTCAACAAATGTACAGGGATTCTAACACCTAATGAGATTCTTGTTTATCTAGGTGACAGCTAATTTGGTATAGATTTCTGTGAGTTATACATCATCATATTGTTTATGGGAGAAATACTCTTTGTCTTCTCTGATGAGACCTGTTCAATATGGTTATTTTTTCAGTGCTATTGTAATGTCAAACCATAACTAAACAAAAGACTATCTGTATGCCTTTATATCCTGTAATTCTATATGTGGGTGTATTGAAACCTTTGAAAAATCTTATTTTTATACTTTTTATTAATTTATGTAGAGCCTCTTGTCATTTACTAATTGAGAAAGAAATTCTATAAAATCTGAAATGTTCAACTACTATATCTGGAAAAGTATGCCTCGGCACTGTGGAGATATTTACTACAGGACAAAGGCCTATTATTATTAATCTAAACAATATGGATTCAATTCCTAGTTTTCAGAATTTTTCCAGAATAGCTGTATAAAAATGTGTCACATTGCCTAGAAAGCAAAGCTATTGTTGTTCTTTTCTATCAAAGTCTTCTGTCACTGCTGAACAAAGGAGAAATTATATAGTGAATTAAATAGTATTTAGAAAACCAGCAGCGCATTTCACAGAAATGAATCACTATGCTACACAGAAGTCATTTCTCATATCTCACTCTACTCAATTCCTTGGCTATCTTTTCCATGAATGATACTCACTGCTGGAATCAAGTGGAAGGCATGGTTCGAGCTTTGATTTAAATAGCATTTAGGATCCTCAGTACCATGCCTGGTTTTCTTTTCTATAGAAGGAAGCTGCAGTATATAAGGAAATAGGCTGACTAAACTTACTTTTACATTAGTTTTCCCTCTTAAAACAACATATTTTCCCCCTTAGTGTTAAATGATTGAATGCTTTACATGCAAATTGCTCATTAAATTAAGAAGGTCTTCAAGAAAAACCTTACCAGTTTACCACTGGTCAATGAACAATATGAAACTTTACGAAAGACTAAATGAGCTGAAGAGTTTGGGAACCTCTATATTAAAGAGAAGATTTCTATATATGATATATGTATAAGTATATACATGTGTGTGTGTGTGTGTGTGTGTACGTGAATACTTGCATATGCCAGGCAAGATCTTGTTGTGTATACTTTTTAAAACAGTTGCAATAATATGATGTTTTACTCTAAAGTAGAGATAGTTTAAAAATCTTTTTCATATACTTTTAGTTAATTTATGAATTTAAAGCTTCTTCTCATTTACAAGTTGAGAAATAAATGCTATAAAATCAGAAATATTCAACTACTGTATCTGGAAAAGTATGCTGTATTGGCACTGTGGAGAGATTTAGTACAGGACAAAGGCATATTATTATTAATAATCTAAACAATATGGGTTCAGTTTTTAGTTTTCAGAATTTTATTCCAAAATAGCTCTGCAAAAATATGCAAAGAATTTGTAAGCACATTCTTAAAGTGCTTAGTTTTGTAAGAGAGAGGGGGGGAGAGAAAGAGGGGGGAAGAGGAAGAGGGGGAGAGAGAGAATCATACTTTAATGCCTTACTATCATTTCTCTGGACTTATATATTATGTCAAAAATACGAGAAATATATGTTAGAAATTATCTAATTTTTTCCATAGATACATTTGAATAAGTAGTCAAAATGATATAACATTGCTTATAGATTTTTCAAGAAAGGGCAATGTCTTAGCATACAAAGTGATAATTTCATAAACCCAGAATCCTGTGGCCCTGTCAAACACAAAATATCTTACATTAACCTAGATACAGACTAAATAAGAAATCTGTAAAGATGTCCAACCTTGCTTCCCAAAGCTTTGAATGATACATAAAGAGGGCCAAAAAAATTGTATTTATGTTTTCTGGATAAAGAAGAACTAAAAAATAGGTATTTCAGTTTTTACTACTAAATATCTTTTTTTTTTAATTACATTTATATGCCGCCCTTCTCCAAAGACTCAGGGCAGCTTACAATTTTTTGGGATACAACCCAATGCGCTCAGCAATAGGCTTCATTCCATTGTATATGCCTGCTTATTACTAAGCGGCATTTTTACAAAGTCAGCTTATTGCCCTCAACAATCTTGGGTCCCCAATTTACCTACCCCGAGAGGATGGAAGGCTGAGTCAACCTTGAGCCTGGTGGGATTCGAGCCTGCAATAATTGCAGGCAGCTGGAACTTAAGAGTTGGGCATTTAGCAGCCTGCACCACCAAGGCCCTTTTGCCCCTTAAAATTCTTTTTTTAAAGTATAAACTGTTAGTAGGTTATTTAATGTCGCTTATTTACCATATAATAGCTAGGTATAGAAGAATTTAGAATGATGAAGCAAATTTGGCCTATTGACATGCAGCAAAAACAACAAAAATGATTAAAATGAATTAAATTTTGAGCAGTTGGGAATTAGTTTTGCATGCAGATGAATGGCCAATACGATCTGGGCTGAGTTCGATCCTGTCTCTGAGGATGAAGTGGACAGGATTATGCGGCGTCTGAGTTCCACCACATGTTTGTTGGACCCGTGCCCCTCCTGGTTGGTGTATGCCTCCAGGGAGGTCACCTGCGGTTGGCTCCGGGCAGTGGTCAATGCTTCGTTAAGGGAGGGTGTCTTTCCTGCCGACTTGAAGGAGGCGGTGGTGAGACCCCTCCTGAAGAAGCCTGCCCTGGACCTGACCGTGTTAGACAACTTCCTTCCAGTCTCCAACCTTCGTTTCCTGGTGAAGCGGACTACCTGGATCTGTACCAATCAGGCTTCCGGCCCGGTTTTAGCATGGAGACGGCATTGGTCGCACTGATGGATGATCTCTGAAGGGCGTGGGACAGGGGATTTTCCTCTGTCCTAGTCCTATTAGACCTCTCAGCGGCTTTCAATATCATCGACCATGGTATCCTTTTGCGTCGCCTTGAGGGGTTGGGAGTGGGGGGCACTGTTCTACGGTGGTTCTCCTACCTCATGGGGCATTCGCAATCGGTGTTGTCAGGGGGGCAGAGGTCGACCTCGAGGGTGCTCTCACTTGTGGGGTTCCCCAGGGATAGGTCCTCTCGCCCCTCTTGTTTAATATCTACATGAAACCCCTGGGTGAGATCATTCACGGTTTTTTACATCATATGCTGATGATACCCAGTTATACATCTCCACCCCAAACCAGGTCAGTGATGCCCTCTCCGTGATGACCCATTGCCTGGATGCGGTATGGATTTGGATGGACGGAAACATGCTCCGACTCAACCCGACCAAGACTGAGTGGCTGTACATACCGGCATCTCGGTCCAGTCAGGAATGTCCATCATTGACCATAGGGGAAGAGGTGGTGCCCCCTATGGATAGGGCACAGAACCTGGGGGTCCTCCTGGATGCGCAGCTCCGGTTGGAGGAACAGGTGGGGGCTGTGGCCAGGGGGGCCTTTGCCCAGGTCCGGCTGGTTCGCCAGCTTCGCCTGTTTCTGGACCAAGA
Source organism: Naja naja (assembly GCA_009733165.1). Classification (NCBI taxonomy): domain Eukaryota; kingdom Metazoa; phylum Chordata; class Lepidosauria; order Squamata; family Elapidae; genus Naja; species Naja naja. The sequence goes on along the minus strand of CM019152.1, from coordinate 17,310,692 downwards.
TGCCCTGCGTACAGTCACTCATGCCATTGTCACCTCTCGACTCGACTACTGCAGCACTTTCTATCTAGTATGCCCTTGCATACCATCCGGAGACTGCAGCTGGTGCAGAATGCGGCCGCGCAGGTGGTGATGGGAATTTCCTGATTCTCCCATATTACCCCACTCCTGCGCAACCTGCATTGGTTGCTGTTTGCACTCCGGGTGAGATTCAAGGTCTTAGTTTTAACATTCAAAGTCCTACACGACATGGGTCCAGAATATCTAAGGGAGCGACTCCTGCCGATATCGAGTACCAACCGCCCTGTACGAGCACACAGGCAGGGGCTTCTCAGGGTTCCATCGGCAAGCCAGTGTCGGCTGGCGGTCCCCCGGGTACGAGCCTACTCTGTGGTGGCTCCCGCCCTGTGGAACCAGCTTCCCCTGGGGCTCCGTCTGGCCCCTGACCTCTGCACCTTCCGCCACAACCTGAACACCTGGTTATTTGACCAAGCTGGACTGTGATAACCTTCTCGAGGGGGGGTTATTTAATTTTAATATTGATATTGGGCTTGTTTTGGTTTAATTCTTTTTTAACTATTTAGTTATTATGAATGTATGTTTTTACTGGGAGCCGCCGCGAGTCTTCGGAGATGGGGCGGCATACAAGTCCAATAAATAATAATAATAATAATAATAATAATAATAATAATAATAATAATAATAATAATGTAATTTATCCATTCTTTAAAATCAGAAACAAATCTTCAAAAATTAAGAAAAAATATGAAATAATAAAAAATTCATTGTAAAAATCTACAAGTTAGCATGTTGATTAAATTCATGCCTTTGCAAGATTAAAAAGAGCAAGAAATATCAGCAAAATGCTTAACAATTTCAATAATTGTTCTGCCGTATTCTGAAAAAGACACTTGAAACCAGCTATTTCATTTTACTTCAAAGTTTTCATATATATCTTAATAGAAAGTTTTATTTTCTAATTCCTTCTTCACATAAGAGCATGTTGATTAGTTATTTTTATATTCAAATTATTTTCTGTAACATTTGTTATAGTCATCTGCTTAATGGTCTGCTGAAAGAGATGTTAAAAAAGAGTTAATGATGCTCTTGCAATCTTTGATTTATCAGTTAAATACCATATTTTGTAATACAGATGTGACTCTTTGCAGATTTATGCCAATATTGACATAACCTTATTGCAGAAATTCCCTTTTGAGTCCTGCCACTGTTGGAAAGTATATTGAGGAGTACTATTTGTATAATATATTATTGGAACATTTAATATTGCTATAGTTATGTGAGATAATTGTTTTATACTTAGTCATATATTCTAAAATGATTATACTTGAAAGGCAATATATAAAATAAATATAAATGTAGTAGAAGAAAGCAAGGTGTTCAAGGATATAAAACTATAAAGAAGCATAGTGGATGTAGTACACTCCTACACTTGATGTAAAGTCATTCTATGATTTGTTTTCTTTTTCTTACCTCATATCCTTAGCTTACTATGTGCTTATCTTTTGTGTGCCCTATATATAACATAGCATATGGGAAAAGAGAATAAAATGATCTGTAGGTATTCAAGCTGGCCTTGAAATAAATGTGTCTGTTTGTGTGCTTGTGTGTGGGCATACATGAATGCATGCAAGGATGCTATAATTTGACTCAAACCTCCAGTAATAAATAAATGCTTACCATTAAAACTTAAACACAATAGGAAAATATTTATTTTCAATAAGTTTGAGGTGAAATAGCATGATTAGCTTGGAAAAGTGCTGAGCAACCTATAAGATATATGCAAACCCTTCATACACTCTTTGTTTTCATCCTTTCCCAGCATCACAAGAATTACACTGCCAGAATTTGGTAGTATACTATTCTGTTAATAAATAATGCAATTTTGTAATTCTGTTCTCCCCCAAATAAGAATGGGAACTATAGCAAGAAATTGTTTAGGAGAAAATTGTAAAAAAAATTGGACTACTAAGGCCTTTTGTAAGGTCTTGAAAATGTGGCCCTGGGCATGGTTTGGATCCTATATTTTGGTTGTATGGAGGATAGATTAGTTCATGCCCAGCTACTATGTGTTTTTATTGTTTTCTATTATTATTATTTATTATTATATTATTATTTGTTATTTATTTATTATTATTTATTGTTTCTATTATTCATGTTTCCATTTGTTTCATTGTAAGCTGGCTAGAGCCACATAAAATTGAGATGGGCAGCTACAAACACCAAATCAATCAATTGGTCTAAGACTGACATCTGCTGCTTTTTAAGTTCTTTGAGGGACTCAGTTTAAATATTCCAGATTCAATAAAATATTCATATCTGAGCTGAAAAGATCCTTCCTTCCTTCCTTCCTTCCTTCCTTCCTTCCTTCCTTCCTTCCTTCCAGAAAATATATATTAGCAAGAATTTTTTAAATTTCAAAACTCTGATACTACGCCCCTCCTGCATGGCCTGCACTGGCTACCAGTTGCTCTCCGTGTGAGATTCAAGGTGCTGGTAACAACCTATAAAGCCCTATATGGCTTGGGTCCGGGGTATTTGCAAGAACGTCTCCTGCCGTCGATGAATACCAATCGCCCAGTGTCCTCCCACAGACGGGGCCTCCTGGGGGTACCGTCAGCTAAACATTGTAGGCTGGTGACCCCTAGGAGGAGGGCCTTCTCTGTGGAAGGCCCACCCTCTGGAACCAGTTACCCCTGGAATTGCGCCTGGCCCCTGATCTCCGCTCCTTCCGCTGTGACCTTAAAACATGGTTATTTTCACAATCCGGCCTGGACTGACAGGGAATCGGGGTTTTAATTTGGAATGTTTATTTGGCTGTAATTTAATATTTTTTTAATTGTTTTAATTTTTGTATTGTTTGTTTTTATGTATGCCGCCCTGAGCCCTTTGGGACAGAGCGCAGCCTATAAGTCCAAATAAACTAAACTAAACTAAAACAAAAAGTAAACACATATCAGAGATTTTTGGGGAAATCTTGATGCTTTCAAAGATAAAGCAGCATTTTTGTCAGACCACATAATAACTGAGCAAATAATTCTTGCATTAACAATTAATGATAGAGTGAATATCTATTCAGTTGATTATATGATGAGTTTTCGATTGCTGATCAATTTTGGTTACAGTAAAAAAGTAAAATTGTTATTGTTTAAGTGTTTTTATATAACAAATGAAATCATTATGATTTTGGAATGGAAACACACTGAAGTACCTTAAGGGATCAATGACATTTAATATCTTACTATGATAAAAGTTTGAAAGTCAAAATAATGTGAGAATATTAAATTAAAATACCTGTCTTATGAAAAATAGACATTCCATAAAATTATTAAGCAAAATGAAAAGAATCTTATAAATTTAAAAACGGATTAGAAAGCACCTGAAGGATAATTTATTTGTGGGCTGAGATTTCAGGGATAAGCACAAGAAGAAGAAAAATCATCCTCTATATCATGAAAAAAGAATATATAACTCTAGGCAATTCTGGAAAACAAATCCTTCACAACAATCCTCTTTAAAAGCTGGCATAGTAACTGTTCAGAGAAAGATTATTAGGCCCACTTGAAGCATCACAGATATGATGAATGACCAATAAAGCACTGTAATGTTTCTTTTCTGGCTGAAGGGAAACAAGTGGTAATATCACTTTGTATGTCTAAACAGTCTGAACAAATCCTCACTATAAATCATGACATCTATAAAACTTCACAAATTGCTACAGTCCTTTTTTTTAGGCAGTATAAATAGTATAAAAGAAATATAAACTTGTTTTTACAGGATGATTTCTTTTTCTTTTTTCTCTGCTTCTCAGTTACATTAATGTTTAATATTAATTCATTAACACTTAATCTATTTTAATGACAATAATATTAATATTTAAATAAGTATAATTGTTTTACAATTGCATTTTTCTTTCAAGCCATTTTAACTATCTTCCTGATTATATTTTACTAGACAACTTGAGACCCATTGGGTCATTCTTTGAGAAATATATCTTATTAGAAATGCCTTTAACAATGACAGCTTCTTATGTACTGGCTTCACTGAAAAAGTTGGGATATAGTCACAGATGGATGTATCAGCACAGGAATTGTTTTCTTATATTTTTATGTCATAAATGTTTTATAAAATTTGCCAAATTATATTTCCATGAAAGTCAAAGATCCCAGATATTGGAGGCATTCTGTAAGTTAGCCTATTTGAGGTACCTTGCTTTAAAAATAGTTGCCCTACAACAGGAGTGTCAAACTGGATTTCTTCGAGGGCCAGATCAGCATTGTAGTTATCCTCTGCGGCCCGGTGGCAAGATGGGAGGTGGAGGACCGGTGGCGGGGATGGCGGCATGGAGAGGGATGTCTCTTGCAACACCCTCCCAGTCAAAAATGGGCTGTGTAGCTCGGTTTCGGACCATTTTTCAGCAGTTATTAGCCCATTTTTTAGCCTGTTTTCAGCCTGTTTGGGGCTGAAAACAGTTTTGGGCAGTTTTGGCATGGTTTTCAGCCCATTTTTCAGCCATTTTTGGCCCATTTTCAGCCCATTTTTGGTCTGTTTTGGGCCCATTTTTTGACCATTTTCAGCCTGTTTTTGCTCATTTTTGGCCTGTCTTGGGCCCATTTTTCAGCCTGTGTTTGGCCTGTTTTGGGCTCTCTTTCAGCCCAGTTGTGGCAGGTAGAGTGCTTCAGGAGGTCACAGAGGTTGAAAATGAGGCATAGGGGGTGCACACAGCCTGTTTTAGCCGCCAGAGGCACTGTGGGCTGGTCCCTTGATATTTCTAGGCTGACCCGCAGGCTGGATTTAAGCACCCTGCGGGCCAGATCTGGCCCACAGGCCTTGAGTTTGACACCTCTGCTCTACAATGAACCATTTTGCCCAGGAACAAGGTGTGGGTTTTTTTTATATGTAATTATATATAGTTATGTAATTGACAACAGACCATTAAAAACACTTTATACTTACAGCAGCATTAGCAGTTAGGTCACAATTTCTAGTAGAATCTGGAGGTGGAGTTAAACCAGGAATCACTCTAGAATCCCTATGCATCCACAAGCAGACTAAGTACCACCACCGTCCTTTAAATTCTGTATTCTTATCTAATTCCAAGCGAGTGGAATTAGGATAGTATAGAGTATCATCCCCTTGTGAATACTCACAATTCATGTTTGGGGAATACAATCCTCAACCAGCTTACATAAAAATAGATATCAATGAGCTGGGTAGGATATGCTTCAGTCATATTTTATATACCTTTCACATGATTAAATTCCTTTGTTACTGGAAATTAAGAATTCTATAGTCTTATGCTATAGAGGTGCCACATCTATCAGTTTGAGTTACAGTCATGGTTTAACAAATGACTTAAGTAAACACAAAACAAAATTAACTACATATCTTTAAAGAGTAAACAACAGAAGAAAATACCAACATATATAAAATGAGATGGAAAAAGGAGGAAAGACAATTCTTCTCAATTAAGCTACTATCTGATCATGAAATATGGCAGGATAAAGAATATAAAGTGTAACCAGAATGACTTTAGACTTATAGTAACCTTAATGGGAATAATGAAATAGGCCAGTCCTATCAGTCCTGTCTCATTAAGCTTATCCCCTTGATCTTCTACAGCAGGACTACCAAACTCATGGCCCATGGGCCAGATACATCTGAGCTGGCCACACCAATGCCTTGTTTAGCAAAGAGGGGAAAAGTCACAATACATCACATGATAACGCCATGACAACACGAGTTTGACATCCCTGTTTTACAGCAGTGTATTTTTTTCCATTTTCAGAAATATCATTCATTTTGTTGTTTATATTTGCTTTTGTTGTTTTTTCTTCTCTTTTTTGTGAAAAACAAGAAGCACTCTTTTCTTCTTATCACATAATTCACAATGATGTACTTAATTTATTAAATGCCAATCTCAGTGACAAAAAGGGGAATACAACTTACTCGATTCCTTAATTTAGACCTCCTCATTTTAAAATAATTGAGCTACTATTATGTTTGGAATACTTTTCTTTCATGGTAAGGAATCTTTTGCACAAATCGAAATAAGACAATGTAATAAACAAGAATTTTAAGTATGATTAACCAATGTATTGCACATAATAGTAAGCCATAGCAGATGGATTCACACATTTCATGTGTGTGTGTGTGTTCCTTATTATCTAGTTAGAGTTTCAAGATCCAGGGAAGAAATAGCCTGCTAAGAACATACCTGTTTTGTGGGTTTTACGCTGGATGAAGCCATTGACAGTGCCAGAAATAATGCAATTGATTATCGCAAAGCACACTGTGTCCAATAGAGGGACGCATCTTAGTTCCTAAAATATAACAATTCCATGGTTAGAATATGTTTTAATACAGTTTTGGCTTCAATCAAGCAAATTACAAATGTCTAATCAAGTATGGCTCAAATGACTTTCCAAATATTATTAATTGTTTTTATAATACTAAGAGTTCTTGTCATCAAGTTTTCAGGTTTGCATAAAATCAGGCACACCATTTTTATGCTATAATAAATCTGATTTTATTAAAATCTCTTGCCAAAACTTTGTCTCCTGGAAGATATTTCTATTTTTAAAATGCATTTTTAAAAGTTTCCCCCTCCCTGGATCCATTACAAAGCTTTCTATAAAAATTGCATTGAACTATTTTGAAAAAAAAATGCACATAATAATCATATGGCTACATTGCTTTAGTCTTTCTATATAGTTGATCAAACTAATATATTTCATGTAGCATGAATTTTCAGTCACCTGATTTTGTTATATTTGCTATTTGGATCACAATTTATGGAGATTTTTGCCTTGCTATTTCATGTAGTTTTGTCAGTCAAGAATAAGAATAATATGTTTAATGGGTCTGGTAATTTACTTCATGGCAAATTACACAAGCTCTTAAATTGATCTAAGCCGATTTCCCATTTAGCTCTTCTCATGAAATTTGAGTTTCGATCTTAAAAAATAAATTAAGCTAGAAGCTTACCATATTAATGAAAACTCTGATAAAACAATTTTCTTTCCTGTACTTCAGATGGCTTTACAATCAATCACTTATATGATATAGATTTATTGCAGTAGCCCATAATTTTTCTCATAATTATTTTCCTTTACTAATTTGCAACATCTTTTTGTATCACACAAGCTTGGCTCTTCAACCACTATTAAGCAAGATAGAAATTTAATGTGTGGTACATTAAGAAAAATGAACTCAATACAATCTCTCTCTCTCTCTGTCTCTGTCTCTCTCTCTCCCCCTCTCTCTCATACACAAAGGCACATTAATAGCCCAGTGTTCTACAAAGCATATATTTAAGTATGCCAAGAACATTAGATAAGAACAATCTCTTTGGGCACTAAATATAATTTTACAAAAACAAATGTTATCTTTATTTTATTATTACTCCTCCTTGTCTAAAAATAATCTTAGTGCATTTCTTTACAAGTGGTCTGCTTTTATATAACTTCATTCCATAGTTCTGCCTCTGTTTTTAACCATGCTGCAATACCAAATAAATACTATTTGCAAAACGTCTGATAGAAATCTTTCATTTACAAGGGGTCTTTTCCAGCCTATTCTTTCCAACTGGAATTTAAGCTGCTTATTAGCCTTTTACATCTTTTAAAGATATTTTTATAACCCAGAGAAGTTTAGGGCAAAATGTTCATTTGAGCTTCCTCCTCCCAATTCACACTTCCTTTCTTTTCACTGCATCTGTGCCAATACAATTCTCTCCCTGCTTTGTTCTGTTTTTCATTGAAGTCGGTAGCCCAGTAAACAGGAGTCTGTGGAGAAACCTGAAATACTGAATTTACTCTTGACTTTGTATTTTAGCTGCTATAATAAAAAAAGTATTGATCCTTCAGATATTTCAGAACCTGAACCACACTTTGAATTTGACCTTTTTCATCTATGGACAATTGCTCCTATAATAGTAATATTAATAAAAACCCTTCCTTTTCTTGGTTTTCCCAAGAAGGCAAAAATTTGACATTGAATAGAGAAAAAAATGGAATTTTTTGTTTTTGTTACATTTTATTTTTTTTCAAACTTAGTTTGTGTTTGACCCACTTATGTACCAATGGAAAATGCTAACAATAAAACACTTATAGGTTTTTGATGTGCTATTTTTCAATATACATTATCGTTGTGTGTATTTTAAATACATATTTAAATACATAATGCACTATTTTAATGCACATAATGCATAATAATGCACTCTGAAAATTTGCCTCATAAACAGCACATATGTATGCACTAATATGTGTATATTTCTTTTTGCTCAGAATACTATTTTAATTCTTTTAATGAGTATCAAAATTCATATAATAAAAGAGCCAATTTCCTAGCTGTTTAGTACTTAGCATTTTCTGTCTTTTTATCACAATGAACATGGCTGTTGATAAATTAAACCTTAGCAATTTCAGGTGCATGGACTTCAAATTCAAAATTCCCAAGCCATGAAGTTGAAGTCTGCACATCTTAAACATGCCAAGGTTGGAAAATACATTTCAGAAGTACTATGCTCAGTGAGGGAATTTCCATGGAGATGTATAAATAACAGTGAGTCAAGGGACTCAATGGCTCATGTGGCAAGATGCTGAACCTGTGCACTGCTGAGGTCGGCGGCTTGATTCCCATGAATGAATAAACTGCGTAGGGACAAAAAAGGAGCCTTTCCCGAATGCCTACTGGTATTCAGGCATCCCGCGGGTAAAAGATAACACCGCCTGAAAAAATTCATTTCACAAAGGCAGCCAGCCACCCCAGTGATTCCTGGCTAACATGTGCCATATGCTAAAAACAACAAAGTGAGTCAGTTCCTTTCCATTCTGTTATCCCATTGTTTAACCATTTTATCAATTTTGTGGAGATAGCGAGGAAAAATTGCTTTGTATATAAGTGAACTCATTGATTAAAGGCATCAATGAGCTAATGAGCACAACTGCTCAGATTATGCAATTTGCATGCAGCTAAATACATTGCTTAAGCCCCCTGTGCATATCAAAATGGATCATCATTGTAAGAAAAATAATGCAGTAACTAACTTCTGAGAGTATTTAAAAATAATTTCTAATTCTGATAGATATAGGACTAATAAGCAGTGCATGAGAAAAGGGATTACTAACATGTAATAGGTATATTGTCATGATTGGCCATAGTAATCAAGAGATACCAAATCCAAAGTGAGGACTACAGGTCAGCATTATAAGTCTTTCAGGTTTATTTATTTGTTTGTTTGTTTAAATTCATATGTTGGTTTGGAATTAAATACAGTACCGTGTTTCCCCGAAAATAAGACACTGTCTTATATTTTTTTTGGCTCCCAAAAACACACTAGGTCTTATTTTCGGGGTAGGTCTTATATATTTATGATGCCAAATAGTGGGTGTGAGTGTGTAGGGGGGGATGTTTCACGGGTGCACGGTTGCTCCCTGAAAAGTCTTCCTGGAACTGGAGATTTACACTAGGTCTTATTTTCGGGGTAGGTCTTATATTAGGCAGGTTTGGAAAATAGTGCTAGGTCTTACTTTCGGGGTAGGTCTTATTTTCGGGGAAACACGGTAGTTGTTCTATAAACCACCAAAAAAATTTGAAGGGGGGGAGGGGCATCTTACAAGGTTTTGGAAGAGCTTGAAGTTAGTTCTTTATTCACAAAGATTTCTTCCAAATGATTCCTGCAAACTATTCTGGTAAGATTGCATGGTTCAATTTTCAGATAAAAACAAGATATTTGATACCTTTTGCAAAGCTAGCAAGGTCAGGACTTCCATTTTTAGATCCTTGTTAGATGACATTGTTTAATCAAAGGGAAACAGAATATCGAAAAGGACTGCTTACAGTGGGATAAAGAATAATAATCTTCTTTAGAGAAATAAATTATTGCAATATTTGAATGTGCTAATTTAAAGTGTGTGTTTGTACAGGTTTGTATGCATGTATACAGACATATTTTATCCTGAAAGTGTGGTATGAAAGAATTATCTTTCCCTCCCCTTGTAAAGCGTATTTTTAAAAAAACTAAAAATTGTTTTCTTCAAACTTAATGTTTTTACTTACCATAGATTAGCAATTTGTGGGATGTACAATAAGCAACAGAAGGTATATATTTATAATATTGATTTCTATACTCCAACACTAAGAATTTATCTCAGTGCCACAGATGTATGGGAATTGTATCTGGAAATGATCATTACTTTAATCTTGAATTAATCAACGTATTTCCTGTGTTTACACATATATTGGAACAACATGAAAAATTAATTGGCAAAGTAGAGCCATGGGAAATGAGTAGCATGAAAATAATATTGACAGTTCTTCTACTGTTTTTAAAGTGTTGGCTATAACGCTTTGATTTCATTTTAAAGCATATTGAAGAATAATCCAGATGGCAAACCCATACGGTGTTAATATACATAAAATATACAAATTTATGTATTATAATCACAGTAACTCTTAATTTTGCACTCAAACAAATAACAGAATCATAGCTTGTAGAAATATTCTAAGCTTGCTTTGGGCTGCAATTTTCCAAAGGCTTGGCACATATCAAGAAAGATTGGTTAGCAGGAGTAGTTTCCTGTCCTACTTGTTGGTATATTGGAAAAATATTGCAGCTATTTCATCTGTAAAATCTAATTAGTCACATTTATTCATTTAGCCAAATAAGTTGTCCACTTACTAATTGCCTTATTTAGTCAGGAAAAAAAACCCATACCTGGGCTATATAATTTCAGCCTATAGGTAAAGCTCTTATTTATTTATTTATTTGTTCGATTTATATGCCACCCTATCTCCTGAGGGACTCAGGGCGGCTTACAATTAATAGGATTCAATACAATAAGACAAATGAACTGATGAGTCGAGGTCTCACTACTGGTTAGGATAATTTGAGATATGTTCAAAACCCTTTCCGTTTCCATCAGTCCGGGTAGGCTAGTTGGAATAGCCAGGTTTTTAACTCATGGTGGAAGGAGCGGAGGTCAGGGGCCATCCAGAGCCCCAGGGGAAGTTATGTCTGAATATACCTTCAAAAACAGCTTTCTTCCCCATAGGGGAGAAAAATACTTAAGGAGAAAAGTTTTCAATCATTGTTTTTGCACTTCTATTGGTGAAATTCCATCAGGCGAAACTTGAAGGGAAAAAAGTATTTTTTCAAGTTTACCACTTCATGTATTTTTTGTGACAACTAGTCTAGAGGCAGTCAATAACATAAGTTAACCTGCTTAGTGAAAGAAGCACCATCTATGGGATATGAAGAAGCATAAAAGCTACTGTATCAAGGGATGAGAGTCTGAAAATGAAAAGAGTCCTGATAACAGAAAAGAATAGATGCAATGGTATGGTTATCTGCTTCCTATCCTTTAAAATGTTTTAGTAATAATGACTTCATTATTTAAAAGCTTGAGGATGTTTGACTTTATCTGATTCATATATTATTCTGGGAACTATACAATAATGTCTTTGTTAAGTAATATTTATGTCATAATTATTCCATTACGTAACAATATTGCAGATGTAAGTAAAATGATTCAAATAAATAGCATTATACCAATGTAAACAGATTTGAAAAATGCAACAAAACTTGCTATCTGTAGTACTATTATAAACTTGCATTAATGTGTCCTATGGGGTTGAATTTATATTTTAGAAATATAGTTTCTTTAAAATCCATATTATTTAAGAATTCGCAAACCAAAACAATCTCCTCCAAAGATAATGCTTTCAACTTTTTCTTCAATTATATATTCCACTGCTTATTTAAGATTAAAACAAATTGGATTCAGACAAGCAGTCATAGCACAACCATCAATTCAGAATATCCTAATAACTCAGACCTGCAATAACCTGCAAACAAAAATACTATCAGAGTTATAAATCTTGATTACTCTTCTCTGTTCATTTAGTAAGACAAGGATTCTTTATCCAGGCCTTTCATAATGGACAGTGTGATCCATTGCTTCATCACATTTGCCATCTTTTATCTTTGATTAATTTTATGGGTAGTTTTTGTTTAGGGACTGCCTCATTAATTACTGTTCACGGTATGATAGTGATGAAAACGTATTTATTGATTGATTTATTATTTTCCTATTTCTTAACTGTCCATCTTCCTCAAAAATGGGCTCTAAATGTAACTTTAGAACTGGTCCTTGCAGATCTATTCACAGATCTGTGAAGCAAAGGAAGGGTGAAGTGAGATAATAAATAAAACTGTGGTATAATTTGGTGACCACTTTGGTTAACAATTGAGTTGCTAGTTCCAATTGTGGTTGCTAAATGAGGATTAGGTCTAGGTTAAGCAAGCAATAATTCTTAGTCATAGCCTACTTCCCATTTAAATATTTCTCCCTTTCCTTTTCTATTAAATATATATCTTTTGTAAATGCTTCACATTTTGTTGACTCTACAAGTGCCATTTTGTCTTCATGAAGGATTCACATTTAGGAATTAAGTTTGCTATTTGCTTATGAGATTCTCAGAGTGATCGCCTTGTGAAATGGAACTTTTTTTATTACTACAAATGATCAGTAGAAACTGAACAGGCTGTTCTGCAAAATGTATTAATACATGTTGTATTCAGTGTTGGCCTTCTACAGTATTAACAAATGACATGGATAGGAAATGTTTGCAGATTTCTCTCTATCTCCGCATTTGATTGTGCATACAAGGGAATCCTCTGGAAAATTTTGAATTGTAGTGCTGCTGGCTGTAGGATGCAAAAGAAATAATTTACAGAATCAGTGACTGGATCAAAAATGTGAAAGGACTGCATCAAAAGCAATTCCATATATTGATAAGTTTAAATTACTTTATAGTTATGTGCTATAATTGTACACAGTTGCCTTAATGTATCTTCTGTAATAGGAAAACAGCAAGAAGCTATCACCTACTACTTGTAACATGGAACAAAACATCACAGAGAAAATTAAAATATTCTGGATTTTATTATTTAAATTAATGATGGTGCTTAATAATCACTTCAGCTGGAATTTGGCAAGAGAGTCTGGAATCCATTAATCCTATGTTCATGAACAGAGCCCTTAGATGGCTAATGACTAACTGTAATTGAACTTGGATATGTATGTAATTCCAAACTGCTTCAGTAATTCCTTCATTAGTGAGACAAATATGGTAATAAAATGTTATCCCACTGAGTGATGCTATAATTTTCCTGAAGTAAAAATGAGAACTTTGGGTATTTTACATTAAAATCATATCCCTTGTTCTTTAACAAGAATTAATGGTCTATTTTTCCTTTTAATTTTTCCATTGAGGGGGTCTGTTTAGCATTGCCCAAGTCAGTGACTGATCAGAATATACTATAGAGATATTTCTAGTTGCTGACTAATAAACATAGAAACCTAATCACCACCTGAGGAATATGTTATTTTTTCGTATATTAGAGACAAACTAAGTCAGTATATAATTTCTGCATAGTGGAGGAGTATACTCAGTACCTCTGAAAGCCCTTCTTCCAGAATGCTATAAAATCTGGCTGTCACCATCTAAACAGTTCTGCACTTAGACATTCTATCTAATATGAACTATCATTCTGGAAGGATTTATTCCAAAGGGAACTGATGTGTAATTAACAATGTGTAAACAAGATACAAAGCAATGCATTGTTTTCATGTAAATGAAAAGGGGCAGACTTTGAAAGTTCCAATTATTTTATCACCTGTGTCACTGCAGATTCCAACTGTTGCTACTTTTATGTGTTGCCCTCCAAGCTACTTGAAACAATTATAGCTAATCCATATCTAACTTAAATAAATAACATTATTTATCTACATATTTTAAAACCATCTTCATCACTATGACCATAGTGAGAAAAATATAAATAAATAAATAAATAAGAATAAAAGCAGCATGAGACACATTGGTGAGATGGTTTTTTAATCAATGGAATAAAAATTACCATATTAAGACAAAAGGGCATTTAAATGGGCTCTAAAAGTAATGGCTATTACATTACTGAAAAGAGGAATATTTGAAGGATTAATGACAGAACTTGAAATAACAGCAGCCAAAGGAAATGAAAGAGTTAAAGACACAGGTCTCTATAAATTTATCTCTCAATAAATGGAACATCTTGAGAAACAGTAGTAGTGCCACTTGTTCCTAGAGATTTCAATTAGCTATTGCACTGGATGGCAGATTGTCAAAGGAGAGATGGCGTTATGCTTTTCTTATCTTTCTCTTTTCTTTAAAATATCTGGAAAAGTCCCAGCTTGGCATGTGAAATGGTGTGAAACTGTTGGATTAGTAGTGATGATGTAGCCATGGAAAAGCAAAACAACTGTTTCCCTTGCACACTGGTGAGTTTTCTTCCATGTGGTGAGATTTAATGAAAGACCATTGAGGTATCATCATAAGAAGTATGAAAGACAAACATTCATTATTTGTAATTGATTTTATTAAATCGCTTGCAGCATTCATAAGTTCATTCATATTTTGCCTAACACGCTTTACCATCTACTTACATAAACTATCTTGCAAATGCACATTAATTTATTAGTTGAGAGCAACAGGACTTCAGTTTATCTGAAAAGATTAAAAGCAAGAGTAATCCTTTTGAGAAAGAAATTTAGTCTGCAGTATAAGAAGTTCTGAACTACTATTTATATGAGAATTTATAAGATGGTGCAAAATACATTCATGCTCCACTTGCCATAAATTCTATGTATATTTATTTACAAATAATCATACCATTATCTCCATCTCTGTCTGCTGGTTTGTGTGTCTGTGTGGGAAAGAGGGAGAGAGAATGAGAGATGACAAAATATGGGATAAGAGCTGCTTAGAAAAAATGGCAAAATAACAAATAGTTGTCTTTTCCACTATCCCTGAATTCTTTAAGTGCAATATTTAGATTAATTTTAAGTATTTTAAATTTCCAATCTGATATACACTAGGTGGGTTAACAAATGACACGTTATATTGTATGTATATCACTAGCTCACAAAAATAGGCATGTATTTTCTTCATTTCTTCTAAGGTCTTATTTAAAGAAGAAATACTTTTAGCTAGAAATAAAAATTATTTAGTGAAATTTGTTGTAAGCTGAGATATTGTGCCCTGTCTCTCTGGTTAAATGTGAAGTTAAAAATATTAGTTTGTTTATGGACAATAAATAAAAATTGAAAATATCAAGGAAAGTTCAATTAGGTTGATTAGATTGAGTTGCACTAATGCTATTATGGTGGCTACAGTCACAGAGATTTGGGAGACATTAGTGAGCTGGAGTTGGATGAGCCAGCAAGTTATTCAAGGTTTTGAGTTGTCAAGTACACTGACTGCCATAGTGAGTGGAATCATGATGGCAATATAGGAGAACACACTCCTGGGACATGAATAGACACACCTGCTAGAGTAAGAACCATTCAACTTTCAGTGTCTGCAGTTACTAAGATCAAGTCCATTAACAGAAGCTATTACCATGAGAGAAGTGATTACTTAGCAGCAGCAGAATAGTATTGATCATTATAACATTTGTGCAATAGAATAGTTATGAAATTGGAACCAGTGGGAGAAGAAAATTTTTAATTGCTTTGGGACTTTGGAATATGTCAAAAGAATGATTGACAGTTTTCTGCTAAGAATAAAAGAAATGGGGATGAAGTATTGCTGAAGCCTTGAAGGCTATAGAAGATGGCATAGGGATTGTTGATTGTTGTCTAGATGCAATTCTACGTGCTAGGTGATTAAAGGATATTAAAAAGGTAAAGGTTTCTCTGTCCCTTCATGTTTGACTCTAGGGTGTGGTGCTCATCTATGTTTCTTGGCTGAGGGAGCCAGTGTTGTCCAAAAACATTTTCTGTGGTTATGTGGCCAGCACGACTATATGCTAAAGGGCATGGAACTCTGTATCTTCCACTGAAGCAGTATCTATTAATCTACTTGCATTTACATGCAGCTAGGGCAGGAACAGGAATTCAACCCATTATGCAGCACTCGAGTCTCGAACCCGGACTCTAACCCTAACCATTCCAAGTTATGAATACATTGAACAAAAGGTGGTTACAACCAGTCCTTGGAGTTTTGGCTGTCGTAATGCCCTACAATTATATGATCATAATCCAGCTGCCTAGCAATATGTTCACATTTATGACTGGTTGCCAAACACCCTGAAATCATGTGCAGCCTTCCCTAACATTTTCCCCTGAAAGTTAATAAGGAAGCCAGCAGGCAAGATCAATGCTGATAGGATAATTTTCTACATCCGCATCAGTCTGTAGTTCATGCCACTCTGGCCAATCACAAGCCACCACACCCTCACATCCTCCCTCTCTGAACCAAGCTGCTCCTGTTGCACATCCTTCACATACTCATGTATCCTCCATAATCTATATAGTAACCTATGCACTTCCTTAATGCAGTACTACTCATGGAGGGTTGAAGAGGGGGTGCAAGATGGTGTGAGAGAGGTGCATTATGCATCAGAGAGGTTCATATAGTGTGCACAAGGGTGTATGCAAAGTGCTAGACAGATCATGGAGGGTACCCAGCTGTAAGTACTAGTTCTAACAATAACTGAATAACTGCATATTAACCAAGGGCTACCTGTATAGTGAAAGAAAGAATTGTAAATCAAACACAACTTAAAAAATTTAACAGAAGATAAGAATAATAGGCTCCAATTATAAGAACAGGAGGCGGAAAGATTACCCATAAATACACAATGCTTGTATTCTTGCTTTGTGCCCCGTTGACAAAATTGCTTGAAGTGTTCAGCTATGGATCAACAAGTGAATTTCTCCTCAGAAGGAAATAATTCCATGTGTCAGCCAGAAAGAAGAATGAGAATAAATGAGCAAACGCTCCCAGCATGAGACAGGGAGAACAACAGATCAGGCCAGCAGAACTAGAATGTCAACAAAGAACTGGTTGGATTTGGAAGTGACAACAAGTTAATCCAAAAGTATAAATTGTCAGAAGGATTTCTGCAAGAAAAAGCAACCTTACCAATGAAAGAGTTGGACTCTGCTGCATGTGCACTATATGGCTGAAAATGTATTGTCCCCTTAAGGAAAATGTTGAGCTGAATGAGGGAAATATTAAACCAGCCTCTGGATATTGAAATTTCAGTAGATTGAGTTCAGTGGTTATTGTTGAGTAAACTTAGTCCCTCACCTTTATGTATCAATCTGTATCAATCCATCTATACTTCTGTAGGGTCACTGTTTGTATAAATACAGTAGTAAAGAAAAACTTATTAAAACCTGTGGCTATTAATGAAAGATGACAATGTAAAATTGTTTGCTGATCCTAAGCAGAAATGTCCTGATAGTAGTGTTTGGCACAGGAAATCAGGAGCCAGGATAGCATTACAAGTTTATTTCATGCTACCTATTCACAAGAATCTGATCTACTAATGGTCATGGTAAATTAGTGCCAGATAAGAGTCAATGGCCTTCAAGGGGAGCTGCACTTAGGTCTCTTATTAGGCCATAGCAACTGCAACCTGATGATGCATTTGACCCTGCACTAGGGCTCAGTCTGGTTATCTATGGTGGAATGAATATTCCCTGATGGTTGGGAAATTGGCAGCAGGAATTGTTAAAGTGTTTTGGGTAAGAATTATAAAAGGAACAGATAGAAAACTTATTTGTACCTGTTAGTTACCCTTGGGGAACATTTTCTTGAACTCATGACTAATGGCTGTAAAAAAAAATAAAACAGGGCTTATGGTAAAAGAACTACAGCTATCACAAAAATGCAGAGAAGTATGTACATTTTTAAAGGTAAAAAATTAGTATCTACTCCATTCTATTCAAAAATATTATTTACTATATCCCTTTGCATATATATTGGCATATGCAAAAATAAAATGGCAAAGCAGATGCTGTCAGATTCTGAGAGAGAATTAGAATCATGGATCTTATTAAACTTTGCCTAACCACATACATTCAACAGACAAATACATCAACAAATCAAAAGGGGGATCACCATTTTCAGGTCTCTTAGCAGAGGCCATAATGCCTCAAAATGATAGCACTCCCACACATACAACCCAAGATGATCTGGTAAATAGATGGCACCTTTGTCATAATGAAAAAGGATCAACTGGAGAGCACATATGAAACCATCAAAATCTTCAAAGGTATAAAATTCACATGAGAAGAAAACAACACTGGCTTTCCCACATATTCTCATTAATAGAAAGTGATGGGAAACTAGAAAAAAATGTTTATTGAAAAACTACCCACACCAACCAAGTGGTCTATTATCAAAGTAACAAGGCAACCTTCCACAAGAAGCTGTATAAGAACACTATTCAGCTGTATAAGAACACTATTCACTATTCAGCACAAACTCACTGCAGCAACCTTGAACTGCAGGAAAAATAAATAGACAATATCTAGACAATATCTTCCAACAAAATGGATATCCACACAATTTAATCAAAAAAATTTGGCTACTCAACCCAATATAGCACAACAACACAAACACTGTGAAAAAAGATAAAACTGCTACACAGTAAAAACATTGCAGAAACCACCAACAGATTATTACAACTACGTGGCATCAGCATAGCACATAACCAACTAAAACCCTTCAAAACAGTCTAGGTCAAGGGTCTTCCAACTTGGCAGGTTTAAGACTTGTGGACTTCAACTCCCAGAATTCCTGAGCTAACATGACTGGAGGAAGAATTCTGGGAGTTGAAGTCCACAAGTCTTAAAGCTGTCAAGTTTGAAGACCCCTGGTCTAGGTAAACCAAAAGATGCAGAGGAAAAAAATAGAGATCTACAACATATAATATAAAGACTGCAACAGCCACTACGTATGCCAGACAGAAAGAAGACTAGCAGAGCTCACCCATGAATTCCAACTAGCACACAGAAGACATGATGAAACCACCTTATTTTCACAATACATGAATTGACTTAATCATAGTTTCAACTGGGAAACTAACCATTCTAGACCAAAAACACTAGAGAAGTCCTAGGGCCTGGCACTCTGACAAATAGGCCATAAACAAGCATGTAGATATACGCACAGAGGTGGTATTCAGCAGGTTCTGACTACTGGAGAACCAGTCATGAAAATTTTGAGTAGTTAAGAGAACTGGTGGTATCCTTCTCCCAGGAGTGGGGAGGGAATGGAGATTTTGCAGAATCCTTCTCATGTAATGGGGTGGGAATGGAGATTTTACAGTATCCTTCCTCTGCCACACCCACCAAGCCATGCCATGCCCACCAAGCCACACCCACAGAACCAGTAGTAAAACAATTTAATCCCACCAATGCATACACAGCATCTATATACCATGCAAAAGAGACAATCAACAAGTCAACAAGGGAACAAAAACATAAGAACAACACCTCACCAGCAATCAATACCTAGATGAGCAGAGATGAACACCAAGATTAATATTAGATTAACAATCAAGAAGCAAACAATACTCCAATCATGGAACTTACAAACAAGCTAACAATAAACAGTTCAACCAAAGAACAACTAACACTGACAAGGCAAGCCACTAGAATATAAAAATAAGAGCAAGCCCCTGTCTCCTAACACTGATTTTTTAAAATAATTTTTAATACAAAATTTTATTGAATAAACATTAAAAACATGGAACACAGTATGACTTTCCTGGCAATTATTTTGCCATACATAAAACCACATACAACAGTTGATCTTCTACTTATCTTACATTACTAAGTTGGTGCTATTAACATATTCATTTCCATTTATATTCATATTTATAGCATGACTTCCTTTCACATTCTTTTTATACAACTATTTTATCCACTGTATTTTGTTATCTTAGTTTAAATGTCTTCCACCTTCAATCCTATAAAGCATCAAATTTTTTGTTCTGACCTCTTTTTCTCAATTCCAACCATTTGTACATTTTATTCCAGACTTCAGAGTATTCTGTGTCACCCTTATCTTTAATTTCTAATGTTATTCTGTCCATCTCTGCACAGATCATTATTTTTTTATTATTTCACTTTCGGTGGGGATATTTCCATTCTTCCAATTTTGGGCATTAAACCAATCTTGCAGCAGTTATAACATGTAACATTCAATATATCGTTGCTTTACTATAATTTTCTTTTACAATTCTCACTAGGAATACTTCTGGTCTGAACTTAATTTTTTGACCAACCCTCTTCCAACCATACTTTTATCTGCCACCAAATTTCTTGTGCTTTTGTATAATGACCACCACATGTGGTAGTATGTCCTACTAACACTGATGATGTTATCTAGTTTAAGTAATGAAATGTCTGCAGAAAACACCTCAAATAACACCAAAGATCTCTTAATCCGTACTTCTTTTAGTTATTCAGAGTTCAAGTTCCAAAATTCATGTTGAAACAGGAATTCAGAATGTATGGTGCTGTTAATTTTATTGTTGTCTAATCATGCTGTTATACAGTTATGAAACTGCAAAGTTATATAGAAAGAGTTATACAGAAAGAGTGGTGTGTGTGTGTGTGCATGTGTAGTGTACATAATATAATTTATGTATGTGTGTGTATAGATAGATGATAGTTTTTAAAGAATTTGAGTAAATTATATAAATGTCTATAAAATAAATTAATAAATAATTATTGACTTGATTCTTATTGACTTTTTATAGTTTTTTTTAAATTAAATGTTTTGAAAAGTATAAATGTTTATTATTTATTAATTGGTTTTGTGGTATGTTACAAGAGTCATTTGTTGTAAGATGGATGGCTATATAAATTTGATAAATAAATAATAAATAGTAAAGAGAGAAAAAAGTCAATAGTTTAACAACTCAGCCAAATAAAAACCTTTAGCTAATCCTGAATCTTGCAGAAATAGAGCTTTTGTAGTCTTCCCATCCATCATCATGATCATCTTCACTTAGCAAGTACTTAGCAAGTAAGTGATTATCACTTAGAAAGTAAGTTTCATGATCACATGAGGAAATGGAAAAAGAAGTAGAAAAGAACTACTGGTAACTCAAAAAAAGAAATAGAGAAAAGCTCAAAACTGTCTAATGTAGATTGGCCTACCATGACTTTCTTCTCTCCCTCTCCTACCTGTTTTGCAGATTAAACACTTCAGAATAAATCATTATCCTCAAATGTGTGCAAAGGGTGGATTAATTGCATGGGCTCAGTCAATCATGCCATTCAAACAGAACTAAAAATTATTAAGACTTCAAGATAAAGAGTTAGAACAATGTTGCTTCCAAATATAGTTCAATTACTTAGAATTAGACATTTAAACTAATATTGCAGATTGCAAATTATCTTCTATTTTTCCAATAAATATAAAGGACACTCTAGATATTTTAGAGATCATTGTTTACTATAATTGTAAAGAAAGGATGTTAAATCTAATCATATATAAATAAAACATCTGGTTAATAACACTATGTCTTCCCCAAATGTCTTCACATATTTTATGTGTGGTACTTCAACCCATGGTGAACTCTGTGTATTGGATGATATACCATAAATATTACTTTTTCACATTGTGTTAATCACATTTGGCACCTATTTTAATAAGTTTTAATATTATTATTATAAAGTACAGCCTGTATATATATTTTAAATCTTTTTCCTGAGTTAATTTTTCAAGAAATGATGCTAGGAAATATATTAACTTGAAGTTAACACACTTTCCCAAGTGGAACTAATGGTACAATTTGATCCTGTGTCAAGTTTAAGTGCTAGTAATAAATTCAGGTGAACATTGCTTTCTGTGACAAATCAAAAGTAATAATATTTCCTTGATCTCATTCTGATCTCCTGTCACTCAAGAGCAAGGTATCTCACACAGATGGCTCAATTTTTGAAATGTAACCTAGTTTGGGAAAAGCTGGATCAGCAAGAACGCACACATACACAGCATTGTAACAATCATCACATTCTTATCATACTAAGTTTGAGTTGTGCTTTCAGGCATCTGCCTGAAATGTTGTGTATCTTCCTTTTCCTGTTCTCAAATCCAGTGAAATCAAAATCTCATCCTACATGTAATAAAGTAGACTTTGCACTCTTGATAATTTTAAATGTACTGATGTAGAGTATTTAAAATGTACTGATACAGAGTATAAGGTATAGTAGTGTAACAGACAGAAAATAAGCAATAGACAATTGGTTAGAAAGAGATAAAATAATTTACATTATTCCTATAGTTCTTTATATATTTTATTCCAATACCTCAAAAATAACTTATTCTGAAATGCACATAAAAACTTTGCTATAATATAAAGATTTTTGTACACTTCAAAAAACCTGACATGAAGATATCAGATAAGGGGAAAAATGGTCATGGCATTTTGTGCTCATGAATTTTGTACAGTAAGTAAACACAATCAATCGATTTGTTTAATGTTTAACCTGTTTTCTTAAAAATAAACAAATCTGAAAGTGGGAAAGCATACTAAGTTTATCTCAAAATGACAATATGAAAGCAATGATATCATGATGCAACGTGTATCATGAAATAGTTCATTCCAGACTTATTTTACAAATAAGTTATTTATTCCAGGGCACCCTGAATGGCATCATGATGCCTGTTTGATATTTTCTTCCCCCTTTCCTCCCAATGAATATCTATGAGTCTAGGTCTGTGTGACTTCCATTTGAAGTTGTACAAATGGAGCTTTTCTGTTCAAATTTGCTGCACCCCCTAGACCTGTGGTGCAGGCTGTTAAATGCCTAGCACTTAAGTTCCAGCTGCCTGCAATTACTGCAGGCTCAAGGTTGACTCAGCCTTCCATCCTCTCGGGGTAGGTAAATTGAGGACCCAAGATTGTTGGGGGCAATAAGCTGACTTTGTAAAAATGCCGCTTAGTAATAAGCAGGCATATACAATGGAATGAAGGCTATTGCTGAGCGCATTGGGTTGTATCCCAAAAATTGTAAGCTGCCCTGAATCTTCGGAGAAGGGCGGCATATAAATATAAATAAATAAATATAAATTTGAAGACAATGTAAGTAAAAAAGATGTTGAAAATACCAATAGCCCCTTATCATTATACAGATGTCCTACTTCAATATCTGTATTCACACAACACAATAAGCCATAAAATTTGATTACCATGAACAATTTCACCACATAATATGTTAGGTAGTGAATACTTCATATTCTATATTTTCCTGTTGAGAGAGAGAGAGAGAGAGACAGACAGAAGAGGGAGGGGGAATATTTAAAATCTATTGACAAAAGTACAATTCATTTTATTAAGTGCCTTATTATAATATAGATAATACAGTCTTTTGAATTAAGATTTATTGAATCATGCCTTCTTTTTAGTTATGAAATGATTTGATATATTTAAAGTAATGTATTGTTTTTAAAAGAAAAAATGTTTTAACTTAATGAAGCCTGATTTTCTTGGGAAAAGGTTTCATATCAGTAAAATTCCAAATCAAATCAAATCAAACCTTTATTGTCAATGCACAACATGTATACAATGAAATTGAATGAGACTCCCTTGGTGCATCCCCACCCCCTGAAACACAAAATACATCTCAATAACTCATCCCAACAAAAGTGCCCTCAGGAACTTCTGTCCTCACTGTGAGTTATGTTGGGGGGGTGCACAAAGGGAGGCACAGCCAATCTCATTGTACACATGTTGTACTCTGACAATAAAGGTAATAATAAAGGGTAAGTTTGCTGCTGCCTCTTGATGGTGTCATGTAACTTAGAAAGCACTGTGCTAACACTTGCATCATGTGGAATATAGACAGTGGTGATAACTATAACAGAAATCTCTCTAGGTAAATAAAATGGCCGACAAATGACAGGTTAAGAATTCCAGTGTGTATAGATAACTCTACTATTAGTATACCAGTCATTATGTGACTCACTCCATTATAACACCAGGAGCGTCTATGTGCGCTGCCATCTTGGATGAAACACCAAATCCATCTTATTCATACATAAAGACATTGAATATGCATAGTTTTTTTAAAACTGGCAAGTCTTTTAAAACAGATAATTTTCATTTTGATCCTTAACACTTGAGAGGAAAGATAATTCCCTTTCTAGACACTTTATATTTTTAAAAAATCAGAATAAGTTAGAAACAATGCAATCACTATTGTGATAGAAACCACACCATTAGAAGGGAGAGAGCAGAAAATAGACATGTTGCCTTGTACACAAGAAGGAATGTTGTAAAGGAATCCCTGAATTGGTGGTAAAAAGTACTCTTCATCTTCTTTAGCAATTCTCTGGATTCTTAAGCTTAATTAATACTGCTGGCATACTCTTCCAATCCTTCTTTCTTTCTTTCATTCTTTCTTTCCTTTCTTTTTTGTGCACAAAGTAACATTCTTTCAGTTAACCTCTTTTCTCTGTTTCTTTTTTAATTGCCTGCCATTGCCAACTCTCATTTCTAATTCTTGCTATTGTTTTGGTAATGAGCAGATATGTCATTAGACCATTTAACCCTTATGTTGTAAGATGTGGGAGGTCTTGTGTACATGTGAGTTATTTGAGAGAAGTTTCTGACAATTCTTGTGGAAGTTTTTTTTTTATTTAACATGTCTTGGTACTTTGACAAGGAAATGCCAATAAGCTGCTCAGTTAGGTGTACAGCCTTTGAAACACACACAAACTAATTGACCTGTTAACCTCATCAATTTGTTGAAGCCAATTAAAGTGTCCCAAAGCTATAGCTGGTGAGCTCATTATCACAAAAAAAAGGTCTAACTAATGTTCATTTTCTTATGCATTCAGGTGGATTTTTCCACAACATAAAGAAGAAAGGGATTACAGCTCCCAAACAATTTTTATTTATGATAATTATGTATTTATTTTGTTTTATAAATCATCGTAATTTCTTCTCAGGCTAGTTTATTCACATAGTACTATGTCATGGTAAAGGGTTATGTCTAATGCAAACAATATAATTTGCATGATGATGAGTAGTCTCTGTTCCTGTCTAATAAATATACAATGAATTGTATATAATGGAATAATTAGCTTGTTATCATAGTGGAATTGAATCCATCGCATGTAATATAGAAGGGTACTCATATAGGCAAACTATTAAAAACATATCTCTCTTTTCATCCCTCTCTTAAGAATATGATCCACATAAATAAAATATTTCATACCCGAGAAAAAAGCTGTATAAAGATTGGGCATATAATGAACTAAATATAGCTGTGAGTTGTCTATAAAAACAATATAAATTAGTTGTTAAAGATTATTTATAATAGCATTATCACTAATTATAAATACTATTTTTAATAACTGATGCATTATTGAATTTAATTTTATGCCTTTGAGTCAGTCTTTACTCCTGGTAACAGCCGGGACAAATCCATGCCGTTTATTGGTGGCATTTTTCATAATGGTTTCCCATTGTCATTGTCCTGGGGTTAAAAAGTGCCAAAGTCATCTAGTGGATTTTGTGCCTAAAGTTGGACTATAACTCATTATGTTGTGGTTTATAGCCTGGTGCTTTAATACTACACCAGACTGACTGTCATTTTTAAATTATGCTAATTTCAATTAAAGCATATTTGACACTTCAGTGGTCCATGAGCTACAGGATAACACGAACAGTCACATGTTGCTGATTCCCCGCTCTTAGCTTTGTAGTCATCGTTTCTTAACTACACTGTGGTGAGTTATGTATGGTGGTGGGCTAATAAGAATGTTCTCTACAACTCACTAAGAACACTTACAGCAGTGTATGTCTAAGGTCATTTTCAGTCATCTAGTTCATGGTTGTCCTAAAGGTGCTTTTTCAAAAGGCAATTGGTTTTTCCTTGAAGACATTTTGCTTCTCATCCAAGAAACTTCTTCAGTTCTGACTGAATGGAGGACAATGGAAGAATTTATACTAGCACTCTTTCTGAGCTGTCATTGAGGCCATATGGAATCTTATTTGTGCCCTCAGTGTAACTCCTGGTATGGTAACTCCTTGGACGAGATGACCAGATGACTACAAGGAATATAAATCCTTCCATTCTCTACCATTGTCAGAACTGAAGAAATTTCTTGGATGAGGAGTGAAAGGTCCTCAAGGAAAAGCAAAGTCCAGTTGCCTTTTTAAAAAGCACCTTTTGTTCAGCAGTGTATACTTTAGTAAGATGAAGGTAGATAGGAAGGTAGAATAGAATGCACTGCTTCAAGATGTAGATAAAAAAAAACACCACTTTTAAAATTTAAGTTCCACTTGAAGTGTGGAAGAAGAAAAACTATGAAATAGTGGATGGAATATTCATGTATTATATGTAACATAAAGGGCTGTTAAAGGTAAAACTTCTGTAGAGCTACAGTCCACTCTAAAACTTGATTTTATAATGTGCATAGATAACAGCTGCCAGACTAATCCTATATAGCTTTATTCACAAATAAATCCCAGAGGAATCAGTTCACTTTCATAGTATATATACATAAGATTAGCAGCCTGAGATGTTTAATCTGTTTTTATATGGTGCCTGGATTCTGTTTGGGGATTAAATGCTGTACTTAAACCAGTGTAACTCTGACTTCTTTGGCTTTCACTGACTGCTCCCTCCTCAAACTGGAGAAGTCAGCAGACTATGATAAGCTTTTACTTAGACTGACAATTACACAGTATTCATTTGCAGGTCCCTCTTAGGACTTTTACATTAAAAAAAATAATCAGAAATATGAAAGTTATAAATAGGATAGGTTTATGAATGCAGTCTCTTTTAATTGGAAAAGCCAACTAAGATCTGCAAAGTTTTCTTTGCTCAGCTATGCAAACACTCATATCTAAATGAATTCCACTGGCTGTAAATGCTGTTCATAGTAAAATAAGTTTGACTGAACACTCGAAATGTGATCACAACTTTACTTAAAAATGCTGTAAAATGATCCTAGAATGAATCCTTGTGATTCTTAACTGAACTGAATTAAATATTTGTGAAGAAAAGAAAGAAAGAAAAAAAATAACTATTTTCTTGTTTTCTCACAAAAAATAATATTTTATAAAGAAATAAGCTGTGGTAACTTAAAGCTGGAGTGCTATAATTAAAAAAAGACACCTAACTCTTATTAAACCTTGAGAAAATTAACATTTCTATAACTTTCTATCAGCAGTGCCTGACAGAGAAGAGTATTTTTTTCTATCTAAAAATGAAAACTGTTTCTTATGAATCATTTATTTCATCTATGGGAACTGAAATGCCTACTCTGGTAGCTATATCATTCCATTTACGATCATGATGACTTGCAAGTACTGACAAAGAGACCAAATGAAGGGTTACAGGAATAAACTAAGCACAGGGATTGTGTGTATATTTCAATGTTCGCATTAAAAGAGTCAGTCAAATGTTGGAATAAAGGTAAGATGCTTTTTGTGCTAGACACCACACAATTTTCAGACTGTGTCTCCCCCCAGAGGCATGTTTTGGACAGTGGGCACTGAGTCATATATTTTGAGAACAAAACAAAAGAAAGGAAATAATGCTGGAAATCTAAGTAAGGCTTAAAACTCAGAAACCTATTTCTCTAAAATGATCATCTTTTAAACGGGTTTTTTTTGGGGGGGGATTCTGTTTTGTTTTCTCTTTAAGACATGAGTTCATGTAAGTAGGGGGAAAAAACAAGGTTTGAGGATAGCAATCAATATTTTGATGTAAACTCTGTAAATGAGACTGTTGGGCAAGTCTGTTCAATCAGCCATAAAAGCTGTGAGCTAGCTGGCTGCAGCATTTGCTCAGCTATGCAGGAGAATCAAAGCTCTTAGCTAATCCCTCAGTTAGGCCATAAATCTAAGTGCAGTGAAGGAAAAGAAGCTTCTGTTGTTGTTTAAAATAGGTTGCACCCAAGCTTGCAGAAAACAAATGTTCTTTTGTTAGAATCTAAGGTTTCCAAATTAAAATCAGGTGCAAAATATTACGGTTGGATTTACACATTGACTTAAACATAGTCATTTTAATAGATTCAAACGGGGCATAAAAACAGCCCCCTTTGTCAGCCCTGGAGTGTCCCAAAGTGGGTGGGATTCAGATGTTCAGCTTTCAGGGAGAAAATGGATTTTGTAAAATAATGGTGTTTAATATATTCATTACAACCCTTAGAAGTGCATACCTACTCAAACTCTACTGATTGAGCATGGTCTTTTATAGAGCATTTTGAACTTTTAAATTTAAATCATCAAATAAAAATATCTTTGCAGATATTTCACTGTTAATTACTTTGATGACTTATCTTTCTCCGTTGTTTTTTCCTTTTTCTTTTTTAAACATCAAGCTTTCTTTTAATCTGTGGAAAGAGATAAAAGTATGGAAGAATCTCAGTATCACTGCATCCTCTACTGATAGGGAATACAAGGGAAATAGTCTTGGGAATGGGGAGAATGAGAATGTTGTTAGCAAAACACACAAAATAAAATTATAATATAAATAAAAAAAGAATGATAAAATGATACATAAATTAAAATAATAAATGATGTCTCTATTCAACTCAGTGAATCTTTGTTATCAGGAAAACTCATAGAGCAAGTACAACTGAAGAATATACATACTTCGTAGGTAGAAAGAGAACATTTAAAATCTGGAACCTGAGGTGGACTGTCTAATGAGGTCCTTACTGATCACCTTTTTCTATAAGGGGTGTGTGTGTGTGTGTGTGTGTGTGTGTTTAGAAACCAGGGAGACCATGAATTAGGCATGAAAGCTGTCTGGGTGACTTTGGGCACTCCTCAGCCCAACCCACCTCACAGGGTTGTGGCGAAATATAAAAATAAAAGATATATATATCCTAAATACCACATATATATGGTATTTAGGTTTCTTTGGGTATTTTCCCACTTAATAGTTGTGCTTTTATAGCGACGTTTTGGTAGAATCCCATCTGCCATCTTCAGGTTTGTGTATTGGATTCTTTATTAATCGTGTGTTTCAGGCTTGGCAGCCTTTGACAGTTTGAATTTGGTTCTGGCTCTGTGTTTTATTTGAATGGTCCTCTTTTCATCCCTATTGGCTGGGAGTCTAGGTCTGTGTTCATTGGTGCTCGAGTTGCTGTGTTCTTGATTGGCTGGCAACATTGTGTTTTGTGTATTGGGGGCGTGTTTGGGTTGGAGGTATTGGGGGGGCTGTTTGTGTCCAGGTGTTTGCTTGTATTGTGGTATAGAGATCCTTTTATTTGTCAGTGCAGGCTTCCAGATGATTGATAGTCTGGTAGAGTCATCTCTTTTATTCATACTATTAGGTCTTTTATCAACTTCTATTGCTTCTCTGATGATTCTGTGGCTGGGTTTTTCTATAGGGGCTATTACGGTTTTGGTGCCATTGAAGTCGATGCTGTGGCCTATGGCTTTCATATATTGCCAGCCAATCAAGAACACAGCAACTCGAGCACCAATGAACACAGACCTAGACTCCCAGCCAATAGGGATGAAAAGAGGACCATTCAAATAAAACACAGGGCCAGAACCAAATTCAAACTGTCAAAGGCTGCCAAGCCTGAAACACATGATTAATAAAGAACCCAATACACAAGCCTGAAGATGGCAGATGGGATTCTGCTGAAATGTCGCTATAAAAGCACAACTATTAAGTGGGAAAACCTGAAGAAACCTAAATGCCATACATATAAATACCCACGAAAACATGAGAAAACATATATATATATATATATATATAGATTAGGGTCTTGTCCGTAAGATTGAGAATACCTTGGCAGCGTTTGTCATCCGTCATCTTCAGGCTGGTGTCTTCAGATTCGAAGCTGAAGACACCAGCCTGAAGATGACGGATGAGATAAACAAGGTATTCAATCTTACACGGACAAGACCAATACACCAAGACCTACATACTACCGTGAAAATCTACAAAACAATATATATATATATATATATATATATATATATATATATATATGTTTCCTTATATATATATGCATACATACACACACACACACATATATACACACACACACATACACACACACACGTGTGTGTGTGGGGGAATAATCTGCACATGAGAAAGGGTGAAATTCAAAATTCTCCATTTTCAAATTACATTGTGCATGCCCCGGAATAAATCCAGTTGTAACTTCTCATGGGTATTAGATCCTCAATGAGATGGGTCAGACTCAATGTTCTCAATGTGGCCATCAATCATAGTTGCTCCAGATTCCTCATTGAGCATAGTAACTTAAAGCCCCCCCCCCAATAGGAAAATTGCAACTCTGCAGTTGCAATTCTGCAATAAGATTGAGCAACCCTAGCAAGAATACTATTCTTCAGCAGGAAGGAAAGCAGTGTACAAGTAGCAAGTTCAACCAGCTCCCTGTACCCAAGGAGCATAAAGAAAAGCTGACATCCAATGGACTGTGAAGTAGTGTATGTAGTAGTGTAAGTAGGTATCGGCAGAATCTGATGGCTGACAACAGGAGCACTTTACCCTACCCAATTCATCATGGTCATGTATGAAGATGGTTTCATTCCAGACAGATTTAGTATGGAAGGAGGGATTATAGAGGAACATGGCTATAACATTGAACAAAGTATGCAAAAAATATGTAATAGAATGTAAAAGGCAATTTAATCTGGGAGACGAGAACACATGAGAAAAAAGTAATGCCATCTGATTCTTTTTGGTATCAAATAGATAGAACGTAGGAAATTCTGTTAGGTTTTCAAGATTATGTTACTATTTTTCTTGTAATATTTGTTTTCTGACCTGGCCTGGCCACTAAGGCATCTTTCTCCCCAAACTGATTGAGTTTGTTTGGAGATTCTAGCAGGTGAGCACAGCTATCATATACCTTTGAATGAAGATCAGTACATTCCTTCTATCTTGTGTATCTTGCATTTTGTGACTTATTTCACAAGTAAATCATAACTTCATAACATGTCATTTATTTATTCAATGGATTCAGATCCTATCTTTCATTTAGGATCTCAAAGCAATGTACATGACTCTCCTTCCTCTCCCCCTCCCCCCACAATAACTCTGTGAGGTGAATTGGGCTCAGAAATAGTGATGGGTCCAAAGTCATTTTGTAAAGAATGGTTAGAAATTTCCAAATAAAAAAAACTCTCCTGTGAATAGCCGAAGAAACAAATAAAGAAGAAAGACAAAGAGCAAATATTATTAAACACAAGTAAGAGCCTTCATTAAGTACTACCTTTGGTTCTGAGTGGCAAAATATAATGTAAAATTGTATTTTTTCTACCCTTACCTTGTACACAGTTTAATGGTTGGAATGCTTGTACAATTAGATGACTGCTGAGGGAAGAATTGGCCATAGGAACACCTGCAAGACTAATAATAATAATAATAATAATAATAATAATAACAACAATAATAACAATAATAATAATAATTTATTCAACTTGTATGCCGCCCTTCTCCCTAAGGACTCAGGGCGGCTAACAATAAAACAGGACCAAATTTACATAAAACAAGCATTAAATATAACAAGTCAGAATAAATAACAATAAAACATTAAAACATTAATTAAAATAATTAAAACAGTAAAAAATCCCAAAAAATCATTCCAGGCCGGACTGTTGAAATAACCAAGTCTTTAGGTCCCGGTGGAAGGAGCGGACTACTGACTACTTCAGGCATTTGATGTATAAAGATAGTTTGATATATTCCAAGCGAATTCTAGCAATATAAATATTAACTAGGAAAAGAAAATCCAACACTATGTATCCCACAGTAAAGGGATTTCTACAATTTCTGAGTGACAATCCAAGTCCTAATGTCAAGGGTTCTACAATTTCTGAGGGACAATCCAAGTCCTAATGTCAAGGGTTGGATACAGGAACAGTATCTTCTGGACTCATCAAATAGAGCAGGCAGAAACCACCTGGAACATATGGTCCTGAAGATAATAATGATCCAAGTCCCACAAGATTTTACACGCAGCCACCAACACTATGAATTGGACTTGGAAACATGCCAGGAACTAGTGGGACTCCTAAAACATAGTGTTGTTTTATTAAACTGCTTAGCACTGATCAGCATGTGCTGCTGCATTCTGTGCATGTCACAGTTTCTAGGTTCCATGGCCTTCACCTGGTCCAAAATAATTCCCAGGTGGCATATAAGCTATTTAAGGAAAAGTGCAATCCTATCAAGACTGACAGTTATAACTTCCATGACATTTATTTCACTTTTTTATTTATCCTTTTCATATAGTGCAAAATAATAATACTAAAGATACACCTGTTTCATACATGGATCAAACTGTTTATACTTCCCTGAAGCAGTAGAAATAAATTATCTTTTCTTCCTGTGGTGAAATATAATTCATTTATATTGTGATAAATCAGATGTTTGCCAGTTTCTTTTTTTCTCTTTTTACAGACACATAAATTATTAATTTAGCCAGACACAAACAAACTGTGAACTGGAGTGTTAAAAGTATCACAACAGTGGGAGGTCAAAGCAATAAGAAAGAGTAACCTTTTTATACACCTCAGTTAATAGCTTTCTATTCCTATCTGTTTCACTAGGAGAATCACTGCTGTAAGCTGGCTACAACTTTTGGGGGAGGCAGGTTCTACAGTTCTATATCCTGCAGTAAGTCCAGGAGATAAAAATTTGAGGATTCATTCATTAAGCCCTTTCCTCCTAGGGATATAAGCAATTTTTATAATCTCCCACGGGAGTTCAGTGATGATATTTTGTCAAACTGTGATAAGGGAAGGTTAAACTCCTTTTCTCTTCAATCCTATTCATTTATAGCACATAGCAATTGCTAAAGGGTTATTACTCAGACTTGGAAGAAATAAGGCTGAAGGCATATCCATCATTTTGAGACCAAGAGTATGTGTGGTTTTGGTGTGTGTGTACTACAAGGAAAAGCCATAAGCAGGAGTTTGTTGTTGATTGACAGAGAAAATCGATCTTCAGATAGTAAAGAAAGTTAAATATTTAGGCATCTATTTAACAGCAAGATGTGAAACAATGAAAGATGATAACTATATAAAATTAATGCAACAAATTAAGTTGAACTTGGAGAAATGTAAGAATCTACAACTATCTTTGATAGGGAAAATAGCCACTATAAAAATGAATATACTACCAAAACTACTTTTTTTATTCCAAATGATACCAATAAACATAGAGAAAAATCTCTTGAAGAACTAAATAGAACAATCTTGAAGTATATCTGGCAAGGGGAAAAACAAGAATAAAACTAAAAATGTTACAGGAATCTAAAAACAATGGAGGTTTTGGACTATCAGATTGCGAGCTATATTACCAAGCATCTGTACTTACATGGGTAAAAGAATGGATAAATTTGAAACAGAATATTATTATAGGAGGGATATGATCTCCAATTAGGATGGCACACATTTTTATGATATGGAAGAAGTACGATATACAGATATTTTCAAAGACACTATGTGAGAATGCTTTACTTCAGGTATGGAAAAGAATTAAACTACAAAACTATATGAAAATACCAGTCTGGCTCTCCACAATGGAAACATTGATACATCCTAATCTTATTAATTTAGAAAAAATGTATTTTATAAAGACATTTTAGTTTAGTTGCACCTCGTACAACGAAATCAAACACCATCTTCAGTGCACATCCTGACCATGACCATGAAAATAAACACAAACACACATCCACACATTGAACTGAAACCCCCCGACACCGCACCAACACTGCACTATATAGCAGAATTCAAAAGAGCTACTGCCCTGGGATAGAAGCTGTTTTTCAGCCTATTTGTCCTTGTTTTTATTATTCTGTACCATCTGCCAGATGGTAATAGTTAAAAAAAGGGGGTTCCCAGGATGAGATGGATCTTTAAGAATGTTTTGAACTTTCTTAAGACAGTGGGAGCTAAAAGCTCTTCCAAAGAGGGGAGAGGGCAACCAATGATCTTCTGGGCAATAATGTTAACCCTCTGGAGTCTCCTATCTGCCACTGTGCAATTGGCAAACCATACAGGGATGCAGTATGTTAAAATGCTCTTTATTGCACAGCGGTAGAAGGTCATCAGCAGTTTTTAAATGAGAATGGTGAACTTAAAACTAGACAACAGCTACAAAACCAAGGGATGGACTTAACTTGGTGGCCGCATCTGCAAATACAATTGAGATATGAGAAAGATGCAAAAACATGGGCTTTTTACAAAGAACCAACAACACTTGATAAGATATTATTAGGGACAGATGAAAACCTGATCAAATATATATATAATTACTTATTAAGTTATAAAATGAAAGAAGAACAAGTCAAAGAAACAATGATTGTATGGGCAATTTTTTGGGGGGTTATACTATAGAATTACATAAATGGCAAAAACTTTGGGATAGGAACTATAAACTGACAATGGCTACTGCATACACCTATACTGTTTTATAGGTGGCACTTCCCACTGGCAAGATTAGCAAAAATGTTTAGAAATATGTCTGCCAAATGTTGGAAGTATAATCAGATCCCAGGTACTTATTATCATATGTGGTGGAGTTGTAGAAAAGCAAGAAAATATTGGATGAAAATACATACATAGCTGGAAAAGGTGATCAAGCAACATATAGATTTGAAACCAGATATATTTTTGGGTATAATGGCAGAGTGCTATGATAAAGGGACTATATACAGTATATCTAGTTTGTGTGTATTGACAACAGCAAGGTTTGTATTTGCACAACATTGGAAAAATGAGAACACTCCATCAAATGAGGATGTAATCCGGAAAATACTAAACTGTGCAGAGGTGGATAGATTGACATTAAAAATAAAGGACAAAGAAGACATAAAATATTACTTAACATGGAATAGATTTTATGAGTTGTTAGAGATAAGAGGTAGAAATTAGATGAAGAATGATTATTGCTATGTATGAATTAAATATAAAGATGGTTTATCATTATAAATATGCTAATATAGCCAACAGAATTACAAATAAGCTAATATAAAGAGAAATCTAGTTAAAACTATTCTGTTACACTATTATTATTGTTGTTATTAGTATATATGTTAATATTCCTTTTTGTTCTTTCTTTGCTTTTCTGTAAATGATATGCCTTGACAATACACTGTATTCAAAATGTTTACAAATAATATGTATATATACACATACTTTAAAAAAGGAGTTTACTTTTGACTTTTAAGAAAATAAAATCTTAAATAATTTATGTACACTACAATTTTGTATATGTTCCTTTATAGTGTTAGTAAGTATGCATAGGATTGCCTAAGAAACAGAAAATATTGTTGTTGGAGAAAAACACTACATAAAAATTGTTGTTGGAGAAAATGCTATGGTATATATCAATTACTATATTCTAATGTAAATTAGAATTCTAATATAAATATATGTAAGATATCATACTGCATCACAGTTTAATTCATATTCCATTCATTATTAGTTCATTATTAGTGTGGAATATGAGGACTGTTTTGTAAATACAACTATTTGCTAGTCTTAAGAATCATTTAAAAAATTAAGCTGACCATTTTAAACACTATCAGCATAAAACACCACTGAAATCAAGGAAAAATACCAATTACATAATATTAAAATAAATCTGTCACTTTAGTCACATTTTATATGTGGCCAAATAGTTGCTATTTTTATGTAGTTAGATTGGTAATATGCTGGCTGAGTAAAACTAAAGTACCAATAGAGTTTTAGAAATGACTGTACATCATTATACAGAGTTAGATTCAGATGAAATCAGTGGTGTTACCAAAGCCATGAGGGTATCAGGGTATCATAACAGTAATTTAGTTATTACAAATTCTAAGAAAACAAATGAATATGTGAAGTTTGTGAATGTCAAGTTTGTTAGAAAGCACCATGTCAGCACTGGATTTGAGAAAATAAAATACTAATTGAGGTATATTTTCTAAAACACTTCTGCATTTTGCATTCTACCTAAAGTAAGACAGTGACTATAGGAACAAATAATAAAAGTCATGTAACTATGGATAGTTACATGTTACAGTTGAATTTGCAAAAGACTTGAAAAACCAGTTTTTACAAAATTTTATTTAGCAAACAATTCATTAAGACTAGCAAATCTTAGCTTTAAAATTACATATGGGTGACAGCAAAGAAATCCAGGAAACTCCAGAAATGGCAGCCCTGATTCATGTGACTTTAGAATACAACATGAGATAAAAGCTTTGATTTAGAATACTTCCACCACTTCATCATGTCTTTCCTCAAGATGTTATTAGCTTTCTTCACAAATTTTAAAAGTAACATCCTAGTTGTTTTAATACAGATTGACTCATTGCCACCTGCAGCTTATTATACTATTTGCAGAGAAAAGTTTAATACCGTATGTTTGAGCCAGATGAAGTTGTCTCC
The DNA here is from genome assembly GCA_009733165.1 of Naja naja. Classification (NCBI taxonomy): domain Eukaryota; kingdom Metazoa; phylum Chordata; class Lepidosauria; order Squamata; family Elapidae; genus Naja; species Naja naja. Next base: position 17,274,433 of record CM019152.1, on the reverse strand, counting down.
TGAGATTAAAGCATATAGTACAATTGAAACATAAAATGATATTACTGTACTTGTCCTTGAAAAGCAGTAATTCTCTGTCAATGCAGACATCTAAGTTCTTCTTCCTATTGCAACTGCACTATTTGGATGCTTATTATGCTCTTGGAATCAGATACTATATTTGAATTACATAAAATATTAAGAGCACCACTTTTAAACTAAGGAATGCTTTGAAGCTCTTTCAGTTACAATTGCATTTGGTTTCAAAATTATAACATTGTTTTTTAGCAATCCATCTCAAAAAGAGGCAGGTCAGATATAGACTCAGTTATCTGGGATAGAATGAATGTGGCACATTGTGAGATACCATATTACTTTGGCATTACACTGGACTGAACATTAACCTTTAAAAGTCATTGTTGCAATTTTTTTAAAAAAGATGACCACCCGTAATAATCTCCTCAGAAAGTTATCTGGAACTACACCCCATTAATCTACAAGAGACAGTCCTTGCATATGCTACTCAGTGGCAGAATATGCCTGCCTTGTTTGGGGCTGGTTTTCTCACTCTACACAGGGAAGGGTGCTTAGTGATACATACCATATCATTACTAGATATCTGTGCCCCACCCACTTGACATTTTGGCAAAAATAGCCCTGCCATGTATTATCCTGGAGTTTTGGAAGTAGAAGACACAGGGCACCATCTCTATGGAAGCAGACCTCAGCAACTAACAGCTGAGCAATATCATTCCTAATACTACTGCAAACAGCTATTTCTCATGATCAGCCAGTCATCTGTGTCTACAATGACTTCTCTTAGTCCCAGTCATTTCCAATTATACCAAGTAAGTCTTGGATTCTGCTTCCTACTCCAGAGTCATACCTTACTAGCTGTTCTACATCAGGGGTGTCAAACTCAAGGCCTGCAGGCTGCATCCAGTCCACAGGGTGCTTAGATCTCCCTGTCTGCTCCTACAAAAAAAAATAAATGGAAAGTTGTTGAAAAATGTTTTTAATCAATCTTATGATTGATTAATCATTAATCAAAGATTAATGTCCAAGATGGCGATTAGCATCTAGAAACGATCTCTCTTGTGGAGGTTGCTGGTTCTTTTGTCCCTGGGGGCGTCTGGAGACTTGTATCCCCCCCGAAAACCCATGGAGCTCCCAGCGGAACAGCTGTAGAGTCAGGTACCGCCAGAACGATTTAGCCCTGTCGGGAAAGTCGCATGCGTTAGTGCGACAATCTCCGGCATGGGCCTGCGGCCAAATGACGAAGCGATGTGAGTCCCTCCTCCTGAGATGCGGGCCTACAGGTCGGTTGGGCGTGCTGCTTACATACCTGTCCCCCAGCTATGTTTCAGCTGCCCTGCCTGGGCTGCTCGATGCCATCTCGGGGGTGGCGGTGGAGTTCCCAGAGCTTATAGTTCTGGGTGACTTTAACCTGCCTTCCCTGGGATTGGCGTCGGGTTTGGCCCAGGAGTTCATGGCTTCCATGGAGGCCATGGGCCTGACCCAGATAATAGATGGCCTGACTCATGAGGGGGGTAACATGCTCGACCTGGTTTTCGTCTCTGAGCAGTGATGGAGTGGTCTAGGGGGTGGTGATATAACTATCCACCCCGTTTCATGGTCAGACCACTATCTCCTGCGGCTGGTCTTCCATCAAGCTACCCCACACTGCTGGGATGAGGAGCCACTTAGATGGTTCCACCCCAGACGCCTGATGGACCCCGATAGGTTCCAGGCAGAGCTGGTTTTTTTTCCTGCATCCCTTACCCACAGCCCTGCTGAGGTCCTTGTGGCTACCTGGCAACAGTCGGTGGCGGGGGCTCTCGACAGGGTTGTCCCCATGCGTCCCCCTACTCGTTGCGGATCCCGGTCAGCTCCCTGGTATACCGAGGAGCTCCGGGAGATGAAGCGTCATAGAAGAGGACTAGAGAGCAGGTGGAGGGCGACTCGCTCTGGATCTGACCGAGCCCAGCTAAGAGCCCATATTAGGACTTATCTGGTAGCGGTGGGGGCGGTGAGGAGATCTTATTTCTCCACCCTCATAGCATCCGAATAACCGCCCAGCCGCCCTGTTTGGGGTTACTCACTCCCTCCTCCAGTTGGGGGGGGGTGGACCCATTGCAGGGCAGAGCTGAGGAATTTAGTCAGTATCTGCAGGATAAAATCGCTCGGATCCGGGAAGGGTTGCGCTCGGACTGGCAGTGGCCTGAGGATGGGGATGCGAGAGGTTTGGCTAATGTGATCTGGACTGAGTTCGATCCTGTTTCTGAGGATGAAGTGGACAGGATTATGCGGACAGGATTATTCCACCACATGTTTATTGGACCCGTGCCCTTCCTCGTTGGTTTATGCCTCCAGGGAGGTTATGTGCGGCTGGCTCCGGGCAGTGGTCAACGCTTGGTTAAGGGAGGGGTCATTCCCTGCCGCTTTGAAAGAGGCAGTGGTGAGGCCCCTCCTGAAGAAGTCTGCCCTTGACCCAGCTGCGTTGAACAACTTTCGTCCGGTCTCCAACCTTCGCTTTTTAGCGAAGGTTGTTGAAAGTGTAGTGGCTCAGCAATTGCCACTTTTCCTGGAGGAAGCGGACTACCTGGATCCGTACCAATCGGGCTTCTGGCCCGGGTACAGCATGGAGACAGCATTGGTCACGCTGATTGATGATCTCTCTAGGGCTCGGGACAGGGGCTCGTCCTCTGTCCTGGTCCTGTTAGATCTCTCAGCGGCTTTTGATACCATCGACCATGGTATCCTATTGCGACGTCTCGGGGGGTTGGGAGTGGGAGGCACAGTTTTACGGTGGTTCTCCTCCTACCTCTCGGGATGTTCGCAAACAGTGTTGGCAGGGGGGCAGAGGTCGACTCCAAGGTACCTCACTTGTGGGGTGCCCCAGGGCTCAGTCCTCTCACCCCTCCTGTTCAATATAACCAGTATTTGCAACAAAGCCATACAATTTGCAGCTTTCTATATTTTCTGATTATGTTTTTAATTTTCTTTTTCATTTTTTAAACTCAAAAAATAACAAATATAAAATACATGTGTCACTATTTTTAACTGTTATGTTGTTGAGTAAGATACTATATACTGTATAACTGCTAAAAATAAATCCTGCTAACATTTCAATACACCACTAAATTTAAAAGGGAAATGTGTAAACTTCATACAAAATAAAAAGAGGAATTCAAATTGAAGACCTCAAGCCTGGTTGTATTTTTCAACAGTGGAACTATCTAATCCAATAATAATATGTGGCATAAATGAGTTTAAGGAATTTCTTGCAATTTTGAGGCACTTAAAAGCAAACTACCCTTTTCAAATAGTTACTTGATGTCTTATAAGTATAGAGCTTGTCTTACTTCCAAATATAAACTGAGAACAGCATTTTACATACATTTGCTTGGCCTACAATTTGTAAAATTAATACATAGCTCTTATTTAAGTACACATTTTCCTGGTGTTCCCATAATACATTTTTTTCATAAGCTGTGCTCAAAACATACACTGAATCACCCCATATTTTAGCATAACATATAGTCCATCTTTGACAGTGAAGACCTGGGCACCATTAGTCACATTAAAATTAAGTGTTCTGTTTCCAAAGAGGACTGGCCAGGCCAATTCAGGCACAGAATGTACTGGCATATCTTGGGCAAATGTATGAATACTACAATTATTACATTGGTGATTTCAGACTTGCACAGCTCATGCTTATGTTGTGGTGCACCTTACTTTGTAAGCTTGAGACCCCTTATGGGCAAGGCCATACCAGGTAGAGCAAATTTATGCCAGCATTTCTCTATGGCAAGCAACTTCAAGAGGTCTTTAATGTAGTATTTTTTGCAAGGTTTCTTCTTTCCTTCCTGAAAGTGTTTTCCAGCAGTTTCCCCAAAAGGTAACTGCAATTTTGTTGCTTGATAGGCACTCCTCTGATGTAAGATGACATGACCTGCCCACCAGATATGTGCTCTCATCAGCAGTGTGTAGACTAATAGTAGACTTGCTGTAGACAGAACCTCAGTGTCTGATATATAGCCATCATATGTTTACGGATCTGTAAACACAAAGTATGTGGAAATGGTTGAGCTGTCTTTCATGTCTTCAATACACGGTCCTCAATTCACAAGCATAGAGAAGAATAGTGAATAATACAGCTCTGTAGACTTTCAATTTTGTTGAAATAATTTTGTTCCAATAATTCCTTGATGTTTTCACACAATGGAGTGCAGTCTACTGAAAGCAGGATTTACCTTTGTTATTTTGCAGTTAATTTCTTATCAATGATCTAAACTTGGGAGACAGTCTGTCTAGGTAACTGAACTGGTCAATTACAGCCTTTTGATTGTGAACTTGGGTTCTGTATTTATTTATTTATTTATTTATTTATTTATTTATTTATTTATTTTTGGGACTTGTATGCGGCCCCATCTCCGAAGACTCGGGGTGGCTCACAACTAAAAAACAACAATATATACAATAATAAATATTTAAGAAAAAATTAAACTAACAAGCCCCAAAAGTTAAATACTAAAAACATATAAACATATAAACACATAAAAACACCCCACCCAAAAAGGGTCACAGCCCGGATTGGTTGAATAACCAGGTCTTCAGGTCATGGCAGAAGGTGCGGAGATCAGGGGCCAAGCGGAGCCCCAAGGGGAGTTGGTTCCAGAGGTCAGGGGCCGTGACAGAAAAGGCTCATCGCTGGGGAACCACCGGCCGGCATTGGCCAGCCGACAGGACCCCAAGGAGTCCTTGCCTATGTGCTCACACAGGGCGGTTAGCATTCGATGTCGGCAGGAGTCGCTCCCTTAAATATTGAGGACCCATGTCATGGAGGACTTTGTATGTTAAAACTAAAACCTTGAATCTCACCCGGAGTGCAACCAGCAACCAATGCAGGCAGCGCAGGAGGGGGGGTAACATGGGAGAATCGGGGAACTCCCATCACCAACCGCGCCGCCGCATTCTGCACCAGCTGCAATCTCCGGATGGTATGCAAGGGCAGTCCTAGATAGAGAGCGTTGCAGTAGTCGAGTCTGGAGGTAACAAGGGCATGAGTGACTGTGCGCAGGGTATCTCGGTCCAGAAAAGGGTGTAGTTGACGAACAAGGCGGAGCTGGGCAAAGGCCCCCCTGGTGACGGCCCCCACCTGCTCCTCCAACCGGAGCCGTACGTCCAGGAAGACCCCCCAGGTTCTGCACCCTATCCACAGGGGGCAACACTGCTCCCCCTATGGCCAAAGATGGATAATCCTGACTGGGCCGAGATGCCGGTATGCACAGCCACTCAGTCTTGGCCCTGTTGAGTCGAAGCATGTTCCCGCTCATCCAAATCCGTACCGCATCCAAACACTGGGTCATCAGGGAGAGGACATCGCTGATTTGGTTTGGGGTGGAGATGTACAGCTGGGTATCATCCGCGTACTGATGGAATCTCACCCTGAAACCATGGATGATCTCACCCAGTGGCTTCATATAGATGTTAAATAGCAGGGGGGAGAGGACCGACCCTGAGGGACTCCACAAGAGAACACCCTCGGGGTAGACTGCAGCCCCCTCGCCAATACCGATTGCGACCACCCCGAGAGGTAGGAGGCGAACCACTGAAGCACGGTGCCTCCCATTCCCAACCCCTTGAGGCGTCGCAAAAGGATACCATGGTCGATGGTATCAAAAGCTGCTGAGAGGTCTAATAGGACCAGGACAGAGGAAAAAACCCTGTCCCGGGCCCTCCAGAGATCATCCATCAGCGCGACCAATGCCGTCTCCATGCTGAAACCAGGTCGGAAGCCCGATTGATTCGGATCCAGGTAGTCCGCTTCATCCAGGAAAAGTGGAAACTGCTGAGCCACCACACTCTCAACAACCTTCGCCAAAAAGCAAAGGTTGGAGACTGGACGAAAGTTGTCTAACACAGTCGGGTCCAAGGCAGGCTTCTTCAGGAGGGGTCTCACCACCGCCTCCTTCAAGGCGGAGGGAAAAACACCCTCCCTTAATGAAGCATTGACAACTGCCTGGAGCCAACCGCAGGTGACCTCCCTGGCGGCATAAGCCAGCCAGGAGGGGCACGGGTCCAACAAACATGTGGTGGAGCTCAGCCACCACATGATCCTGTCCACTTCATCCTCAGAAACAGGATCGAACTCATCCCAAATCACATTGGCCAGACTGCCTGTATCCCGTTCCTCAGACCACTGCAAATCAAAGGACAACCCGCTCCGAATCCGAGCAACCTTATCCGACAGATATTGAACAAACTCCTCAGCTCTTCCCCGCAATGGGTCCTCACCCCTCTCCGGACGAAGGAGGGAGCGAGTAACCCGAAACAGGGCAGCTGGGCGATTATCTGCGGATGCTATGAGGGTGGAGAGATAAGACCTTCTCGCCTCCCTCATAGCTACCAGGTAAGTCCGAATATGGGCTCCGAGCTGGGCTCGATCGGACTGGGAGCGGGTGGACCTCCACCTGCTCTCTAAACCCCTCCGACGGCACTTCATCTCCCGGAGCTCCTCTGAATACCAGGGAGCCATCCGGGATCCACGACGCGAGGGGTCGCATGGGGACAACCCTGTCAAGGGCATCCGATGTGGCCTGTTGCCAAGCAAGCGCCAGATCCTCGACAGAGCTGTGGGCAAGGGAAGAGGGAAGAGACCCCAGCTCCGCCCGGAACCTCTCCGGGTCCATAAGGCGCCTAGGGCAGAACCATCTAAGCGGCTCCTCATCCCAGCAGTGGGGGGGTGGCTTGTTGGAAGACCAGCCATAGGAGATAGTGATCAGACCATGGAATGGGCAAAGCCGTAACAATGGCATGCCCTCTGTCACTACGCCACTGCTCAGAGACAAAAGCTAAGTCAAGAGTGTTTCCCCCCTCATGAGTCGGGCCCAAGATTAGTTGGGTCAGGCCCATGGCTTCCATAGAAGCCATGAATTCCCGGGCCAATCCCGACGTTCCCCCCAAGGAAGGCAAGTTGAAGTCCCCCAAGACTATAAGGTCTGGGAACTCCACCGCCACCCCCGAGAGGATGTCGAGGAGCCCAGGCAGGGCTGCTGTCACACAGCTGGGAGAAAGGTATGCAAGCAGCAAGCCCACCTGACCATTAGGCCCCCACCTCAGGAGGAGGGTCTCATTCCCGCCTATCTCAGGAACAGTGACCTTCCTTGGAAACAAGGTCTCCCAAATAACCACAGCCACCCCACCACCCCTACCCTGGGTCCGTGGCCGGTGCATAACCCGAAAACCTGGAGGGCATAATTCAACCAGAGGGACACCACCCTCTGGGACACCACCCTCTGGGCCCAACCAGGTCTCGGTGATACAAGCCAGGTCCGCAGCCTCCTCCTCAATGATCTCACGGGGGAGGGTGGACTTATTAGCCACGGACCTGGCATTAAAGTACACCAGCTTAAGCCCAGGGGTCCCAGTTCCCATGCCCCCTAGGGAGGAGGCCATAGGGTCGGAGCGTGCCACCGCACAAAGATGGCGGGTGCAGGTTCCCAACACATGATATGGCCCTATGCCTCGACGTCTCCTACCAACCCCAACCACCTTGGGAATCGCGGTCCCCACCTCACCCCTCCGGGCCCCACCGGCTCCCAACCCCCCCCACCATGGACCGGGCTGTGAAGAGACCCATCTACCCCCGTCCCTAACCCCTTAAGACAGCCAATTAAAAAACTTAAAAGTTTCCCCTTAACACCAAATTTAGAATATGAACCCTTGGTCGCAGCATGCCACCTCTCGCGATCCCAGGATCCGTCATCAAGGTAAGCTCTTGACAGCCCATAAGGCCACTTCACAGACAGGGGAACTGCCTGCAGGGCTCGTAGTTCGAGCAGAGAGTAGACACTGTTTGAGCGGATTTAGTACAATGACTTCATCTTTTGCATAATGATGGAGTCCAAAGTTGTCACAAGCTATAAAGAGTTTATTCATACTGACTTGCATCTCTGGCTTTAAGCTGGTATTCAGGGCATAATCATTGGCAAAGAAGAAGTCTCTTTGTCAATTAACTTTGATAAGTCATTTATTGAGCTCTCCATCCATTCTGTATTCCAGTATCACTGTCCTGAAACACATCATTCAACATGGCAGTAAACAATATGCTAAATAGTGTACACAGACTTGTGCCTAAGAATACCTTACAGGATTCTTCAACTTCTAGCATTCTGACAATCATGATATCATGGAGTTGGTATATTATTTAAGTGATGGTGACTGTAGCGGGAATGCAGTCTGGATTCCCAGAACAAAGAGGGTGTCTTCCAGAGGAGCAAATGACAGCAAAGTTTAGTAGAACAGAGGAGGAGAGTTAAAACAGAGAATATGTTAATGGTGTAAGTAGTTCACTTTAGTGTGGCAAGATTTCTGTCTATATCAAAGGAAAAATAAAGGCAACTGCTAAAAGGAATCTCAGTGTGTCTTTTTTCCCCTGATTTTTGGAGTTTGACAGTGAGGCACCCAAAATTTGACATGATCCTCCATGGATCTTGTTGGCTGAAAATGCTGAAGGCTTTTGTGAGGTCAATAAAAGTTATATAGAGTTCATGATTCTGCTGCTGACACTTGTCTTGAAGTTGGTGTGGGCTAAAATCATATAAATATCCTCATAACCTTTCCAGAAGCCAGGCTGTGACTCTGGCAGCAGGCCCAGCTTGTCAGCCTTTCCAGGTCTACCAGACTGAAAATAAGACCAGATGGCTTAATTCAATTTTATTCAAAGCTACATTAACACAATCTTGCAAATCTGAAAGTACAGACTCCCTCAATTTCTTTTTACAGCCTGATAAGTTAAGAAAAATCCTTTCTGGGTTTCTTTCTCTACATGTTATGCAGCTGTGGACTCTTGTCCTTACCTGATTGTTGCCTAGGCAGCATCTCTTCCCCCACAAAAAATCTGGCAAAGTAATTCCTACACAACATTACACAGCTCCAGATGAGTGATCAGATGATTTAGCACAACACTTGCAAGGATTTTTCCTACAAAGAAGAGCAGTGAAATTCATTGTTGGTTGTTGCATACTTGTTGATTGCCTTTCTCTTGTAGAATTATACAATGAATGAATCTTTAAGCTCCTAAGGAATGGATCCTTGCTTCCAAAAACACTGAAAAACTCACTTAGTTTTTTTTATATACAGGGCCACTGATTTTGTGTATCTCATCAGGTTTGGCATTGGATAGTTTCTCTGACTTTGGCCACTACCAGTGGGCCATCCATAACATTGTTGATTTTGAGCTAGTGAATGCTGTCTATCATCTCATTACTAATATATCACAGTCAACTGTGTATAGCTTAAAAGTATTCAGCCCATCTGGTGAAAGATCTGACCCTTTTCTGTAATAAGAATTGAAATATCTGTATGCAGGAGAGAGAAATTCCTGAGAGACTGAGATCTATAGAGAGTGTTAAGGGCTTCATATCACCATAGTTTCTATTAGCATATCACCATATTTTGTCTACCGTGGTGCTTAGCCATATATCTTGCATTTGTATAGGCTATTCTGGACTATCCTATGACCACTAGTAAATCACTATGACCACTTTTTTCCTCAGCATCTGATGATAACTCATTCTGATAGACATGATGAAGATGATGCCTTCCAAGAAGTAAAGCCTATATCTCCTCATTATTCTCTTTGAACTGGTCATGCTGCTTGTAAATAGAGTGCCCTGGCATCTTCAGCATCTCTGAAGCAATCCACAAAGTTAGTTCATGGTTGGGTATGTTATGTCAACGTATATACTGGACTGAGAAAACTAAAATTAATTATAGCAATCATGTTGTATAAATAGAACAACAGTATTAAATGTATTCCTATTTGTAATGGAGCTAATTTAACTCCATTAAACTTAGCAGAGGCTGGTAGAAGGAGCTGCTAGCTGTTTCTGAGGGAGGCAGAGAGTGAGTACAAAGAAGAAAGGCAGTTTGAATTGCCTTCATTGCATTTCAACTTCCCAGAAGCTGGTGGGAGGAGCTGCTGGCTGTTTCTGAGGGAGGCAGAGAGTTAGTACAAAGGAAAAATGGTGTAGGGTCTCCCACTTGGGTGGGGGGTTGGACTACAAGGTCCCTTCCAACTCTGATTATCTGTTATCTGTAACTCCCAACCATCTCTTGTCAAACTGAATATTTGACAGGGAAAAAAATGTTTATTTTATTCTTATTTGAATCATACCAGAATATCATAAAAAAGGATATGAATATTCATAATACAGATTTATTTATAACACAATTTGTCAGGAATTAAAAATGTAAATATATTTTTTGTAGAAAAAGTTAAATGGAAGGATAATCCAAAAGATTATTTTTAATTTTGTCTATACTAGTTTATTACAGACAAACTTCCGGATTCTATTTCTATCTGAAAATTATATGCTTTTGTTCACCAGATCTCAAAACTGAAAGGTTACAATGTGGCTTTTATGATGCAGATGCAATTACTACTCTATGCTCAGTTCACCAAAATCATTCTTCAGATTATATGCACATGGTGATCAGTGAAAAAATTGTCAGCAAATTCTTTTTTTTCATAGTCCATTTGCAAACAGAGATAATTTGACTGACAATTTGTTCACAACAAAATAAAAAGCTAGGTCAGCTTCTAAAATCAATAAGCAAAACACTGTAACTGCTGTGAACTTGCTTGATTACAGATATCTGTCACACATAAGAACCAATCTAAAAAATCAGCTGTAGTCCAGCACTTGATCTGCATAAGAAGTCAACCAGTTCCTTTAGGAGAACTGGCAACCTCAGCATGGAATGATAGAAAAGTCTTCACAGATTTGTGACTTATTTCATAATGGGATTTATTTATTTATTTCTCTTTCTTTTGGAACCATTAATGACCAATATACCCACCTCGCAAAACTATTGAATAAGCAAATATTTATTATTGTATCTAGATGAAATTATGTAAAATCAGGCTTGGTACAACTTTATAAAAAAAAGTGGTGGAAGATCAGAAAATCAAATTTTGAAATTTTTCCTTATATAGTCAAAAATAGAGATAGGCTCTTCCTTCTACCAGTACATCCCACAAAACTGGCAATATGCGATAATCAGAATTATATACGTAATTCAGGCACAGATAAATTGAACGTGGTATAATACAAAACAGCCTTCTCCAGTTAGGTGCTTTCTAGATTTTATACATGCTGTAACCTCAAGAACTCCCAGCTAGTAAAAGCCCATCTGCTTTTTTTGTCTCTGAGGAGTTATTTCAGGTTTATACTCAGAAATAATCATTTTTCTCTTCTATATCTGAATGCTGGTTCAAGGTTATTTATTTTACACCTACATTCACATAGGTTTGCTTATCTAGGGCAGGGGTGTCAAACTCAATTTCAATGAGGGCCACAGAAGCATTAAGGTTGTCCTCAAATGACAATATACCATAAACAATCTGCAAAAGTAATGATAAATGGAGATTTGACAGACAACATTAATATTAAGAAAGGAACCAGACAAGGATGCCTTCTCTTGCCATTGTTATTTGCATTGACTTTGGAAGTATTAAATAGAAACATTAGGGAAGATAAAGAAATAAAGGGAATGAAAAAAAAAAAGAAATATAAATTGCAGGCATTTGCAGATGATCTGGTTTTTATACTAGAAGAACCACTGAAAACAGCTCCTAAGCTGATAGAAAAGATAGAAGAGTATGGGCAGGTAGCAGGGTTAAAAATAAATAAAGAAAAAAACTAATATTTTAGTTAAGAATATAACAGAAAAACAAAGGAAAGTATTGGTGGGTAGAACATCCAGATCACAAGTAAAGTGAAATATCTGGGAATACAACTGACAGCAAGATGTGGAACACTTAAGGAAGACAATTTTTATAACGACAGATTGGACCTGAAAAAATGGAAAAATCTACAATTATCTTTGATAGGAAGAATATCTACAATCAAAATGAATATATTGCCAAGGATATTACATTTGTTTCAGATGATTCCAATAAAACTAGGGAAAGAATATTTTGAGGATTTAAATAAAATGATGTTTAAATATATATGGCAGGGAAAGAAGACAAGAATTAAACTAAAATTATTACAGGATACTAGAATGAGAGGAGGTTTTGGATTACCCAATTGGGAATTATACTACCACGTAGTAATACTGATGTGGATGAAAGAATGGATTGTTCTGAGAAATACTAGACTGTTAACACTGGAAGGTCATGATTTACAGTTGGGGTGACATGCATTTTTGTGATATAAGGAAAGCGCATGGACATTTTCGGAGGCATTATATTTGAAATGCCCTAATATTAACATGGAAGAAAATATGGAAACAACATTATTTGAAAATAACAGTCTGGTTATCAACAATAGAGGCGTTTGCGTATCTGATTATTTTTAAAATTGAACACAGTTAGATATAGTGAAATTTTAAATGAAAAGGGTGAACTCAAAACAAAGCAAGAATTAGATGGACAAGGGGTAACTATGAATTGGTATTCATACATGCAAATACATTCTCGATATGATAAAGATAATGAGATAGAAGGGGTTTATAAAGAACCACTGCATTATACAAAATCTTAACAGGTACTGAAGAGAGGATGATTAAAAAATTATATGGTTATTTGTTAGGAATGAAATTAGAAGAACAAGTTAAAGAAATGATGATTGCATGGGGAAAATTTTTTGGATATGGCATAAATCTAGAAAAATGGCAGAAATTATGGACTAGAAATTATAAATTAACAATGTCAACATCTTATAAGAGAATTTGTATAAGATGTTTTATAGGTGGCATCTACTCCAGCCAAGAATTGCAAAGATGTTCAAGGATAAATTGGCGAAGTGTTGGAAATGTCATCTGATACCTGGATCATATTATCATACATGGTGGACATGTGCAGTGGCTAAAAGATACTGGACTAAAATATATACATGGTTGGAAAAAATGACAAAACAGCATGTAAATTTAAAACCAGAGATACTTTTATTGGGAATTTTACCTGAAGGTTACAATAAAGAATTGACATATCTGATTATTAATGTTTTAACTGCAGTTAGAATTGTATTTGCTGAAAATTGGAAAAATGAGAAAATTCCGATAGAAGAGGAAGTTATTAAGAAAATAATGGAATGTGCAGATATGAGTAGATTAACATTAGCAATTAGAGAGCAAGAAGAAAAACAGTACTATAAAATATGGGATTTATTTTATCAATGGTTAGACGGAAAACTAGGAAATTGAAGAATTATAATAGTAATGATATGTTAAATTGATTATTTCTGAATAAGTCATGCTACGAATAAAAATTAGTAAGACCTGAGATTTGCTCTTAAGGATAACATGGAGTTGAAATTAAAAGATTAATGATGGTATAATAATGATACAATATGATATGAAAAATCAATTAATACAATATGAATGTAAATTTAAGAGGAAAAGATTTTAAATATTGTGCACAAGACATATATACCAAACCGACACACTGTATAACTGAAAAGAAGGTTTTATTTGTTGTTTTGTATGTTTGTTGTAAAAAATAAAAAACTTTAAAAAAAGGTTGTCCCCAAATGGTCAGTAGCCAGGTTGCCATTACTAAGCAGGCATGGCCAGGTGGGTGTGGCCAGGTGGGCATGACCAGCCCAACACTGCCCACTGGGTGTGGCTGAATCAGGATGGCTAGATTGGGACAGAACAAGTTACACTGGCTGACTCAACATGGGGACAATTCAATTCCCCACAAGCTACCTGCCTCTCCAAATTGCTAGCAGCCAAGTGTGTGTACCAGAGGTGGTATTCAGCAGGTTCTGACCAGTTCTGGAGAACCAGTAGCAGAAATTTTGAGTAATTCAGAGAATCTGCAAATACCACCTCTGACTGGAGATTTCACAGTATCCTTCCCCTGCCACGCCCACCAAGCCATGCCCACAGAACCTGTAGTAAAAAAATTTGAATCCCACTACTGGTGTGTACGTGCACATACACACATACAGGCATTCCAAGTTTTATCCACAGTCCAGATATGATTGGCAATTTGTAAGCTCAGGTGTGGATAAAAGTTTCAAAACTTGGAATGGTGTGTATCTGTGTTGTGTGTGAGTGTGCACATCATGCCAAAGGATACATTCTTCTCCCAATCCCAGTCATCATTGGCATTTCCCTGTCTGGTGCCCTCCCAACAAAGCAGGAGGCAGAGGATGATGCTGCTGTATGTGAAAGCGTGGAGGAGAAAGTTTGCAGGAAGCAGTTTTCTCCAAGTCCAACTTGTGCCTTTGACAGATCTCTGGAGAGCAAGAGGAGGAGACAGGGGAGCAGTGATCCCTGCTCCTGCACAATGGAGGCTGGCCCTTCTTGAAAAGAAATCCCTGTTTCCAATCATGTGTGGTAAGGATGCTGATTTGTTGGGGCAGACTTCCTTAATGCAGTCCCCCTTCTCTTCTCCAGAGATCTGTCAAGACAGAAGTTGGACTTGGAGGAAACTGCTTCCTGCAAACTTTCTCCTCTATGCTTCCACACACAGCAGTGTCATCGTATGCCTCCTGTGGTGGGCACAGGCAAGGTTGGAAGGGGGGATCCGGAGGTTTCCAGCAGAGGAAGGTGAGACCAGGATGAGTGCCAAAGCCTAGTCCATCAGAGGAGCTTCACCATTCCTCTCAGGCCAGGCAGAGGACTCCCAGACGGTTGCATGGGCTTCCCAGTGGAAGGCAAGTGCCCAGCCTGGCGTTCAAGCTCTGGAACATTGGGACACTGCAGTCCAGTCCAGCCCAGCCCCACTTCCCTGAAGGGTGCCTAGCTTTGCTTACCTCCTCCTTGAGGCTCCTGCTGCTATGCTCACTCTCCATGGCCAGGTTGTTCATGATGGATGCAGGATGGCAAAGTGCATGTATCAGAGGGAGGCCCATTCCTTCTTCATGCAAGGGAACAAAACTCACGATAGAATGAGAGACCACAGGAGAGACCAGGAGAAAGGGGCAAGGGATGGCAAAAGGGCAGCAGGGCTGCTGGTGGCCATGTACTAAGGCATGACTTCCCTCAGACCCTTCCTCCCTCTCATTCCAATCTTCCTTCCTTCCTTCCTTCCTTCCTTCCTTCCTTCCTTCCTTCCTTCCTTCCTTCCTTCCTTCCTTCCTTCCTTCCTTCCTTCCTTCTTTTTCTTTTCTTTCTTTCTTTTCTTTCCTTTCCTTTGGAACCATTAATGGCATATTACAACCAATATACCCACCTTTTCCATTACATAAATTTGTCAAAATATCCAAACAGCATGGTTTAAATTTGCCAAAATATTTAGAGTTAGTCTATCCAATGCCTTTGCAGCACTTTGTACATATCTGCTGCCTGCCAAATACAATTACATTTAGATCAGTACATTCAGATTGCTATTATTTTATGGCATACCCAAAATAAGTTTATAAAGGTTGCTTCACACTTATCTGACCTAATTATTTATGAATTACCTAATTATATGGAGTTTAATACAATACAAGAAAAAACACATTTATATGATAATACCTATTGCACTAAAGCTTCAATTTACCTGCTTCTGTCTCCTAAAACATGTCTCAAAGTGTGTTTTGTGGATTATATACTGTAACCTGTCCCTCACCCACTGCTTTTCTCTAAAATTTGAAAGTCAAATAGTGAAAAGCCTGCCATGTAAATGCCATTTCAGCAAGAAAGCTGCTCTCTGTATAGAATTATACAGAAAGCAGCCTGCTGGTGCCCTCTACTGCTTTTTGGAGAAAACTGAACATGGGAAAAATAAAATGCCTTACAGACAGTGCATTTGTGTTGGAAGAATTGTTTAGATTGCAGGAGTTTGTGAGAAAATTTTAAACACTATTTATTACAAGAAATATAAAATATCATTAGGAATAATGAGAAATGTCAGCTATGCACCAATGAGAGTAAAATAATGTTGCATAGAGGGCATATCTTTGTTTCCTCTTTTCAATATGATTTTTTGTATGAAGCAAGCATATTTTATCTCATGCTTGGTAATATGACCCTGTAATAATCTGACTAGTCTGATGTGAAGTCTGCTGTTTTTCTTATGTTTCATCAATCTACAGTCTAGCTTTTGTTTTTATGCAGTTTTTAATCCCAATGATTCATGAAAATACATGAATAAAGTAAGTCATGGATAAATTCAAGCACTTTCATATAAGCCAGCAATAGTAACACAATGTACATCAATGTTTCAGTTTTTTTCAAAAAATGTACATATTCATCAAATGTAGAATACATATCCTAGTATTGATAAACATTTATATCTGAATCAGACTTTTCAAAATAATGTATATACATAAAACAATATATGTTTTTATTATTGCTTTTTCCTGGTATTCATGTGCCTCCTGGTGCTAAGATTTGGTATTTTACAGTTATTGACAGCATAAATAATAGGTAGAAAAGAAGATTTTTTTTAAAACAAGAAAATTTACTTTAATTCCATTTCTAATTTGTCAGCATTAATCTGTTATTGAGTTTGAAGCCTGGTAAGATACTTTCACAATATTATTGACCAAGTTTTTAACAAAGTCAAGAAATTAAATTTAGAGAAATATAGTAGCTTTTTAAATATAAGTTTAGATGAAATTAAGAAAAGAACAGTTTATGAATACTATTTTTTTAATATGTTGATTATGACTTTTGAGATATTTTATATACGGATGTTACTTGTTTATATTTAAACAAAAGGTGGTTGTATTGTTAATATTTCTCTATTAAAAAAAGTCAGAGGTCATTTTTGTTTTATTTGTTTGATGTGTTTATATACACACAAATCCATACACATGTCTCTGTGTGTGTATCCTTTAACTTGATTTGTCACTACCTTTCTCCTTTATATTAATTTGTATTTCAATGTTTGATTTTGAAATTTAATAACATATAAAAATAGATTTTGTTGATTCTTGACCTCCACCTGTTCAATGAAACAGGCTTCCTTTAAAATCATGTGGAATATTTTACATGAATATCTTTTGCAATAAAATTGAAAGGAACAACAACAATAACCGAAGAACACAGTAATCCATAAGATGAAATGTTCCAATTTTCACTTTATTTATTTATTTAAAGCCTTCATATGACTGCATCAACCAAAAAAATAGACTCTGAATGGTGTATACAGAGCAAAGCAAGATAAATAATTTCAATTAAAATTCAATCAGGCATTTATAGATAATGCGTTTGTTTATGTTTATGTTTATTTGGACTTATAAGCCACCCTCTCTCCCGAAGGACTCAGGGCGGCGTACATAAATGTTATGTATGCAGGTTTGAAATCATTGGTTTAGTTTGAATTGTTCTTGTAAAGTGTTGGAAATGATTGGTTTAGAAAGTGCAGGAAAACCCTGCACTCTGATTGGCTGTCAGCTGCAGCTGCCGGCTATAAGTAGCAGCCGCAGCAAAGCCAGTTGGGTCCATTCTGAGCTGTAGTCACTAATAAACAAAAGAGCTTGAAGCACTCCGTGTCTGTCTCTTCATGCAAACATAACACTGGCGACGAAGGTGGATTCCCCTGAAGAGAAGGCAATGCAGAACAGAAGAAGAGCGAGATGGCTACGCTGAACACCCCCCCAGCCCCATTCGATCTGACGGCAGAAGACTGGGAGTTGTATGCAGATCGTTTCCAAATGTATTTGGAGGGAAACGATCTTGCCGCCATTTCCAAGCAGCGGAAGAGGGTGGTTTTCCTTACGTACTGCGGTCCAGCAGTTTTCAAGATGGCGAAGGCACTCGCGGGAGCAGCAGACGTGAAGGTAATGGCTTGGCCTGATCTGGAAAGGCTGTTAAGAGCCCATTACATGCCACAAGTATCGTGCCTCATTAAGAGACATGAGTTTTACCATCACGATCAGGGGGAAAACGAAAGCATAAACGACTTCGTGGCAAGTTTAAGAGACGTTGGGGGTCATGCAAATTCAACAGTTTAGAGGAGGCCATGCACAATCATTTCATTTTAGGCCTTAAAGACAAGGTGCTGCAGAGCAAATTATTAATGAAACCTAAGATCACGCTGAAAGAAGCAATAGAAGAAGCCTCTTCAGCAGAAGCTACCAAGTCCTCAGCAGCAGCCATGAAAAAGATTAACAAGGCCACAAGCCATCCTGATGTGGAAAAGTCCACAACAACTCATTGTGAGCAAATAGATTCTGAGTCAGACTGTAGTGAGGTGGAGGAAGGAATTTACAGGCTCAGAATAGAGCAGAAAAAGAAAGACCTGGGAAGAAAGAGGCACGATTTCTACTGCAGAGGTTGTGGGGGAAGCCATCCCTGCACTGAACGCAAGTTTTTAGACACCATTTGCCTCCATTGTGATAAAAGAGGACACCTAGCAAGAGTCTGCAAATCATCCAGAACTCCACCCAACAGAAGGAAGTTTGCTGCAAGCAAAGACAAAGAATTCAAGCCTAACAAATGGGGTGCAGTACAGAAGCAAATGGGAAGAATGAAACTCATCAAACAGTAACTATTGGTCATTCTTCCCCTTAAAAGCAGAAAAGTGCATGTCAAGGTACTTATTGAAGGAAGGCCTTGCCAAATGGAAGTGGACTCAGGCTCATACCTTTCTATGGTGTCATGGGACACTATTCACAGACTACTTCCTAACATCCAAAAGAATCACTTCAAGAAGCAAGCATTGACTCTTAAAGACTACCAAGGGAACAAGATTCCAGTAGTTGGAACAAGAGAATTCAACGTGAAATTCAAGGGCCACACCAAGCGCCTACCACTGACCATTGTGGACAAGGACTGCCCAAGTCTGCTGGGCCTTGAATGGTTCAACCCACTGGGCATCGAGGTGACTGGCATCAATCACGTGAGCAACACTGAATGGGAAGAGGCCTTGAAGTCTGAGTTTCCAGAGGTCTTCAGCGACGGATTAGGCAAGTACTTGGGGACCCCTATATCCTTTAACATAGATCCCAAGGTACAACCAATCCGTTTAAAACCCAGAAGGGTTCCATTTGCATTAAAGGAAAAAATTGATGCACAATTAGACAAATTAATTGCTCAAGGGGTTTTAGAGCCCACTGATCACTCCAGGTGGGAAACACCCATAGTCACACCAGTCAAGGCTGATGGGTCAGTAAGAATTTGTGGAGACTATAAGGGGACACTGAACCATGTGCTGCAGCAGAGCACATATCCAGTGCCAGTTGTGCATCATCTGTTACATTCACTTGGCAGGGGTACAGTCTTTGCCAAATTGGACTTGGCCCAGGCATATCAACAACTAACAGTTGATGATGCCACTGCAGAGGCCCAAACCATTGTGACTCACAGAGGTGCCTTCAAATGTAAAAGGCAATCTTCAAAGCCTTATGCAAAGAATGCTCCAAGGACTGCCAGAGGTAGACTTTGATGATGTGTTAATCTCTGCTGAAAATGACACTCAGCTTCAAGAAAGACTCAGAGAAGTCCTCACCAGATTCAGGAAAGCGGGGTTAAAAGTCAAGGAAGACAAATGCACACTTAAGACAGATAGGGTTGAGTTCCTGGGCTACATGATTGATAAGCATGGCATCCACCCTACTGATGCCAAGGTTAAAGCAATAAAAGAAGTCCCTAAACCTAAATGCAAAACAGATTTGCAAGCTTTCCTTGGACTTATTAACTTTTATCACATGTTTCTACCTCAAAAGGTAACCATTGCTGAACCTTTGCACAGATTGCTTGATAAGAAGGCTGTTTGGATCTGGGGGAGGAAGGAACAATCAGCATTTAACAGTATTAAGAGACTAATCACATCTGATGCTGTACTGATACAGTTCTCTGAGAATTTGCCTGTTGTACTGACTTGTGATGCATCCCCTTTTGGATGGGGGGGGTTTTGAGCCACACGCTTCCCAGTGGGAGGGAAGCCCCTATTGCATTTTACTCTCACACTTTGACCAAAGCAGAGAGGAATTATAGCCAACTGGACAAAGAGGCATTGGCAGTTGTTGCAGCTGTTAAGAAATTTCATGAATATCTGTATGGCAGAACATTTACCATTGTTACAGATCACAAACCTTTGTTAGGCATTGTGGCAGGAGACAAACCTACACCTACTATCCTGTCACCAAGAATGCTGAGGTGGACCGAATTTCTTGCAGCTTATTCATACAAACTGATTCACAGGCCTGGCAAGGACATTGGATATGCTGATGCACTGAGTCGTTGCCCACTGCCTTGCCACAAGGAGGACTTTGAACCTGAAACACACACCTTTTCCCTAGAAACTGTTGCTAAGCTTCCAGTTCATGCTGCTGAAATTGCCAGAGAGACTGCCAAAGACACTGTGTTGGCTCCTGTTATAGGCTGGATTAAGAAAGGTTGGCCTCTTCAAGATCTACCTCACCTTGCCCAACCTTTTAAGTCCAGGCAAACTGAATTATCTGTATTAAGAGGATGTATTTTGTGGGGTAACAGGGTGGTTATTCCTGCAAAACTGCAAAGAGAGGTTTTGGAAATGTTACATGAGGGTCATCCTGGTATTGTAAGGATGAAGGGATTGCCAGGAGTTATGTATGGTGGCCAGGTATTGACAAAATGGTTGAAAACTGGGTTGCATCTTGTCCCAATTGCCAGGTAGTCAGGCCTGCCCCACCTCACGCCCCCACACAGGAATGGGAATGTCCTAGGGGCCCGTGGTCTAGGATCCACATTGATTTCGCAGGTCCTACCAGAGGGCACGCTTTCCTTATTATAGTAGATACATATTCCAAATGGCTAGAGGTTATCCCTATGGCATCCAGCACAACTGAAGCTCATCAAACAGCTTAAAAAGCTTTTTGTAGCTCATGGGTTACCTGATGTGCTTGTTTCTGACAATGGTCCTCAATTTACATCCAACCTTTTTGAATCATATCTAGCACAGCAGGGTATCAGACATGCCCTGACAGCC
Source organism: Naja naja (assembly GCA_009733165.1). Classification (NCBI taxonomy): domain Eukaryota; kingdom Metazoa; phylum Chordata; class Lepidosauria; order Squamata; family Elapidae; genus Naja; species Naja naja. Next base: position 17,253,588 of record CM019152.1, on the reverse strand, counting down.
CCTGGGCATCCTTCGGCTAACGGCCGGGCTGAATGTATGGTATGATTTACCAAGGAAAAACTTCAGCAATTGGGTCCTGGGGACATCACTGAGAAAGTTGAAAAACTATTCAGTGTCCAGCATATCACTCCCAACCCTTCAACTAACTTAACCCCAGCTGAATTGTTGATGGGTAGGAAACTCAGGTCTCCCCTTGACTGCCTTCATCGCACTTACGCACCCAACACACCACTAGATTCCACTAGCAAAATTCTCACTTTCACTGTGGGTGATTCTGTTTATGCTAAGAACCTTATGGGTGAACCATTATGGATTCCTGCTGAGATAACCCAAATCACGGGCCCCAGGTCTTACAGGGTACAAATGGAGGATGGAATCCTCTGGAGCAGGCACATTGATCAGCTAAGATCCAGACTACCTCAGGAGCATCGTCATTGTTTCTCCTTGGTTCCCATACCTACTGCCTCTTCTAGGGGGGAAGGGGAGGATTATGGGGATAATCAGCAAGCAAGAATCAACCCCATGTGTAACGAGCTAACACGACAGGAATCACCTCAAAACCTGTCACAATGCCAACAACCATTTTTATAAATGGAAGATTGCACACCACTACCTGATTTGGGTGCTGACATTGGGTTGGAGATGGATTGGGAGGAGAGACCAGGTTGTAGTAACCAAACAGGTTCTACCATTACTAGAAGTCCAAGTAAGGAAATGTCAGCAGACACATTTCCTCTCTCACAAGGTGGGAACCTTAAAACATCTGAACCATGTAGGTCTCAATGTACACGTAAGAGCCCCACCTATTGAAAAGAATACATTAGATAGATTGGGGTTTGAGTATGGACTGAACCTAGTGGGGAGGGGTGTTATGTATGCAGGTTTGAAATCATTGGTTTAGTTTGAATTGTTCTTGTAAAGTGTTGGAAATGATTGGTTTAGAAAGTGCAGGAAAACCCTGCACTCTGATTGGCTGGCAACTGCGGCTGCTGGCTATATGTAGCAGCTGCAGCCCAGCCAAAGTCAGGTTCATTCTGATCTGTAGTCACTAATAAACAAAAGAGCTTGAAGCACTCCGCATCTGTCTCTTCATGCAAACATAACAATAAAAAACAAGCAATACAAAAATTAAAACAATTAAAAAAATATTAATTTGCAGCCAAATAAACATTCCAGATTAAAACCCTGATCCCCTCTCAGTCCAGGCTTTATTGTAAAAATAACCATGTTTTAAGGTCAAGGCAGAGGGAGCAGAGATCAGGGGCCAGGCACAATTCCAGGGGTAAGTGGTTCCAGAGGGTGGGCGCTCCCACAGAGAAGGCCCTCCCCCTAGGGGTCTCCAGCCTGCAGTGTTTAGCTGATGCTACCCCCAGGAGGCCCCGTCTGTGGGAGCACACTGGGCGATTGATATTCGTCGATGACAGGAGATATTCTTGCAAGTACCCCAGACCCAACCCATAAAGGCCTTTATAAGTTGTTACCAACACCTTGAACCTCACACGGAGGGCAACCGGTAGCCAATGCAGGCCATCCAGGAGGGGTGTAATATGGGTGAATCGGGACACTCCCATCACCACCCACGTGGCTACATTCTGCACCAGCTGAAGTTTCCGTATGACATGCAAGGACAGCCCCATATAGAGAGCATTGCAGGCAGTAGTCGAATCTAGAGGTAATGAGCGCATGAGTGACCATGCGTAGCGCATCTTGGTCCAGATAGGGATGCAACTGGCGCACAAGGCAAACCTGTGCGACTGCCCCCCTAGTAACAGCTCCCACCTGCTCCTCCAAACTGAGCCGCACATCCAGGAGGACACCCAAGTTGCACACTCTATCCACAGGGGGCAACACCTCTCCCCCTATGACCAATGATAGAATCTCTTGGATTACCCGAGATGACGGTACACACAGCCACTCAATCTTGTTCGGGTTGAGCCTGAGCCTGTTCCTCCCCACCCAGTCCCGCACCACCTCCAGGCAATGGGACATCACGGGGAGGGCATCACTGAGGTGGTTGGGGGTGGAGATGAAAAGCTGGGTATCATCAGCATATTGATGATACCTCACCCCAAAACCACAGATGATCTCACCCAGTGGCTTCATATAGATGTTGAACAGGAGGGGAGAAAAGACTTATCCCTGCAGCACCCCACAAGTAAGGGGCCTAGGGGCCAACCACTCCTCCTGCCAACACTGACTGCGTCCGGCCTGAGAGATAGGAGAAGAACCACCACAATACGGTGCCCCCCACTCCCAACCCCCTGAGCCGGCGCAGTAGGATACCATGGTCGATGGTATCAAAAGCCGCTGAGAGGTCTAACAGGACCAGGACAGAGGAGCAACCCCTGTCCCAAGCCCTCCAGAGGTCATCCATTAGCGTGACCAATGCCATTTCTGTGCTGTAACCGGGCCTGAATTCCTATTGGTACAGGTACTCAGATAATGAGAAACTTACATACATACCCACCAGCAGGTAGTTGATGGGAAAGATCAGAGACTTTGAAAAATTCCTGTCAGTCATAATAATGGAATAATTGAATAAAACAGTCCTTTCTTCATAGAATCCATACAGATATTTTATTTATAACTTTTAATACAAATACTGACTAGGAACTTTATAATTTCACAATAAATGAATACAAGAGATTGTAATTAGGGAAAAAAAGGAAATTACTTATTGCAATAGGGAAGCCATCCCATAAATTTGTATACATTTCTGTCAGTACAACTTCCAACTAATAAAAAGAAATATAGACCAATTAGAGTCCCATAATCACATCATATTAGCCATCCATAATATGGATTTGCAATATGTGGTAAATGTGCTTTGGCCAAATGAATACCTATATAGCCATATCATTCATTTAAAAAAAAGAAAATGAAACAAATTTACCACATTTCACCTAATATTGATATACATTTTAATATGATATAATATAATTTTTATTAAAGTTCATACGCAATAATTCTATTGTTTTAAATCATTTGCATTTATACATACTGAATCTCTGTCTCTGTCTCTGTCTCTGTCTCTCTCTCTCTCTCTGTAGTTAATGTTTTTGAGAAATGTACAGTGAAAACTGCCTGCTGTTTAACAAACTGATATTGTTATAAGACTTTAATAATCTCATTTTAAAATACTGATTTTATACAACATACTTTTATTTGCATGCACTCAGCATTTATATAGTGAATACCTTTCTTTCTGAATAGACATATTTATGTTTCCTCCCAAAAGTATAAATATCCAAGGGAATTCTGATAAGTACAAATACTTTGTCTATCAGCACTATCTACGAGATGTGATCAGAAAAGTCAAGATGACAGGCTATAGGAATGCAATCTAAGCCCACATGCAACGTCAATGCACATAAAAAAGGGGTGAATATCTTAACAATAGTTAACAATACGGTTAAAGCATTTTAATTTTTTTTAATTTTAATGGTTGAGCAAGGCAATAATGTCAGCTGAATAATTATTATTCCTATAAAATACTTCAGTGTAAATTATTTTTCCCAGAGTGATTCTTACATTTCCTAGTATTGGCTGAGAGAGAATCCTACAATCCAAAATGCTTGCATCTAAGCTTCTATGATAAATGCTGCCTAGCGTACTTTCTATGTCATTGAACATACTTTCATTGTTAATGAAAATGTGAAAAGAATTTCTGACTGGAAGACGAGTTTTGTTTTTCTTCTTCTTAGACCCAGAAGGAAAGTGTAAGAATGTATCCAATAGCAACATAAAGAAGATGTAGCCCACTTCCTTGAAATTAATATAATTTGGATGAAATACCAGCTTTAATAATTTAAGAAAGTTTTTATGTTTGCATATTTATTCATTACTTCATATCATTAATCAACCACTATCTTCAAATGTATAATTAACATTTCTATGCATATGTCATAATCATGTTATATAGCAATAGAAATCATGAATGTCACTTTTTTGTACATTAATGGTTTTAGTTCACAGTATTCTTTATTTTTTAACTGCTCTGTTTCACAACTCAATCTTTGCTGATGAGCAATTTACAAATTAGCTTCACTGCAGTGTGGTTGATATCGTACAGCTGTCCCTTCTCTCTATGATAATCTTGGCAGATTTGAAGTTACTTTGCTTTTCATCTTGTCTGAAAAACAGAGAAGTTTACATTTGTTCCCAAACTTTGCTACATTCATCATGTCTTTGTTATTCTAATGAAGAGAGAGAGAGAAGAGAAGAGAACCACATTCTGAAGGAATGTGATGCATGATGCAGATGAATCAATAAGATGGATTGGAGACAAACATGCACAGAAACAAAAAATAAGGTCATTCAAAAACCTAAGAATAAATAACAATAGTGATGGTTTGGTGAGTTTCCTGTCTCCAGATGCAACCTGTGTCATGTGACAGGAAATAAGTCGTTTTGTATTTTATCCATTGTTTTTACTTCTTTCACAGACTAACTATGACAAATGTTTATAGTCAAGACAACAAATGATAATGCCATTATAGATGCTGTGGGAAATTTTAAGAAATGTTAAGTCTCCAGATGTGAGTGTTACAACTACAGGTGGGATTCAGCCAGTTCTGACCAGTTTGCCTGAACCATTAGTTAATTGCTTATGCAGTTTGGAGAACTGACTAAAAATAATGTACAACAGAGAGGTTTTTTTTCTCTCTCTCTCCCTTCAGTTAATAGCTCCCAGCAGAGAGACAAGAACCACTTGATAGTTGCAGCTGGAATGTAGCTGAACCAAGTCAAACAACAAAAACTGACAGGATTAGGGTAGGGATCAATCACCCAACTAGGGATGGGATTAACCTCTTTTCTTCAGGAGGAAGAAAACATTTTCATTATAAAGAGTATTACATAACACTTCTGTGATCAGCTGATACTCCTTGAAGTTCCCAAGACCTTTTATAGCTGCTGCAGTGTTGGCTACTTCTTGTTGCTTTAGGAGGGCACAATGATGCAGCTTGATCATACAGGGTGTGAATTTAATGCATGTGTGCTCCACCCAGCTGTATTGCTTTTGCTGTAAAGCACCCAATTTAGAACATAGAGAACAGAATAATGAAGTTGGAAGGGTTAATAGCTTTTGGCAGCATGCCCAAGCTTCCAATTAGCATGAGTGGCTGCTCTTAGTTTCCTTCTCAGGTGCTGCGTTTGTTTTGGGATTGACTTTGTTTAAAAGGGGAATGGCTGTTTTAAGTTTTCTGCATTGTTTTAGTGGTTCCTGCACTGTCCTTGTGGGGTGTACTTCCCTCACTCTTTTTGAAAACATCCAGTGATGGAGCACACACAACTTCTGAAGACAAGCTATTCCATTGGTTGACTGGTCTCACTCTTAGGAAATTTCGCTTTAGTCCTAGGTTGCTTCTCTCTTTGGTTAGTTTCCATCCATTGTTTCTTGTTGTGCCTTTTGGTGCTTTGGAAAATAGATTTATTCCCTCATTTTTGTAGGAGCCCCTCAAATTTCCTGACAGAACAATTAAACAGTGGAACAACTTGTCTCCACTGTTTTATGCTCCAACACTGGAAGTTTTTAAGAAGAGATTGGATAACCATTTGTCTGAAGTGGTGTAGAATTTCCTGACTAACCAGGGGAAAGTCCTTTCCAACTCTGTTATTCTAAATATTGGAACAGTGCTATTTTAATGTGCTACTTTATTGTGAGTTGGACTAAGAAGACATTTCCTAAGGGTGAGACCAATCAAGTTGGCCACACCCACCCAGTCACATGACCACTCAGCCACACCCACCCAGTCATTAGGGCAGAGAACCGATTGTGAAATTATTTGAGTCCCACCACTGGTTACAACCCAAGAAATGTTAAAATTTGGTTTATTTATTTATGTAAAGGTTTACCTGTATCTACAATAAGAAGACTGCTATTATTTTTAATCTTTGCGAAGAGAAATATAATAGGAGTAATTAAAAACAATGATTAATTTAATTTAATCTAAACAAACTTGCAGAACAATTGGTTTGTTTAGCATGCCTGGAAGATGTTACAAAAATTTCTGACTGAAAGAATAGAAAAAATGATAATTCAGTATAGATCTTTCAGAGCTGGTATTTACTCATTGCAGTTCTGAAAAGGAAGGATATTGTGGATTTATAAAAATATGTGAACAATCTGAGTAGGATTAAATTAAGGAACTTTTTTCAAAAATATGTTGAAAGGTAACTAAAAATAAATTCTATTCATTCCTACTACAGCAGGCCAGAATGCTTCCTCAAGTGTATAGATATAAAAGTACCAAAATTACACAGGCAATTTTCCATATCTTTTAATTAATGTAAACCAAAAATATATAATAACAATTGTTACGTTTCCATAGAGCTAAAGGTCCTTGGTCATATAAGTTTGTTTTCTTTGGTCCATTGCATGTCCTTCCAGCAAATTTTTCCCGTTTCTTCCTTTTTCAGACAGAATGACTAAAACAGCATAGAACACCATGCTGCAAGCTTTGCTGTATTGTGCCACGAACTCCATTCTTAGCAATAGCACCTAGACTTAGATACCACTCCATGGTGCTTTACAGCACATTCTGAGTAGTTTACAACATCAGCATACTGCCCCCAGCAATCTGAGTGTCAACTCATAAAATATTCCTATGGTCTTTTTATAGTTGCAAACAGAAAGGGAGGGGGGAGCAGTGGACAGCTTGCATTCCATAAATATTTTCAAAGATAATTTCTAGGTGACTGAAATTTCTGCTGCGCAAAATTCTAACTGGAGAGTATGATTGATGACTCTTGGCTATGGATGTGTCCCATTGGAGAATATGAATTATGATACACCCAGGGGGTGGGGGAAAACCAGGGTCAAGGGTGACAATGAATCATGTGTCTCAGAGTCAGCAACACCCAGGTAGCGCCAGCATGTTTACTCCTGATAAATCATTAAGTTCTGGAAGTTGGCTAGAGACTCATGATTTAAATAGAGGTAACTGTAGGAGCCCTGACACTGAGTCCTCATTTTACTGATGTTGGAAGGATGGAAGGCTGAGCCTGTCAGGATCAAATGACAGATTGTGGGCAGAGTTAGCCTGCAATACTACATTCTAACCACTGAGCCATCACAACTTCATTTTAGATGTGATAAAAAGGCAATGTGGAAAAGTTTTGGGACTTGTGCTTTACTCTTGAATTACCCCTATTGTCCCTTTTTCACCCCTGAGTACCCAATTGTCTTATTCCCCTTTAACTGTATTATGCATGAAAGTTTCAGAAAGACCTCCTTACCAGAATATCTGAGATGCTGGAAAAATGGAAGCTTTTGGGCACATTCACTTTTTATACTACAGACATTCATAGCATTTCTATTTTTCTCTTACTAGAATGACAGGTTGTTCAGTTTAACATCATATTTTAACAACATACATCTTGACTGCTACTCTTTTATATCATGTATTGGCATTATGTTTTTCTTAGCCCCCTAATGACCAGTGTAACTGAAAACTCCATGTAGGATATTAACTATGAAAAATAATTTTAAAAATTCTCTCTCCAAGAAGTGGTAGAAATTATATAAAATGTCATATACCAAGGCATGATATTATGCTGTATAACTGTTTTGAGAGTTTAAGAGAAAGTAAGTGTATATATTGTTCTGAAATAACTGCTTCCTAGATCTTGTATTCTCGCTCTTGCTCTCTGGGATATACAAACACAACAAGTTATCTTGGTTCAGGAATTCTGAGTTTGTAGAAAGAATAGAATAATCAGAATTGTGGACTTGGACATATTCTAAAGTTAGTATATTGTCTGTAGTCATAAAAAAGCACAACTGTAAATTCAATTCCCAGTAGACAGTTGAACCTCATAAAATAACACCTGACTACCATGTCTTAGAGTTCCAATAGGACACAATGGATGCTGGTTGGTAGTCCATGGAACTGAAACAGCTCTTTCTAACTTCAGGTTAAGCTGAAAAGGGATATACATAAATGAGATAGACAAGATTGGCAAACTAGTTAGGAGAAATCAATGTATGCACAGTTTGGGAACAAAGGCAGAAAGGAAACCTCAAGATTAGTAATCTCACAGGAAAAGATAGAACATAGTAAATTAGTCACACTTGCCAGCTATTGATGTTACTATTAATTCCTTGTTTGATCACTATGAGCCACCCAGAATCATTGTGAGTTGGGCAACATACCAGTTTAATTGTTATTATTAAATTATTATTAGTGTTGCACAGTCAGCTAGATGTTCAGTCTGGATTTGGCATTTTTATCCGCCCATTGAGTGGGATAACCAGAGGTGGATGTTTGATAATGTTAGTGGTATTGATGTAAAATGTAACTGTTCTGAGAAAAGCTGCCTTTTGCAATTGACTGATGATGAATTTGTCAGTGCTGATGGTTTTCAAGTGGTTATTCAATTGCTGTGGGATTGTACCGGTCATCAATTACTATTGGTACTACCTGTTTTCTTTTATCTCAGTCATTCCATTTCTATCTGCAAGTCTTTATATTTTGTGATCTCCTCCAGTTTATACTCATCTATATCTGCTGTCTCCAGGTACTGCCATATCCACTATCCAGACTTTTTTTGTCTTTATTATGGACAATTGTTAAATCTGGAATATTATGCAGCAGATGCCTATCTCTTTGAATTCTAAAGTCCCAGAGCACTTTAGCTTCTTCATTTTCTATTCCTTTCTCTATTTCATGGTCCCACCACTTATTATTAAGTTCTTAAGCATCTAACTATATCCTACTGGTTTTTTTTTTTTGGCCAGAAGGCTGTACGATGCTAAAGAATCACTCTCCCTGAAGTTATACTTCCAACAAATAGTAGTATTTGTAATACCATTTTTATTCTATTTTTTTCTTGTCATTTTATATATTTATACATGGATTTTCATTATATTTATTATATATATACAGTTAAGAGCTTAAACCTTTAATTCTAATTAAGTTTTAGTTCTTTTATTCTGTTAAAATAATTTATATAAATTTTAAGATTTTAATTTTTAATGTTTTTATTACTTCCCATGTCAGTAATTACTAATTTGCATTAATTAAAAACTAGTTTTATAGTTTTAAGTCATAGCTTGTTCTTAATCTATGCAGTAATCATTAATGTTAATCTGCTTATGTCTTGCTTTATGAAAAAAAGATCAAAATGCAGATTATAATCGCACAAATATAAGTTGGATTGCATATATTTTTAACTGTATTTTCAAAGTTAATTCAAATTTATGCATTTTAGTGTTTCTTCTTCTTCCTCCTTCATATTCTATGTGCCCAGATATTTTATTCTTTTGACTGGCTTTGAAAGAAAGGAAATATTTTGTAGCAGATGTCATATCATAATGGGATATAAAACTAATGTCATAATTTCATTCACAAGACCAACTAAAATCACAATACGCTGTATGTATGCATGCATGCATGCATGTATGTAAATTCACCACTTGCTTAGGTCATTGGCTCCACAAGATGTTTTCTACTATTGGATTCATCACTACAATTCTACTTTTGTCTATATATAATTTAGCCAGTTCAGAATCATATAATTGATATCATTGTAGTTATTAATACTGTATTTATTTTTCAGTATAACTCAAACTAGAGAAAGCTAAGGATTTTTATATTCACTTGAAATTAATTAATATTCTACTTAATAGAAAAAAGGAGGCACAGAAATTAACCAATGTGGGAGAGTACTATTATAAATCAAATCACATGAAACATTATTATAACTGTATTTACAATTCCATAAAACAATTCAGTGACTTCAAATACTATAAGTATTTTAACTAAACTTTATCTAGTGTATAATTATTATTTCTAAAGTAATAATATGCATCATGATTTTTACAGCTTCTTACAGAATTCTAGGAAACATGAAGCCACAGAAATTATTATTTTATTTTCCTGACAAATTATTTTTTAAAAACATTCTATTTTTTCTCTCTTTTTTGATAATTTATGAATGGAAGTAGTAGAAATTATAATTTGTGCACAGAAGTACTGTATATTGCTAGGGCCATTAACTGAAAGATGAACTTAGTTCATCTTCCTCCCACCAACCTCTGGGAATCATATAACTGTAACCCAAAAGTACTAATAATACATTCAGGTTAGTGTGCTTGAGATTGTGATTTTATTTTATTTCAAAATGACCGGCTTAGTTCAGTGTAATACTTGTTTTACAGCTGTCTTTCATAGTACTCTTTTCAAATTGGGATACTGTCCTCTTTGTAAAAAAGTTACCAGTCTACATGGACAGATTACCTATCTAGAATCTCTAATCTGTGCTCTCCAAGCAGAAATTAGGTGCCCAATCCAGCCATCTATTGAGCTGCTGTGCTACCAGGCCCCACTACCACAAAGATCCTATAGGAAAAGGGCAATATGGACAACCAAGGGATCTGGCAGGGTGAGAGCTGTGGACCATAAACACAAAGCTTTTGCATTTTATGTGGCCTAAAGAAAAACAGACCTGGTCTGTTGCTCAGTGGTCCAAAGTCCTCTTTTCTGATGTGAGCAACTTTTGCATCTCATTTGGAAACCAAGGACCCAGAGTCTGGAGGAAGAATGGAGAGGCACAGACTGCAAGATGCTTGAAGTCCAGTGTGAAGTTTCCACAGTCTCTGTTGATTTGGGGAGCCATGTCATCTGCTGGTGTTGGTCCACTATGCTTCATTAAGTCCAGGGTCAACGCAGCTGTCTAACAGGAGATTTTGGAGCACTTCATGCTTCCTTCCACAGACGAGCTTTATGGGGTTGCTGACTTCATTTTCCAGCAGGACTTGGCACCTGCCCACACTGCCAACAGCACCAAAACCTGGTTCAATGACCGTGGGATTACTGTGCTTGATTGGCCAGCAAACTCGCCTGACCTGAATCCCATAGAGAATCTATGGGGCATTGCCAAGAGAAAGATGAGAGACATGAGACTGAACAATGCAGAAGAGCTAAAGGCTGCTATTGAAGCATCCTGGTCTTCCATAACACCTCAGCAGTGCCACAGGCTGATAGCTTCCATGCCACACTGCATTGAGGCAGTAATTGCTGCAAAAGGGGCCCAAACCAAGTACTGAGTACATATGCATGCTTATACTATTCAGAGGTCTGATATTGTTCTATGTACAATCCTTGTTTTATTGATTATATGTCATATTCTAATTTACTGAGATTGTGGATTTGGGGTTTTCATGAGCTGTAAGCCATAATCATCACAATTATGACAAATCATGGCTTGAACTATCTTGCTTTGCATTTAATGAGTCTATCTCATATATTAGTTTCACCTTTTAAGTTACATTACTGAAATTAATGAACTTTTGCACGATATTCTAATTTTTTGAGTTTCACCTGTATCTGTTGGATATTAACAACTTTGTCCCTTCTGAGGTATGTGATTACTGAAAGCATAATCATTAAAGCTCATTCTACAGTGAAAATGAGGACAATTTATTGCCACCTCTAAGGTATCTTGCTGTTTGGAGGTGTTTCTCTTGGTTAATTTATACCCACAAGACTTTCAACAATATGCAAAATAAGATTCAGAACATAAACTCTTCTAGTTAGGGTGAGGAAAACATCCTATATAACTGGATAATTTTTAGTTAAACATGAAGAAAAGAATCTTCTGAATTTTGATTCAAAGTACAAAAGTTAGCAATATGTTATAACAAAACAATTCCTGCCTTCACTGTGCTCTATTATAATAAAATTCATGTACCTTTGTATGTGACAAAATTGTAAATTTGTTTATATGATAGGCAAGGTTGACTAGCGTGATTCCTGTATCATATCTCCCTATAATTAAGTTCCTAATATGAAAACAGAGGAATAAAATGTTCTTGTCTAGAAAACCACAGCATAATTTGTGTTGATATATTTCTTCCAGCAGAAGAGGCACTTTCCATTGTAATATGCTTGATATTATGAACAAAGCATGAGAAGTGGCTTTGAGATACCTGTATAAATATATAAAAATAGGATGTCTTGCAGAATTCAATATGTGAGTGATGAAAACAAGTAGACCATTAAGGAATGCTGTGGCTTGTAAATGAAAAGCTAGGGTGAAATGGTCTGAAAGAATCAATAGTAAAAGATAGCTTTATTTTCATTACTTTGCTTCATTCAGTGATGCAGCCTATTAAGAGGTACGGTGTATCCATTTTATTTGACATATTGAGGCAATAAGGTTCAATAGCAAGAAAATCTCATACAGCCATTTATCTTTTCTTACTATGTATAAAGGGCAAATTTACAGTATACCATTAGTGTTATTATTTCATTGGAGAATGGAATTGAATGTTGCTAGCAAATACTTGAAAACTGAAAAAGAAAACATTTTCTGTGAAAATATTCTTCAAAAAGAGAATTCAATGCTAACTATACAGATATATGAACAAAATATCGGAGAAAGTAATGAACATCTCGTGAAGAAAAAAAATGGTCACAACATTTTTCATATGTTGTGTTGGTGAAATAGGAAAGATATAAAAGATTCAGCTTAACATTACAGAAGCTTTCATAGGGTTCAATAAAAATATAGAGTTTCTTTGTGTCACATAATGCTTTCCATCATATGATGTGCTGTATTCTTAATGAAAAATTAGAGTTTTGGAAAATGAGGGTTTCAAAATGATCAAAATGTTTGGCTATTAGAAGAGAATTTCATTTTTAAAGGCAGACTTTTATAGACTTATATAGATTTTTTGTGATTTCTTAGAATAGTCTTCCTAATGAGAAATTTGTCTCTATTGTCTATTCAGCACACAAAAATATTTAATACACCCTGGCACTTTTGGTAATTTTACATTAATGTATTCATTTTAAACACATTGCTGTTTAAACATGTTTACTGAGATTTCTACTTTTGTTATTGTTGCTGTTAATATTGTTATAATTGAATGTTGTTATAACTATATAAAAATTGCATGTTTATTTTTTACCAAACAACAAACAAAGTATAAAACATTAAACATGACAACAAAGAAAAGCTAAAATGAATTTAAAATCACATTAACAGTTAAAGCTTAATAAATCAGATCTATTTTTGAAAATTCCTTCAATATGGGGAAATTAAACCTCTTAAGAAGGGCATTCCCTAAATTTTAACCTGTGTAGGAAAAGACAACCTTCCGTGTCCTAATAGCTGAGATTCATGCACAGAGAATCTTATAAAGAGGCTCTCCTATTGATAAAAAGATATTGGGCAGATCCATTTAGAATAGAGGCATTTATAAGAAGGTTTAAAAATTGTTATTGCTGTTTTACCATATTTTAAATTGTTTTCATGTTTTATTCTGTGATTTTAGTCTGGTTTATGCTACTCTGGGGAAATGTGATTTTAAAGAATCAATTACAAATATTTTTTAAAGTAAGAAAACAAATAACAAATAAACTAATGGAAGCATTGGGGATACAACACTGTTGATAGAATTCAGCTATAGACTAAAGGAATAAAGTCAACCTCTTCTTCTTTGCTTAGAGGCAAAGTGCCAAAACTCTTGCAGATAAAAATTACTATAAATTTCAAGACAAGACAGAAGAGGCAGTAAGAAAAAAAGAACAAATGTTTAAATATATAAAATGATAATATAAATATATACAAAATGAATATAAGTTAATAAAATGTCTTGTCCATGATGTCCAGTTGCTAATAGAAATTACATCTTGCAGTATAGTTTGCATATAACAAATAGAAAAAGATACTTTTATCAAACAAATAAAAAAGAATGACAATGTACAAATAGACTGCAGAGGGCACCCATGTCCTACAATGCAGAACAAAGTGCAGTTTCTATGTAAATCTTCCAGAATAATACAAAATTGTAGTGAAAGAAAATTTTAAAATAATGATATACTGAAAACTATCAGATTATTTTTGAATATGATTTCTATCATTCCATGCCTTCAAAGTCACACATTGTCAAAGGACGGTGATAAAGGTTTAGAATTATTTTTTAAAAAATAGTAATTGTAGAGTATTTTTATATGACAAAGTATCAAAGATCTGGAAGAAACAAAGCATTGTTAATTGATACCAAACAGATGCATGAATGAAAGAATGAAATAAATTGTTCATTATAGCCTCACATTAAAATATTGCTTTTTTATAATGGGCCACACAGTAATTGTAGCACAACTACTAATTTGTCAGCATGCATTTATTCTAGGTTCTGACCTGAAAAAGATAAGTAATGAAAGAAAAGATTGTTGTAAATACTAAGCATTATTTGCCATGCCCATGTTAAATCTTAAGATAGGTCAATATCAGACACCTACAATTTCAACCTCTCCATTCCCATAAGAAATTATGCTAGTTTTAAGGAACTCATGTGCAAAAAAACAAAAAAGTGATTCATGCTTGATCTGACCAAAGGTAAAAATAGACAGGTGTTACAGTTCCCATGGTTTTGAAAAGAGAGAGAATGACAAAACAGGATCCTCTTCAGCAATGTATTGTCAAGTGCTTTATATCATTTAATCAAGTACCTCCATTTAGTAATTGGAATATATCTATTTAATTAGGTTGCGGGGGATGGAATAGGAAGAGAGGATGCTATGTATGACTATTTAAGCAAAATCTCTAACAAATTAAATAAATACATGTTTATAGGATTTACCATTGTAAGCTTTTTTTTCCCATTCATCCCCATGTATGCATTATTTCTATTTCAGATATCCTAATATTTCAGATTTTAATTGAAAAAAACATATAGAAACAAGAGGATGAACCAATTTTGATGCATGCTGTTTTGTCAGTAGATATTTCTGAAACACACATTCACATAATTATTAAGCACCATCAATAAGCAATTCTCCAGCATGCCTTTGGGATAATCCATACATATGGGTTGAATCTGCCTTTCTGCCCAGAGACTGAGTCATCAATCTTTGCCATGCCTCTTCCAGTCGGGGCAGGAAGCCCCTTAGCCCCAGTCCCGACTTAATCTTGGCCCTACAGAGATGTGGCAAAGGTTGGCTCCAACATTTCAGCAGAAAGCAGCAGTTTAAAGTGTTGATTCTCCCAAAGATTTGCAAAAAAGTCCCTAAAGCATCCAAAACATTGTAAACAGGTAGCAGTTAGAAATTTTGCCTGCTCCAATTTTTCTGCGGCCCCCTGAACTACCAATTGAAGGCTTCACAACCCAGGCATCAAGTGGGAGCCCCCAGTGATCCCCCAACCCCAGGGGGATCCCAGGCTTAACCAGGTAGCTCCAGAGCAGCCGCTTTCGCTTTTGCAATCTCCAGCTGATTTTCAGGGCTGGTGGCAGCCATTTTGGTTGCGTGGCGAGTTGCACAGGCTATCCAGGAGACTGGTAGGGCCACCACTGTCACAGCCCAGGGAAGGCTTCCAGGCCTTGAATTCCCTTTGGAGCAGCAGAGTGGAGGATTGAGAGAGCTCTCCTCCCAACAATTGGGGCAACAGCAGCATGGCTGACCAAGGCATCATGGAACCCACAAGTGCTAAATGATCCAAGCAGAGCCCCAGGAAGGCCAGATCTGCAAGTAAAGAGGCTGCTAACAAGATCAAAACAAAGGCTGTTTATTCCAGAAAGCCCACAGGAGCAGAAGAAAGGAGGAAAAGAGCATTGGAAAAGCAGTTCTCCACAGCTCAGGAAGCAGGCAGACCAGGAGAGGTATTCCCCTTCCCCCCAGCCTAGGCCTGTTAGTCCCTCCCCTCAGCAGCCATTAGCACAGGACTTGCCTGCAGTCTTGGTCACCAGAGGGAGATAGGGCGATAAGGGAGATAAGGGAGCAGGACTTTATCCCTCCTGCTGAGGAAATCCAAACTCAGAGATTTCCTTTTGATTGCATGCTTCCTTTTCCTGCAGAATTGCAGACCAGAGACAGGATGCGATCAGCAGATAGAGTGGCCCCAGAATTATCAAAGGATCTCAAGGCTCTTATTGCTCAGGCCATTTCTCATGGGGTAGCTTCCACCCTGAAGGGGAGGAGCCATTCTTCATCCCCAAGATCTAATCCTCAGTCATTGCAGTCAGTGCAATACCAGGCCTCCATGGGTTCCTCCAGGCACCAGAGGGAGGCTTCTCCAGTCCACTCTATCAGAAGCAAGGCATCTGGGATAGAAGAGAAGGTTCAGGGAGAACAGGGGTTCTCAGAAGATGAAGGCCTATCACCTGATCTGCCCCCATTTATGGGTCTGTTTATTCCAGGGCTGTTTAAATCCCTCCTCCACAAGGTTAGGACCACTGCCCAAATTGATCCTCCACTCACTATCCTAACTGATTCATCAGCCACTCAGGGGCTTAACAGCAGGGTTTTTTCTGAACCTACAATTATTCCCCCTAAGGAAATCAGAATGCATCAGGACGTCAACAAACTGGTGACAGCCACTGAATTTGTGGCCAACTCCTCCCTGCATGCAGCCTGATACTCCTCCAGGGCTCTGGCCTCTAACATTACTTCTCGTCATCTGCTGTGGCTATGATAGTGGCAAGCAGATGCTACAACCAAATGGAAAGTGGCCTCTGCTCCCTATTCAGGTTCTTCCTTATTTGGAGAGGCCTTAAATCCTTTTGTAGTCAAGACTAAGGACAAGAGAAAGGTGTTCTCCTTGCTTACCAGGAGGGCTGATAGAAGGCCTCTCCTTACACCTATAGACAGCCATTTCATTCCTCAGACTCAGGCCAGGAATTTTTTCAATTCCAAAGGTCTTGCCAGCCCAGATTGGATTGACCCACAGATAAATCAGGATTTCAAGACAGAAAGAAAAAACAGTTTCAATCTAAATGTACCTTTCATGGCACAGGAGGTCGTTCCTACCATCGATCCAAATGACTGCCAGACCCTGTCTTCCATTGGCAGCCAATTGGCCCTATTTGCGAAATGATGGGAGACCATCACTTCCAATTCCTGGCTCCTGAAAACAGTGCAATTCAGTCTCAATGATTTTCTGTCCACTCCTCCAAGGACCTTTACCCGCTGCCCAACCTCCAAGAACCACATCAGGAAAAAGCTCATGGACACAGTGGTGCAGCATTTGCTGGATATCCAGGCCATTGAGCTGGTACTGGAGGACCAGAGGGGACACAGGTTTTACCCCATTCTATTTGTGGTTACCAAGTCCTTGGGAGTGTGGAGAGTGATCCTGTATCTCAAAAAGCTCAATGCTTATTTATAATACAAGAGATTCAAAATGCAATCTCTTCAGTCAATCTTGGAAGGCATTGTGGGGTGGGGAAGGGGCGATCTCCTAATGTCTATTGATCTGACAGAGGCTTACCTCCACATTCCCATCTATCCCTCCTATCAGAGGTTTCTCAGGTTCTCTTACACAGCGAACCATTATCAATACAAACCCTTGCCATTTGAACTGTCATTGGTCCCCAGAACCTTCACAAAAGTGCTGGCAGCACTGGCCGTGCACCTCCAGACAATCCCGGTGCAAGTCCAGTGCTACCTGGACGACATCCTTATCCAGTCCAGTTCCAGCCAACAAGCCAAATCAGACCTGACTTACACAATCCAGGTCCTACAGAACCACAGGTTTTCAATCAATTTCCAAAAAAGCCAGCTAATACCTTCCATCTGCCTCCTTCATCTGGGCGCGGTGATAGACACAAATCTATGCAAGGTATATTTGTCCCAGGAATGTCAGGACAGCATTAGGTCCTTGATCACCCAGGTCACAGTGGAGTGAGTGGCTTTCCTGGTGGTGCTTTCCCAGCTTCTGGAAAAATTAGTCTCGTGCATAGCCATAGTATCATGGGCCCAATTGCATGCCAGGACTCTCCAATGGTTTCTCTTACCATTTCAGAGAGCAGGCACCAGCACCTCCAATATCAGGGCCCGACTCCAGTCAGATGTCTTCAGTTCTCTCAGGTGGTGGATATCCCCAGCGATCCCAAGGGGTCTCTATTCAAAGAACCCAATCACAGTCACTTCAGATGTGAGCCTCCTGGGATGGGGGGGGCATCTACAGTCCCAACTCATGCAAGGTCAATGGTCCACAGCGGACCTTCAACACAACATAAATTGGTTAGAACTGAGAGCCATTTAGTTAGCTCTTAAACATTTCCAAAGCATAGTGACCATCCAACATGTGCTGATCCTAATGGACAATGTGGCAGCCAAAGCACATGTCAATCACCAGGGAGAGACCCACTCCAGATACCTCATGTCCAAAACACAGCAACTGGGAATCTGAGTGGAGGCTCACCTATTGTCAATCAAGACAGAGCACATGTCCAGGCAGATTACCTAAGCAGGACCAGGGTGGCAAACGTCCAGGCAGATTACCTAAGCAGGACCAGGGTGGACAACTCCAAGTGGTGTCTCCATCCAGATCTATTCCAGGACATATTTCAGAGATTTGGAAGGCCACTCCTCAACCTCTTTGCCACTCCAACAAACACACAGCTTTCCTGATTCTACTCAAGATTCCCGTTGTTGGGTGCAGATGGGGTAAACACCCTTCACAACCACTGGCATAAGGGTCTCCTTTATACCTTCCCTCCTCTTCCCCTCATACCGAGGGTGATAAGGAAAGTACTTCTAGAACAGGCAGAAATCATTCTCATTGTTCCCCACTGGCCCAGACAGTCATGGTATGCAGATCTAGTGAGCCTGTCAGTGTCCCACCCATGGAGGATTCCTCAGGACAGGAAATCTCTCAGCCAGAGGGTCTTGGAACACCCAGAGCCTCAGTGGTTCTAGTTGACTGCCTGTCACTTGAAAGGAGGATCCTGAGGAAGGATAACATTTCTAGAAATGTCATCAAATCAATACAAGCCTCCAGGAGGCCTTCCACAAACAGAATATATGACGCTACCTGGAAAGCATTCCATCTATGGTGCACCAAGAAGGGCACAGACCCAACTGTGGCCTCAGTGCCACAGATCCTGGACTTTTTACAAACAGGACTCGACAATGGGTTCTCTCCTAGTATGCTACTCAGGCAGGTAGTGTCCACTTGTCCACTGTGCTGCACTATGGAAAAAGGAATTCCTTAGCTCATCATCTGGTCGTCCTCTCCTTCCTCAAAGGAGCTGTCAATCTTAGATCACCAACAGTCCACAGATATCCTTCTTGGAACCTGTCTACAGTGTTACAAGCCCTTACTCAAGAACTGTTTGAACTTCTTCAATCAGTAAGCCTATGCTTTTTAACACTCAAAGTCGCCTTCTTAGTGGCCATTACATCGGCCAGGTGCATATCAGAATTG
Source organism: Naja naja (assembly GCA_009733165.1). NCBI lineage: Eukaryota > Metazoa > Chordata > Lepidosauria > Squamata > Elapidae > Naja > Naja naja. The sequence goes on along the minus strand of CM019152.1, from coordinate 17,234,430 downwards.
GCAGCTCTTTCCATCAGGGAAGACCTTTGCACTTTCCATGACAACAGGGTTGTCCTGAGCCTTGACCCCCCTTCATCCCAAAGGTAAACTCTCATTTCCATAGGGCTCAGGAAGTCGTTCTTCCCGACTTTTGCCCTGCTCCTTCACATGATAGAGAGCAAAGATGGCACAAATTGGATGTTTGGAGGGCTCTTTGCAGGTACATCAAACATACCTCAACGTTTCGTAAAACTGAAACCCTGTTCATCTCGTTTCAGCCGTCTTCAATGGGCACTAAAGTCTCTTCTTCAACTATAGGCCACTGGGCTTGTATAGACAAGGCCTATGAGACCCAGGCCTTTCCAACACCCAGATGGGTAACAGCTCACTCGACCAGAAGCGCAGCTACCACAGCTGCCTGGGTGATGCAAGCCTTACTTGAGGACATATGCAGGGTGGCTACATGATCCTCCCTGTCTCCATTTGTAAATCATACAGACTGGGCACATACACCTCAGCAGAGGTGGCCTTTGGCAGAAGAGTGCTACAGCAAGTGCATACAGATGGGAGTACACAGGACCAGACTTCTTCCCACCCATAGGGATTGCCAGCTTTGGTATGTCCCATATGTGTGGATTATCCCAAAGGCATGCTGGAGAAGGCGTTGGCTTACCTGAACGCATTTCTCAGCATGCCTTGGGATAATCCACTCCCACCCTGGCAACCATCTGCTCCAGTGTCCAGGTGCCACAGGAAGATCATCAAATGGCTGCACCTTTGTAATGACTGGGGCTAGGGGGCTTCCTGCCCTGACAGGAAGAGGTGTGGCAAAGATTGATGACTCAGTCTCTGGGCAGAAAGGCAGATTCAACCCATATGTGTGGATTATCCCAAGGCATGCTGAGAAACTGCGTACAAGTAAGCCAATGCCTATTTTGTCCATCAATTTTTATTCATTCTTTTTAAAATAAGCTGGAAACTATCATGACATGATTTTGCAGTGAATTCTATAAATTAACTATTCACTCTTAAGTAACCTCAAATGGAAAAAAAATACTTCCTATCCAGTCCATGTAAATTTAATTATTATTTAAATATTATTATTCTTGACATATTTTGGTCCCCACACTTCTTTTTAAAAGGAAATGTTGTAATACTCTTCCTTTCCTTACATAGAAATTGGTTTGCAACAACTTAAAAACAATAAAATTATTTCAATAGTTAACCATGTTATTAATGTAACTTAGTCAGTGAAAAATTTCTAAACTACAAGTCTGAACCAAGAGTCTTATTCATACAATATATTCTGAAAAAAAAATGGTCAAAATCTGCTATCCTTTATGCAGAGCAAAGTATAGTATAAATCAGACTTGTTGAGAAGATTGACTTTCTTTCTCCATTACCATTTAATTAACTCTAGAAAGAAGTATATTTATGCTCAATGATATTATCACATCTATAATAGTTTCTTAAAGGTTATTGGTTTATAGCAATATTTATGTACTAGCTATCAGATTCATAAGAATATCCAGGTCCTTGGCAGAGTTGTGGGCAAGGGAAATGAGGAAAAACCCCAGTTCCTCCTGGAACCTTTCAGGGTCCATTAGGTGTCTGGGGCGGAACCATCTAAGTGGCTCCTCAACCCAGCAGTGGGGGCAGCCTGTTGGAAGACCAGCCGCAGGAGATAGTGATCAGACCATGGGATGGGCAGTGTTGTACAACTCGCCTGCCCTATATCACTACACCACTGTTCCGAGACAAAAACCAGGACCAACACCAGCAGATGACATGGCTCCCCAAATCAACACAGACTGTGGAAACTTCACACTGGACTTCAAGCATCTTGCAGTGTGTGCTCTCCATTCTTCCTCCAGACTCTGGGTCCTTGGTTTCCAAATGAGATGAAAAAGTTGCTCTCATCAGAAAAGAGGACTTTGGACCACTGAGCAACAGACTAGGTTTGTTTTTCTTTAGCCCAGGTAAGACACTTCTGATGTTGTTTGTTGTTCAGGAGCGACTTGATAAGATGAATACGACATTTGAAGCCCATGTCCAGGATCTGTCTGTGTGTGGTGGCTCTTGATGCACTGACTCCTGCCTCAGTCCACTCCTTGTGAAAGTCCCCAACACTTTTGAATGGCCTTTTCCTGACAACCTTCTCCAGGCTGCGGTCATCCTTGCTGCTTGTGCACCTTTTTCTTCCACACTTTTCCCTTCCACATAATTTTCTATTAATGTGCTTTGATACAGCACTTTGGGAACATCCAACTTCTTTTGCAATTACTTTTTGAGGCTTTCCCTCCTTACGGAGCGTGTCAATGATGGTTTTCTGCACAACAGTCAGGTCAGCAGTCTTTCCCATGATTGTGATTCCTACTGAACCAGACGAGAGACCATTTAAAGGCTCAGGAACCTATTTCAGGTGTTATGGCTTAATTAGCTGATTAGAGTGGGACACTTTGAGCCTAGAATATTACACCTTTTCACAATATTCTAATTTTCTGAGGTTGTGGATTTGGGGTTTTCATGAGCTGTATGCCATAATCATCACAATTATGACAAATCATGGCTTGAACTATCTTGCTTTGCATGTAATGAGTCTATCTCATTATATTAGTTTCACCTTTTAAGTTGCATTACTGAAATAAATGAACTTTTGCACAATATTCTAATTTTTTGAGTTTCACCTGTATTTATTCTTTTGCTATTAATGATATTACTATAAGAGCTATGCCTTTAATTACTCTAATCTCTGTTGTAATATAACTATCCTTCATAACTTATTTATGTTAATCTTCCTCCATACCATTAATCTCCTGTCTATATCTCTAATGCACTGTTTATTTATTCAAAGAAATAAAATTATCCATTATCCACAGATGAATTTACTAAATATGTTTTCTTAATATTTACAAGTCTCAAAAGCTGGTTTGAGCATTAACTTTCATGTAACAAATCTATATATCTCAGGTTATTAGTGTTTTCACCCATCTTTTTTGTCATGTCCTTCCATTTTACAAATATAGTCAACATAAATTCTTGTTTACTCCTATTCCCACCCTATAACACTTTTATTTATACAATTTAATTTGTATAGTAGCTTCTTATTATAGTGATTATATATATTTCTTCAAAGAATAATCAGATGCTTTGCCATATCTATTAATCTTTTTATATTCTGGTGATTTACGGAACGGCCTTGTTATAGTCAGTAAAGCAAAACTAGCCTTCCTGCATAACATTTTGATCTTTATGATCTTACATTGGCAATCTTACCCTGAGGTCAGATGGGTGATCAATAAACAAACAAACAAATAAATAATCTATTTGCACATATACAAGCTATTCCAAGTTTTCAGACCAAATAAGAATAACAAGAAGTAGCCCTACCCTCCTGAGATGCTCTGAAAATATTATTGTAAATCTAATTGCTGTCATTATTTCGGGGAGCAGCTTTCAAAGAGTTTTTGTATTATTTTATAGTCTATTTAATAATGCTGTATGATTCAATATTGACTCTTGAATGGCTGATTACTTAGACTATGAGGAGATATTTTTGTATCACTGAATCTGAAACTACCCATTTTTTATTCTGAATAAGGATGTCATGGCATCATTCATATCTAAGAAATATAAATACTAACAAAAATAATTTTGTTCACTGTGGTCATAATCAGTCAAGTAATTCTGCATATGTCATGTGCGTAATCAGTCAATTAGTTTTACATATGTCCACTGAAACACTGGAAATATTGTGTCCTAGCACAGATTTCTATTCATAAATACATATTACAATAGGGTTCAGGTAGGGCTGCATTTAGAATTGTTTTTTGAAACAAGTATTTATCTTTTCCAGGTCTGTTATAAATTGATTACATTGCAGACACTGTAGAAAAAAACTGCAATAACTCTTCCAAATTGGTTGCTTATTTACCCAGTCACAAATGTTACTTTATTTATAGACCTACTTTTAATTTTTTAGCTATTATTTATATTGAGTCAATAAGGCATATTGATCTAGGAGATTGCTACTAAAATAACCATGATTCTAAATTTACATATTCTGATTTACAATGCAGTTTCTTACATAAGCAGTGACTACCATATTTATTATGTTTTAATAAATATTTAATTCTGATTCATTACACTCTGAGATAAATTAAGATCATTACTAGTAACTAAATAATAGTTTTACCATTTATGAATCTAATGAAGTATAAATATTTATTCTTTGTCCACCATTACATGTTGTGAATTTTAACATTATGGTTTTATTCCTTTTAACTGGTGTCAGATGCAAACAAATAGATTCAGACATGCAGAGTTCAAGCTAACTACATGCCTATAACATAGAAATCTCCCTGGTCTGGCAGCCTACTTATGGGAAGAATTAGGTAAGATTCCAAGGAATCTGGGGCCAGGGATCAGCCCTAGCCTTTTTGTTATTATGCAATGATTCCAAGTTAGCTCTATGCTTGATTCACCTCCCTGCCAAGTAGGTACTCCCAAACATCTGATTTGCTTGTTTTGTATTGGTTTTCCCCCCCAGCTAATGTATTTAAATTGAGTATCAATGATATTATTATTAACTATTTATTAATTTAAATAACAAAAGATCAAGAGTAGCATCATGATTACTGATAATTAGAAACACATATGCAAGAAGATAATTCAATTTTCAAGATCAGAATCCTTGAGTTTAACAAATCTCTACCATTAATAATTGTGGACCTGATCTCATGGTAAGCAGTGCAATAGAAGACAGAATGGATAACATTGTTTCCCCCTTCCTTCTTGGAGCTGCCTCTCAAATGGGCACCACAGTTTAGAATGTTTAGAGTAGTCAAGAATCTGACTACCTGCACAGAGAACCAACTCATCTCCCCATCAAAATGGTACCTGTCTATCTACTTGCATAGAACGTGCTTTCGAACTGTTAAGTGAACAGAAGCTGAGGTGAGTAATAAGAACTCACCCTGCTATTGGAGCAGAAACAATCTCTAATGTTATTAAGCCATGGACTCACCATGGCTTTTAGAATGGGTGATAAAAATTTAGTTCATTGGTTCCCAGTAGTGTAATAGAGAAAGCAGAGTTTGGCAGGATAGAAAACTTGAATTTATCTAGTTTCTTATAGTGTCCCAATAATGCAAGATGTATTTTAACAGTGATGGAAAATAACCATATCTCCATCTTTAAATAGGCAGTGGAGAGATATGTTTTATATACAAGTTGAAACGTGATTTAAAATATCCAAACAGATTGAATGCAAATATGCATTTGCATGTTTATTAAAAAAATAATTTTATCCTGTAAAGTTGTAAGATCATTATTTAATGTAATTCTCTCCATTTCCTTATTTCATTGTGCATAAAATTTTCACACATAGCTATGAACATTTTGTTAACCTCTCAATGCACATCTATTGATCCTGATATAGATTGGTGTCTAAATGTCTGAAAAGTACCATTCACAGAAATGTTTATTCTCACATGCATCATTGTAAACAACTGAGAAGTCAGTTCCACCATAAAGCAAGGATGGTCTCAAGTTTAATCTCAAGTTAGATTTGATTACTAGATACACATATGAATGTGGTTTATTTGCCAAAAGTACACATATTTTCCTTTAACTTCTACAACTTTGTTACTTGATAAATAAAGCAGAACATTTAACAATAAGTTGATTAAATCAACATATGAATTTTTTTTCTTTTAGGGAAGACTACATCTGTAAGTTCAGAAATAATGTTCTCCTTTCTACAGAAAAGGTTATTAAAAAATCAGCTATAGTTACTCTGTAAAGAAAATTATTTGAGTTCTAACGGATATTCTTAACATAATAAATTCTGTGATACCTTACATATTGAGCAAATTACCTTCAGAAAATCAGCTACTAAATATCTTCTCAGTTTAAATAGTTATTTTAAAATAAAGTTTTAAAAAGCTCTCAAAAGAGAATGAATGTTGCCAGAAAAAACGCTTCTATGTATAGAATTATCAGTATTTCAAAATCAAACATAACATTAGAATAATTTTGCATTGCACATCACACAACACTTGTGTTTATTCTTTCTATCTAGAATTTGTTTCATGAGTTCTAATGCAATTTTAATTTGCAAAAAAAGAACATACAAATGGAAAATCCTTTGTTTATTTCACTTCCATTTTGACAAGGCTAGACAATTCTTTGCAATTCAATTCTAAGTAATAAAAGGTTCTCAAATCTTATTCTAGTGTCAGATCTCTCAAGCTTGATATTTTGTATAAAATCCCATCTGTTGGCTAATCATCTAAGTATCTGTTAGTTGACCTTACAACAGAAATATCAGGAGGAGTCACCAAGTTTAATGTAATTGAACAAAATGGGATAAGTGGTTTATTTTGACTAGTAGGAGGAGAAAAGCAATTACTTGATATTTGTACAATGTACAACTTAACTGTTGATTAAATACTAATTTTAAGTACTAATTAATGTCTATTTCTCCTGTTTCTCATTCCTTTTTCATTGTCTACATCAAATTTGATGTAGACAATGTAACCATACACAAATGGATACAGTGGGAATCAAGAGAGAGAGAGAGAGAATAAGAATGAAAGTGTTTGTATAATACGTGGTATTTGTGATGTGTTATTTTTTGCTTTAGAAACTGCCAAATCTTGAAGTTTGTTTTGTCAAAGTAACATAAAAATCCTTTCCCATTCATTTATGTGTACATTTTTCATATTCTTCAGCTTGATGTATGTAATGATGTAAAACACTACAATAAAACAAGCAGTAGCTAATCATAATTAATTTGATAAATGATGCTAGGACACATAGAGAAGATGGGAAAGAAAACAAAATGGTCTCATATATGAACAAATAGGGTGAATAACCAATGATATGGATAGCATGGAATTAGTTGGATCCTAAGTATTTAAGAAGTAGAAACAACCAAAAATGATGTGCAAAAGGGTATTGCAATCCAGCTAAACCAACCTGTTGGTTCCTGCTTTTTCCAGCAGCCCTTTCCACAGTAAGAAAATACAGTAATTATCCTTTTATATAAACCAATCTGTCATGTTCAGCCATAATACACATTGTTTAACCTAGCATGTTATGCACATAACCCAGTATTATTTTGTGAGTAAATGTAATTGTATTTAAATTTTGAATATTTCTAAATAGGAGTTACAATACATTGAAGGCACAGATGTAGAATTACTTTCTAATTTTGTAATAGATCATAGTAATAACATCAACAATGTGTGCTGGCATAGGGCCAGAATAAAGATATGATTGATATAAATAACAGCAATAATAATTATGCAGTTAGCTGTGATAGTGCCAAAATGCAAGAAATGAAGACATTTACAGGATTAGCATGATCAACTATTTGAAGGCTGTGTACAGGTGTTCTGCCTGTGAAGTTTGTTGGGGTTAGGGTTTAATTTTAAATGCTTTAAACAAACATTGGCGCCATTAATATTTTAATGAACAATCTCTTCTCCTTAGGTGCTGATGTTTTATAGAAGAAAAAAAATTGAGAACATAGTTATTTGCCATTTCATATTTGCATTTTTGAGCATCAAAAACTGTAACTGTAAAAGTAACCTTAAGGAAAGATTCAACAATTCAACCACATTAGTTTCAAAGTGAATTTAAAGATTCTGCCAAGTTCCTTTCACAGAAAGTCTATAGTTAATTAATTTCTTTGGGGCAATTTGCCAGATAGAACTTACCTTGCTGGGAATTTATCAGTTCTAGATACAGAAAAATAATCTTGTCTTATGCAGGTGCTTCCTCTCATAATTTGTACCAGAGGGTGTTAAAATATTCATGTTTTGGGTTTGCATATGTGCATCTCTTAGAACCATGTTTATTCATACAACTGTTACTTGCCAATAAAAAATAAAGAAGCTCTTTAATTTGTACTCATTCCAGAACAGTGCAATGTAATTTAATAGAAGCCTCTTCAACCGAGAAAGCCCAGAAAATACACTTCTTCATTACTTTTCTACTTATTAAAATATAAATAAAAACAAGACAAAGTTACAAGCATCTAATTAGAAAACTGCCTTGAGTTCTGCTTTCATGTACAGTGATCTTGTTCTGAAAAGATATAACTTAATCTTATTACTATTCCTTTCTTACAGAATATATTCTTGCTAAATTATTTAAAGCTATTACCTTACCTTTCTCAAAGACTCCATTGTTTGAGTATAATCTCCTGATTCTTTCAAACCTTTCAAACCTTTATTCAGAATTAAATGAGCACATCAGTCTTTTATATATCTATGCCACACTTCACTAAAATACTGCTTTTTATTAAGATCGGTGACAGAAATCCTATTGGAAGATTTGATGAGAGGCGAGTACTTTTTTAAAAAAATTCCTTCTTGACATCCAGTACTCAGCATTAAATGCTAGTTAGAGTTATAAACAGAAAGGCACAATGAAGCACAAAGCAGCTACGACATTCCTGGAAGATAGTCATTTCCAGCTGCAATAATAAAGCAAATCTTTGAGTCAGTCTTTATTCCTGGCAACTGCCTGTTCAAGTTTCTAAAGTATTCTTGGCAAGGGTTATTGGGAAGTGGTTTGCCTTTGCTTCCTTCCTAGAACTGAGAGAGAGTGACTGGAGTACAGTGACTGGAGGTCATCCCTAGCTAGCTTTGTAAGGAGAAACTATAATTTCTACCTTACTTAAACTGAATATTTAGCATTTATTCTACCAATGCTGTAATTTATAATTTTGTTTTTAAGTTCTATATAGATAATTGTTAAATCTATTATCTATGTATATATAAGTAATACAGTAATTTAACATTATCCACAAATCTGACCAGCTCACTACTTTCACCAGATTAATTTCTGTGCTAGCTAAAACAATAAAAAAGTAATAATCTCAACAGAGATTCTTTCTTTCTATGGAATCCAGTAAAACTTCCATTAAAATTTTTTTAGGTAGAAATGAAAGATAAATAAATTCCAAATAAATTTAAATTATTATGCAATTAAAACTCAATTATAGTATGTAGTTATTTTTTATGTAAATTGTGAAAAGAAAAATACTTGTCTTCCAAAGAAAAGGAATTCCTAAATTTGCTGGATATGTAAATTTATGTAAATAACCAGCCCTGATTTAAGCATGCATAATGATAATAATTTAGTGCTTTGTACTGTCTCCATACAATGGGGAGGAAAAAAAGAACAATTTAATTTTTCAACTGTAGAAAATAGCTCATCTCAATTTTACCGGTACAAATTAATCTGGAATTACTTTTGAGATATACTTTGGCTACTAAATATTCTTAAAATAATAATTATGTATTTGTTTCCATGGACAACATATTAAACGCTTATTGTGCCCTAGCTTGAAGTTGGTAGTAACTATCAATAATTTGTTTTAGTTCATTTAATATTATTTATAAATGCACAGCAACCAGCATTATTTATTTACCATGGTATGCATAAATATTTAAATCTTCTTTGCATTGTTATGGATCACTGGTGAAGGATTCATCAACTAATTTTGCAAAATAATATACTTTATAATTATGATGAAAATGTAGTCATATTACACTGGTGACCACTGAACAAACATGGTTTCTAAAGTATTTTTTATTTTATTATTATTATTCATGCTATCTAGCTGTAATTTGCAAACAGATAATTTTATATGCCTTTTTATACAAGCATACTAGATTACTATGTGAGTTTTAAAACTCTTCTGAATTCTACTGAACCTAATAATGCTTACTTCTGAATAAATGCACATAGTTAAAGAGTTTAATATTGTTTTACTTATTCACATTAATTATTTATTTGTTTATTCATTTTTAACAGTACCTTTTCTTGTACTTTCTCACAAAAATAATTAAAAATAAGAGCAGTAATATTTCTTTAAGCCCTGAAATGAACAAGACAGCCCACACCATTTTACAACCAACCAGGTATCAGAGATAAAAGTTGCTGCTCTGGTATGTTAATGTTAGTTCAGAATATAACAGTCTGATATGCACATGCTATTATTTTATTTATTCACCAACAAATGTTTTCTCTGGCATGAAAAGTATGTCAAATGTAGTTCAGACAGAACGTTCAGCAGTCACCATGGTCAAAGCAAAAGAAGAGAGTTGAACTTTGGAAAAGAACCTCTTAAGTCACTCTCTAAATCCTGTAAATTTAGACTGCAATTGAAAAAACTATTATTTTCAACCATTATCTGAAATCAACAAAGAAATGGGAAAGTGTAGAATGAGAAACACATCAACTTTCTGCCAGAAGATCACTATTTTTTCTTTTGATCTTTTCTTATAGTATTCTTAGAATGAAGTATCCACTATTTTATTATGTTCAGTACTTCCTTCATAAATTTCAGGAGCAATGGAAGAACTGTCACTATAAAAGAAAATCAAACTATAAACAGGACCTTAAGATCAATTGCAAGAAGAGCTGCAGGCCAGCAGGTCAAGTGGATGAAACAAGAAAGATCTGGAACTACTATATAAAATCTAAGATATTCAAGGACAAAATCCTTTTTTTAAAAACAACTTTTCTGAGACTGAAGTAAGATGTCATGGATTTTATTTTCCAACTGGCTATCTAACAAGAAGGAACCAAAATCCTGGATTATTAAAAGATAATGAGACTTTTTCATTTCATTTATTTTAAACAAAAGAAAGAACAATTTAAGAACATTTATTTCATTCATCATTTCCTAATATTTATTTAATTCACTGAATACATTTTCCCATTTATATTTATTTGGACTAAGAATAAAAGTCCTGATCAAAATAAGCAAATATTTACCACTTATTTCATTGATCACTAAGTAGTTTCTAACATAAAACTACTTTTTGTTCCATGTGAGCTTTCTTACCTTAAAATATGCAAAAATAGTATTATCTATATTCTTTTTCAAATATCTTGTCTTTACTCTTAATCAGTAATAATTTTGGAACATATTGAAAATGACATAAAGTAAAATATAATTATAAAAATTACAGTAATAAGCAATAAAAATATAACATAAATATATAAATAATCAACAATTTTAACACTATTAACAAATTTTTTGATGATTTTTGATACCAAAAACATAATAATAAACAAGGCCAGAGAAAATGTTATTTCTTTTTTCTCAGAAAGTCATTCATTTGAATATTGCAAGCTATTATTAGAGCAATATGAAATAATCATTGTGTAAATACATTTTCATGATCATAGGTAAACTGTGTTGCTTTTAATATTATTAGAGACCATTTAATTAAGATGAAATCTTATTTAAATCAGGAAAAAAACACCATTTTTAAATGTCACTTGTAGATATTCTAAAGATATTTATGATACATTATCATTAGCCAAGCCTTAATTTTTGACATAGCCTGTCCAGCTGAAGAATTTCTGGGTCTTAGAACATTGTATGAGAATGTTTCTCAAAGTTTCTCATAATATATTTATATTCACATTTCTTCCAGGTTGCATAGCACCATTTCCTTCTTTTATAATAAATACATTATAAATAAAAGTTGTAGGTTGGCTGAAGGAATGGTTGTCCCAAATTTACCAGTTAGCTTCCATGGTAAAGGGCTTGTCTAGGATTAAATAAATCCAGGTTCAATCATTGTAATCAGTATTAAAATGTATGATATAATAAAAGACAGATAACTGAACAAACTTTGTGCTTGTCCTGAAACATCATGTATTGCTATAGTTTTGCAATGGGGAAGTTTCAATAACAAATTTTCTTTCAAACCAATCAAACCAAAGCCAAATCTTTAGACATAAACGTATCATTACTCATTAGGAACTTTAGATTTTATTGATTCTGAATGAGGATTACCTCTGAATAAGAACATATTCTATTACAGAGATAATTGGTGAGATACCTTCTGGTCTTGTTTGTGTTTTCTTAGTCTTTCTCATTCTTTTGGTTCTTAAGTATTATTTCTAGGTTTTATCCAGTAATGTCTACAAAAATTGTCTCTTTGAAGGAAACTGATAGTTGTTTTGAGAAATCTGAAAAATTAACCCACCTGTAATTTCCTGCAATTTGTCAGCCAATCATAAATTATATAATGATTAAAGCCATATTTCTAATACCTTTAGCAGAACTGAAGAAATACTATACCAAATAGCTTTAATGAATTGTACAAATTAGGCTTGATGCCCAGTTACATCTTTTAGATGTTTTCAAAAACCCAAGCTAAATGCCAATTTATTGAAATCTTTAAGTACTCTTTGATGTAAAACATGTTTTGTAGTCACGATTATGCCAGCCTGAAAGCTACTACATCTACATTTTGTAAAAAATCAAGATAACTAAAAGACTGCTTCTGCCTTCAGAATTGATCTACATTAATCCTGTAAAACAGAGTGGCTAATTACAAATACTTTCCCAAAAAGAGAAAATTCACCACCAAAAAGGAGGGAAAAATAAAACAGATTTTCTAAAATATGCACATATGTATTAGTATGAGCTGCATATACTTATACTAAATTATGATAAGTATTTAAACAGAATTTGGATTGAGCAGTCATTCAAATAGAGTATTCAAATTGCATGTGTATGCAATTTATATGAGTTTTATTTATGCTGATTACAAGTTAACATAAAACAAATAGAAGACGGGAAAGATCTGGAAAAATATATCTTTACTAACAAAGTTAATTTCAGTTCTACTTTGATTAAAGTAACATATTAAACAAAACATTTTTTCAGTTTTTCATCTCTGGCATTCAGCCTCTAGCTACCTGAGAACTTCCTGCCAAGAACTCCCCAGGAAAGCACTATAGATAGCTTGAATCAGAATGACAAATTAATTGAAAGAGAAGCAATCCTGCAGGTAAAACAGTTTAAACACACTTGGAAAATACTCAAATAAGCAATTTAGAAAAAGTTTTTAAAGGTCATATTCAATTGTCAGATTGTACTGTACTTAATTTCCTATGAATTGTTACTGCAGAGAAGTTAAGATCCCCAATGCACCAATTGATTTGAAAACTTGGACCAGATAAGGGTCATTTTGTTTTTGTTTTCCTTTATTTTCAATTACAAAATTAGTATGGTGTTGAAACTCTGTCTATTTTGTTAGTTATAAAACAAGTATATGTTTAAAATAATTAGTTTTATGAAAAATCTCTATTCATTGAATAAATTGATATCAAGTCACCCAGAGTGATGGGTGGCATAGAAATTTAGTACATACTGTACATACATACATGCATACATACATACATACATACATAACGTAGGATTCAAAAAAATTATATTACCGGTTCTGTTGGCGTGGCTTGGTGGGTGTGGCAGGGGAAAAGATACTGTAAAATCTGCAGTCAGATGTGGTATTTGCCAGTTCTCCAAACTACTCAAAATTTCCGCTACCAGTTCTCCAGAACTGGTCAGAATCTGTTGAATACAGATCTTCATACATACATACATACATACATACATACATACATACATACTTACATACATACATCTCACAAATGCAACTCTAGGTGGCTAACAGCACATTAAAAATAATATATAAAACATTGACAATCAAACATAAAATGGTCATTGAGAAAACCCCAAAGAACACTCATTAATATCCAATTACATTTCAATCTAAACCTCCTGAAATGTGCTTCTGTCTCAGATCTATTGCAAAATGCAGAAACAACCAAGGAGAGATGGTTCACAAATATTCCAACTACAAGACATGCAAGTTTTATAAGGACAAACAACACCTTGAATTCCACCTGGAAACACACTGGAAAACAGTGCAACTAATGAAGCAGATATGTAACATGAGTGCACTATGGTGCACCAATAACTGCATTATAAAGCAGCTAAAACTATCAGATTCATGTGAATCATATGCAATTATCCACTTGAAAGATGATTAAGCTGCGAACACTGAGAAATGTATTAATAATGCCCTGTTTGAAGAGAAGTTGTTCCTTATCTAATTAAAATAAATAAATAAATTATCTCTAGCTCCAGCTGAATACTTAACAACATAGGCTTGGAGGTTAGCAAGAGATCATCCATAGTTTAACTATAGTCCAAAGAACGAAGACTACAATATAGGTAAAAAGTTAAACATATCTGTTGTGATTATGAAGAAATGTTCAGACATTGTTTCAGAAATCAGTTCCATAAAACTGAAGAATTTTAAAACTCAGCCATGCATAATTCTTCAGATTATTCTGGATTATCTGGAAAGTACCTACATTCCTGAATTACTTTACTTACAATGTTCCTTTACTCACAAAAAGTTTGTCTTTTACCTCCTTACATAGGCATCCAACTTAGCTTGCAATAACAATAGCTTATTTCTTGGTAGTACTGAGTGCTTCATCTTCTGTCTCACAATAAATGTTTATAGGCAATCTCTCTTGAGGATTACTGTCTCTATATCACTTCCATGGATTCCCTGGACCATGATTTTCATGGTACGTCAGTTTAGGGAGTGCAAGTTATTCTTCCAATGTTAATATGATGTAAAAGAGAAAAGAAGGAATTAAAAATAATCACATTTCTATTTTATCATTCTAATAACTGCTAAGGCAATATTATTTTATATGATCTTCACTAGAGGCATGAAGTACAATCATAGATTTGAGCATCATAATGTTATTAATAATATTACAACACTGTTGATTTTTGTTTGAAAGAATAATTTCATTATGTTCTTTTAATGAGAAAAGATATAGTAATATACTGACAGAGTAAAGAAATCATTTCTAAATTTGCCAGGACATATTCTTGTTAAGAAAAAAAGAAACTTGTTACATATACTGAATATTTTTCGCTCTTTAAATAGCCATAAGAATCTTTTGATATAGCTTGTGCAAAGCATAAAAGCTAATTTTCTCTTTTAGTTTGCTTTCTTATAAACAAGATACATAATGGCCCCACCTACATCATTTCAAAATTAGCCCATTTTTCCCACACCAGAAACAAAACACTGCTCCTTGCTTTATGCTACAATAAACATGCAAATTTAACGTCTTATCCTGCTCTATATTTCAGAATTACTGTTGCTATGAACAGTACACATTAGTACAGTTCCACATTTCTGTCAGTTGATAGATGTCACTGCACCACCCTATTAGTGAAGGTGTACAACAGAAGGAAAACATTGGTTCTGAAGAGAAACATGGGTGGTCACAATAATATTTTATCTTAATTTAAACTTTAATCCGTTTAAATAGAGTCTGTGTTGTATTAAATCATGGAAAAGGGAATAGTGTTAACAGCAGGACATTATCTTTTATTGAGACCAAGCAGTGGAGTTGCTGTTAATGAGGACAACATCAATTTATCAGGTAAAGGTCAATCTAAAAGAGTCCTGCCCTCTATTCTTTATACAATATCTGCCTATACTAAGGATCATTTTTTAATCAATCATCTGCTTTCATGACAGCAAATGTCTGAATACAATGTCTGCATTACCATTTTGCAGAACTAGGATGTTTCAGACCAAGTCACCTATGGTCCCTTCTGTATTCTTAACATTTAGTAAGTTCATAAATTATGTCTGTCTTCCTTTTTTATATTTCAAATGTTGTATTTCAATATTTGAGATTTCTAATACATACACATAAATTTCTTTCATTTCATGTTTAATATGCAAAATATCAAAACCACTCATCACTCAAAAGTAAGATATGTGATACACTGAACAATTGTTAATGGCATCATTTTTAAAATGCACAAAAAGTGCTTTGGGTCTCACACGAGGATGCATCTTTCACCTATTTAGTCTGTCCATCTTTTTTCAAAAATTTAATTATACAAGTCTGAAACAATTATGTGTTACTTTAAGTAATGCACTCATTAAAATAAAGCAACTGTCAAAGCAGCAGTATCTTTTTAAAATCAGAGGAAAGCTCTAATAAACTCAATAAATACATGCTTTATAATGCATTTTAAATCATTTTGATGCATTTCTGATAAAGCTTGCTAGGAATACTATCTCTGAGTTTAGCAATAGATCTTGAGCCTTGCCACTAGCTCTCTGAAGTCAAACCAAAGTTACAAGTCTTTCCAAAGGAATGGAAATCTGCAGAGAATTCAAACTGATTAATAAAGACTTTGTATAAGTGATTATGTGTGTGTCCTCAATGATTCCTACAGTATTTATTTTATATGAGGCTAAGTCATCTGGAAATCAGTTTGAGACATGAGTTTTATTGTGACCATACCTATATGATGTTTCTTTTAAACAGCCTCTCCTACTTACACTGATAGTGTAAGATAAAAGAAGAAATTTAAATCCCATCAGAAAAAGGTTGGTATTTTTTTCTCCTGAGGATTGAGCTGAAGAGACAGACTGAAGAATTGAATGTCAGTCAGAAGGAAAGAAGAATCTTGGCTGAGTTTATCTGCAGTTACAGTTTTAAAAAAATGAGGTAAGGTCAAAACCTAAAAATGTCTGGCAACCAAAAAAATGGTTGTTCATGTCTGGATATGCCAAGACCAGTCAAGGCTTTCCAGGAGAAGATAATGTGAGATGAAAGGCAAAGGTAGGAACCCGAGCTCTCACTATGTCTTGTAGGCCTAGTCTGCTTCAGTAAAACATTAGCCATGCCAAGCCTAAAGCCTAGTTGTAGGGCAAGCTAATCAGGCAAGAGTATTAGGTGGTTTAGTATTAAGCCTTCAAAACGCACCTTAAGGAAGGAATTCTGTTACAGACATATGACCAATCTGCCAACAAGCTGTCCATATCATGGGTTTGTAATACTATCTATCTATGTTTGGCCACCATCTAAACTGAATTACAACACTGAGAATAGCTTTTTTAAGAAGAATGGTCTAGTAAATGAAGAGGAAAAGTCTGTATCAATCAAAGTCTGATATTTCAGATATTAAGCTGCCTGGGCCAGAATTAAACTGTTTCTGCTAAAAAAAAAAAAAAATCGAAACTTTCTCCAAGACCATATTCCATCAACAGAAACTGATTACTCTAACAATAAAATCTTACTTCAATCTTTGCAGCTTACTTTATGGAAACCGAGGGCAATAGCTGAAAAAAACCACAGGAAAACCACTAATAAACTTCTATACTTCTGCAGAACACAGTTATTCCTTATCTTCTTCAGAAATTGCTACTAATTAAACTGGCTGCTGGGGACACATCATGTGCCATAATCACAAATCCAATCATCAGATATTTGTCAACAAAATATAATATATTGCTTTATATAATTCAGAAGCTTTAAACTAAAGTTAGATATATTGGAATCTATTTTTTGCTAAACAGAGATCCTGTTGACCTTTTAAAAAGTAGTTGTCTTAAAATTTATAAATTTTTATTGCACTAAAAGATGGAGAAGAAATAGGTAAAGGAAATGATGGTGGTACGGGCCAAAAAATTTGGACATAATATAGATTTGAATAAATATGGATTTATTCTAAACATTATGGGAGCGAAATAAAAAGATAACATTGGCCACATCATATAAGGAAAACTTATATAAGATGTTTTATAGGTGGCACTTCCCCCCAGCAAGATTGGCTAAAATGTATAAAAACCTGTCACCAAACTGTTGGAAATGTGCCCATGGAACATACTACCACACATGGTAGTCTTGTAAGAAAACCCAGGAGTTTTGGCATAAGATCTAGATGTGGTTAGAGGAAATGATCGAACAGAAAATAGATTATAAACCAGAATTATTTTTACTTGGAATTATGACAGAAAGATATAGTAAAGAAGAGAGTCCTCACATCCAGGACATAAACTGTTTCAACTCCTATCCTCAAAACGACACTATAAAGCACTGCACACTAGAACAACTAGACACAAGGACAGTTTTTTTTCCTGAATGCCATCACTGTGCTATACAAGTAATTCCCTCAACACTGTCCAACTATTTACAAAGTCTGCATTACTATTAATCTTCTCATCACTCCCTACCATCCATCCCCTCCCACTTGTGACTATATAACTGTAACCTTGTTGCTTGTATCCTAACAAGTTTTACTGACTGTTTCCTAGTATGATTTGATTGCTTATTGTACCCTATGACTATTATTAAGTGTTGTACCTTATGATTCTTGATGAATGTATCTTTTTCTTTTATGTACACTGACAGCATTTGCACCAAGACAAATTCCTTGTGTGTCAAATCACACTTGGCCAATAAAGAACTCTATTCTATTCTATTCTATTTATCTAATACCGTGTTTCCCCGAAAATAAGACCTACCCCGAAAGTAAGACCTAGCACTATTTTCTAAACCTGCCCTACTATAAGACCTACCCCGAAAATAAGACCTAGTGTAAATCTCCTGTTCCAGGAAGACTTTTCAGGGAGCAACCGTGCACCCGCGAAACACCCCCCCTACACACTCACACCCACTATTTGGCACCATAAATATATAAGACCTACCCAGAAAATAAGACCTAGTGTGTTTTTGGGAGCCAAAAAAAATATAAGACAGTGTCTTATTTTCGGGGAAACACGGTAGTACACATTATCATGGTAACAAGAATGACTTTTGCCCTAAAATGGAAAGATAGAGAAATTCCCGGCGAAGTGGGGTGGTAAAGAAGATATTGATATGTGCTGAAATGGATTGACTCTAGAATTAAAAACTAAGGACAAGACAGAATACTACAATAAATTTTATCAATGGTGGGAAAAGAAAGGAAGGACCCAGAATAAAAAGTAGGATTTGTAGAATGGGTAATTACATATAGAAACAAATTGTACAAATGTATAAATGTATATAAACTATGCATTATATATTATAACATGTATGACAAAAAGGAATGTCAAGATGATCACACTGTGTCCAATGTTTTAATAATTTAATCAATAAAATATGTAAAAAAAGTAGTTGTCTTCTCAAAAATGAGGCTAGACCTTATTCCATTCCTTGTAATTTGAATACTAGAATTTGCCTCAGGCATACATAGGAATATATATGATGAATTTTAAAAGAAAAATAAACATAGACATTGTTAATAATTTAAAATCATATAAGAAAAAATGATGCAGAGCAGAATTCAAAGAAATGCTGCTTACAAATGGTCTGCTGAGAGATCCAAAGTTCTGAAAATGCAGTAGAGCTGATTTGCCAATTTTTAAAAGTAAGTAAAAGACTACATACCATTACTTAAAGCATTTCCCTATTCCACTTTGCCTTTCAAGGCTATTAAGCTCAGAGGCTAAATTTACCTAGCTGCCGAAATTCAGCCACCTAACCCTTTCAATCTTCTAACCTCTAAAAGCCTTTGTCATGGTTCCAGGCACTGCTGCCTCATCTTGGTTGTAGTAGTATTTCTTATTTAGATATCATCATAAAAGGGAAATATGTTCTTCAGACAGATGATAAAGCAAAGTTAAGGCCACAAGGAATTTGCAGTTTAATTTAATACTGTCCCAAAGTTCAAATCAAGGTTGCTGCTTGACAAAGTTTTGGAAATGCTTTGAAAACCAGTCAGGTTGAGTTGCTGCTATGTTAGGCACATACTAATTAAAGTTCAAATGCCTACCTTTTGTGCTCCAGGCTAAAAATGGTAAGTCACTGTTATGCTATCATTGCTGCACAGTCTTTACAGCACAGAATTCTGAATTTAATATTGATCTTCTCATTGTATAGCAATTAACATGTGTCTTGCTTTCTGAATTACATTTATTACATCCTGTATATACCTCAAAGGAGAAGTTTCCAACTGCAGTTAATGGTGCATCATTTTAATGATAACAGTTGATAAAAGCAAAGAGAGGCCATACAGACATGCTTGTTTAAAGGAGGTCTTTACTGAAAAATATTGGTTTGCACAATATGTTCTGTAAACTTAGAAGCTATAATGAGTTTATGATTCAAGATGTTTTGGTGAACCGGGCAAATTATTTAACTCATTAAATTTTAATTCATTGAAGCCTCTACAATGCCAATTTTGTTGTGCTGTAAATACTCTATGTATTGGAGTTTTATGTGTTCTGGAAATTAAAAAATAAAACAATAATAAGAAAACAATACCATTAATTAAATAATATTTGAGTCTTATAGAATACAGAATAATCAAATAATCACTTGATTTTCAGTAGTTCCAATTTTAACAGTTCATAAAATACAAGGTTTAAATAGTTTGTATCATGAGGATTAACCCAGAGTTCTTATATATCTAACACTTCAAAGGGTAATGAAGAAATTAAGGGTTACAACTGTCAACAACACAGACTAACTCTAGAAAAAATCATTAAGAAGTAGTTAAAGCAAGTAAAGAGACAGAACAGAAGGTAGAGGGATATTTAGACGTAGAGACTGATGTATGTGTGTGTTTGGGATGGGGAGGATTCTAAGAAAAGGACACAGAAAAGGAATAGCCTATCATTCTATGTTGGCTTGTATAAAAATAAGAATACTAAAAGAAAGAACTGATGATTCCCATGTTCTCTAGCTGGTTGACGGCCATTTCTATGCTTAGGTTTTATGCTTATGTTTAATAACTTAAAAGAAATCAAAAGCAAATTTAACTTTCTGGTTTTTGGAAGTTGTCAAAAAGATACCAGACCAAAAAGAAAAAAGAAAAAGAAAATGTTTTGTACTCTTCCCTGGTCTAAGGAAGAAAAGTAAAGGAATTTCTGTAGAAAAATAATTAGTATTAGACAGAATATTGCCAGGAGCTAATCTAAACTGCTTTTGCTAAATCCAACACCAGAAAATTTAGATATATGTCTATATAAATATATATAAAGCCCTTTGGGCTTCAATAGAAAGATTTTAATAATCACAGATCTTACTTGGTGACTATTTCTTGCCCCTAAGTAATGTCTCAAATTACTTATTTAAAAGAATTAATGGTGCCCAGACAAGCTTATAAAAATTGATATGTGTGGTTTTACAATGTCATGTCTGAACTTTTGTAACAAAAAGTTTTGTACCAATATTCTGTCACAAATTAATATGAAACAGGGCAAACTTCTGACACCTTTTTCTATCTTTGCATAGAAAAATAGTACTACAATAAGTTTTAAAAAATACAATACAAAAAGTCAAGTTAATTATCAAAGAAGGATTTTCAAAAAGTAACCAAGAATTTTCAAATACTACCAAAACTAATAAAAAGCTAATCCTATTTAAGATAGAATATTATGATTAATTCTTAGTCAACACAATAGCTTTCTTATAATATGTTAATTCCTATTCTTGTTCTTGTAGGGAAAGATGAGAAAACCTCTTGCTAGAAACTGAAAGAAGTTAACATGTAATTTTGGGATTTAACAATTAGATCTGTTTATTCTCATTATTATCATATCATAGACTTTAAAGTAAGAGGTTTAATGCATTTTACATCTGTATCTGTATCTAAAAATGTTAAAATACATATTTCGTTCACTTTTTCCTCTTTTTTATTTTTTCCTTTGACACTGCTAATTTTGTTTCTTCTTTAGCCTCTCTTTTCTCTAATCCTCATTTTTGCTATTTTGTATTGGAAAGGCAAAGCAAACCCAAAGAGCTAAGAAATATTTGAAGGATAAACTGAATTTATAAAACTAAGATTAAGAACAATTAATGAAGAATATATTTCAAAAGGTGGTATAATAAACAATCATAAGGCTGAAAGGTTTTCTAGTTTTCTATCCTTTGCTCAAGGCAGGACACTTTATAGCATTCTGGTCAAATGGTTGTTCAGCTATTTTTGAAAACCTCTAGTAATTAAGTACCACAACCCTTAGAGGCTTACTCCATTGATTAATTGTTCTTATTAGCAGAAAATTTCTCCTTACTACTAAGTTGGATATCACTTTAACAAGCTTCCAGCCATTACTTCTTGTCCTGCCCTCAGGTGATCTAGAGAATAACTTGACCTGCTTTTCTCTGTGACAGCCCTCAAGTACTGGAAGACAGCTATCATGTGGCCCAAATCCTTCCCTTTCATAGGTTAGATATATCTAATTCCCGCAACCACTCATCATGCGATTTAGCTTCCAGATCCTTTATCATCTTTGTTCTCTGCAAATAGTCTAGGGTCTAAATATTTTTTTTTGTACTACAGTGACTAGAGCTGCATGAGGTATTCCAATTGTGGCACCAATGCTTCAGTATAAAGCAGTATTATCACTTCTCATTATCTTGATGCTATCCCTCTGTTGATGCACCGCAGGACTACATTGGATTTTTTTTTTGTCAGCTGCAACAAATTTCTGTCTCATACTTAAGTGATGGTCTACTAGGACACCTAGATCTGTCTCAGCCAAGTATCTCTCATTCTGAAAGTATGCATTTGATTTTTCCTGCCTAAATGCAGGGCCTTACTTTTCTCACTACTGAACTCATCTTGTTGGATAGGGTCCAATGCTCAAGTCTGTCAGGTTTCTTCTGAATCTTCAGTCTATCCTCCAAAACATTAGTGAACACCCCCTCCCCCCACCGGGCTTGGTGTCATTTGAGAACTTCATAACTTCCAATTCTATTCCCTCATTTGAATCATTTATAAAGATATTGAAGAGGTCTGGGCCAAAGACAGAACCTTTAAGTACCACACTGCATACTCCCCAGGATGTAAATGTAGTTCCATTGAGGACTACATGCTGGGTGTGATTAGTCAGCCAATTGTGAATCCATCTGGTGATGATGTTGTCTATTCAACATTGTTCTATCTTACCAAAAAGTAAGCTATGATCTACTTTGTTAAATGCCAAGGCCCACAATATTTTGCGGGTCCAATAACTTAAGTCACTTTATCAAGGCAATAAGGTTTGTCTGGCACGATCTGTTTTTAACAAACTCTAACAACCACCTTGTTTTTTTCTTGGTTTTCACAATTCCTCTACGTGATTATTTTTCCCAGAATTTTTCCAGATATTGATGTCCTATGATTTCCTGGATTCATTTTTCTCCTTTTTGTGAATTGTAACCACATTAGCTTTTTATCAGTCCTCTGCTAGTTTGCTTGTGCCACAGAGCTTTGAAAGATTACATTCAGTGGCTCTGAGATTACATCTGCCAGCTCCTTCAAAACCATGGGATCCAAGCAAGGCATCCAGTCCAGGTGATCTGTAGCCACCAAGTGTGGATATATATTCTCTTATTAGTTCCTTTCCTATTTTAACTTGTATATCAGAATAGATATACAATATCTCCTTTGATAGTGTTTTGAAAGATTAGACTGTTTCTTCCTTTTGTGTAAAAACAGATGCAAAAAATAATTTAAGCAGTTCTGTTTTCTTCCTGCTGCCCATCACTTTCTTGTCATCTATTCCCATTAGTAGATGTATCATTACTTTGACTTTCTTGTTACATGTGTATTGAAATAAACTTTTGTTTTGCTATTTTTGGCATTAGGTGTCTTAGCTCTTTCCGGGCCTTAGCTTTCCTGACTCCCTCTTTCCCTCTCTATTAACTATGTTGGGTAACATATTGTAGTTTTTAGTCTTTGAACAGATTCTTTTTAAAACTTGACATTTACTGTCAGCCAGCTGGTAGCTGCCTAATGCAAGTAATTCAATAATAGTGATGAGAGAAAAATATTCTTTGTCAGGTAAGACACAAATATAGATACTTTAACTTCTGATTTTTCGCTAGATTTTCTGTAAAATGAGGCAACTCCAGGGAAATGGAGCAAGGAACTTCATATTGAGGTGAAGAGCAGAAAGCCAAATTCATTCTTTCCCAACCTCCAATTAAAGCAGAATTAAAGAAAGAAAGAAAGAAAGAAAGAAAGAAAGAAAGAAAGAAAGAATTTCTAACATTTAGAAAAGATGTAATAGTAGTTTTAAAGGATCCCTTTCCCAATAATAACTGGGATAAAAAATAATTTCTGTTCTGTGTTTGGCAATAGATTCTATTTCTCTACACAATTTTAAGTGAGTATTGTTGCTGTTATTTTGTTTTTATTTAGAGCTATTTCTTTTTATTTTCCTCTAAAACTGTGGGAAAAAAACACTTTTCTCTATTGACTTTTTGTCTGGTAAAATATAATCTGGAAACAATCTCAGTTCTGTGAGATTATCTAGACTCACAAACTGTAATGGAGAAATAATGTTTTGTTGCCTACCCAAGTTATTTCTTTTGGCTTTTGTAATTCACTTTTACATATTGCCTTTCAATGGAACAACTCTGCAATTTGTCAATGACTATTTGAATTTTGAGATTTAAAAAGAGGGCTTCGTATTTTATATTTTCTTATTTATATATAAAGTTTGATTCTTGTTTTATTTCCCAAAGGAAAAAATAAGGCTAAAACCTCAGTGCTATATGACAAGGAAGTGGTATTATAAACATAGTTTCATGTTTTCCATTTTTAATAGCTAGTAAATCGACACAGGTTCTGGGAGCACTATTCCTGTCACACACTGAAATTAGCTGGAGATGATTAATGAGGCACCTCTGTAAGAGAGGTGATGACAGCAGTGAATACTATATATCTAGACTAGAACAGGCAGTGAGACCAGGATGTGTAGATATAGTGAAACTGGAGTTTGAAACTTCAGATTTTTTATTTGATGGACTTAACTGCACCATTATACTTCTACTACTTTTTTATTGCTTGTATTAATAACTGTTATTCTGTTCAAAAACTTTGTAATGAATTACAAGACCAAGACAAGATTACTTTTTGTGAAACAAAAAAAAATTTAAAGGAATCTAGATTGTAGCAAATTGTTTTATGACTTATTTATTCTACCATTCTAAGATCAAGAGTAGCATTTCACTCTAGTATGCCTACCTTAATGTGTTCTCATTATTAAATTTGTTAAATAATTAATCAATGATTTCATTTACAACTTATCCAGGAGCCTCTTATGGCTAGTTTAAGCCTGACCTCTTTTTCTGGACTTTTAGGTTTTCTTTTTCTTTTGGAAATTATGCTGGATGGACAGAATAAATGCTATGTCATTTTCATTTTTCCATTTTCCCTTTGGTCATCTGAATCATCTGAAATCTTTAATTTTTGCCTGAGTTTGTAAACTAGAAAGTTTAATTCTTATGAGATAGGTGATGATATAAATATGATATATAAATAAATAAAGACCATCCTACTTCATAGAGCTACTGTTATAAGTAGATGTACCATCCTGATCAAAACTCAGGATACAACTTAAATAAATAAATAAATAAATAAATAAATAAATAATCAATAATAATTCAAACAAAACTGTCAATCATTTAACCAGCAGAGGTTATTTCTTTTACTATTATTATAACTGTTTAATGTTAAAATTAAAGTGCATATTGCTCCATTGTATTCATTGAATAATTCAAGGTTTATCTGATAATGATTGTCTACCAGCAAAAAGTAAGGGCGCCATTTAAGCAAGAAAATCCAAATGCCTAAGTATAGAGTAGGCTCTATAGTAGTTACAGTGAGAGGAGATCTTGGAGTCCTAAAAATATGTGCTAGCAGTGTAGTACAGCTGCCAAAAATCCAACATAACCATAGGTTGCATTAACAGAGAGAGAGAATGAAGATCACCTGATGTGTTAGTACCATTTTATAGTGCCTTGGTAAGATCACACTTGGAATATTGCACCCAGTTTTTGTCACCATGATATAAAAAAAGATATTGAGAGTCTAGAAAGAGTGCAGAGAAGAACAACAAGAATGATTAGGGCCCTAATTTAGGGGTCTGGAGTCTAAAACACATGAAGAATGGTTGCAGGAACTGAATGTATCTAGTTTAATGAAAATAAGGCTGACACAATACCGAAGGGGATGCCACAAAGAAGAGGAGTCAACCTATTCTCCAAAGCACCTGAAGGCAGGACAAGAAGCAATGGATGGAAACTAATCAAGGAGAAAACCAACCTAGAACTAAGAAGAAATTTTTTGACAGTTAGAACAATTAATCATCAGAATGACTTTTCTCCAGAAGTCACTAAAAGCTTTTAAGAGAGATTGGACAACCATTTTTTTAAAATTCACATTTATATGCCGCCCTTCTCCGAAGACTCAGGGCGGCTTACAATCTTTGGAGCACAACCCAATGTGCTCAGCAATAGCCTTCATTCCATTGTATATGCCTGCTTATTACTAGGGCTTTTTGTCCCCCCACCAAGCGGCATTTTTACAAAGTCAGCTTATTGCCCCCAATAATCTTGGGTCCTCACTTTACCTACCCCAGGAGGATGGAAGGCTGAGTCAACCTTGAGCCTGGTGGGATTCGAGCTTGCACTAATTGCAGGCAGATGGAGCAAAGTGCTAGGAGTTTAACAGCCTGCACCACCAAGGCCATTTGTCTGAAATGATATAGGGTTTCCTGCTTGAGCTGTGGGTGGGAATGGAGAATCTTCAAGTTTCCTTCCAACTTTGTTATTCTGTTAAATGGCTTCTATTAAAGGTATCAGTCTGGTAGCACCTTTTTCAAATAACAAATTTTATTAAAAGACATTTTAAAAATTAGAAAAATGTCACCAGATCTTTAGTTACAATCTGGCTCTCCTCCCACAATATCTCCTGTAAATAGTGACTAGCCTTCTGTTAAGGAGAATGGAAATTTTCTACTGCAGATCTACTATGAAATCCTGGTGTGTTGTTGGAGTGGAATCTGATTTTCTCTGTACCCGATTGCTTGTATACTACTGTGGTTTTTTCTGGGAAGGAAAGCAAATTGAGATTAAAATAAAAACACACTTCAAAGGGAAAGTTTATTAATGTAATATTCAAGTTCTTGGTAAGGCAATTTTTCAAAAGATAGTTTAAAGATATAATACAAGAAAGACAGTTTTATCCCCACCCCACCTTCGAACCAGACATATTATTAGAACTGGAATCAGAGAATGATATGATGAGACATTTTTCCACCTTCTTCTTTACCTATTAAACTAGAGAAAGCCATTGTTATGTCTGCATTTATCATTGTGGGCAAACCTATTCAACACAGAGATAAGCAGTCACATGAAATTTGCAGTTAGCTTGACCTTCCTGGCTTTTGACATTGCTTGTTTTATCAACAAAAGACAAATGGAGACGTAGAATCTGTGATTTAAAACCTTCCCTTTCATCATTGTCAACCCCAAATAAAATATTTATTAAATGGTAGATCTTTTTCTTTCATTTCTTACTACCATTAAGATTCTAGAATATTAAGATTCCAGAATGTGCAGATTTATTCTCATCTTTCAACTATGGCATATGATGTTCCTGTTAAATTTCCATTTTTAGGGTATTAGGGGAACAGATTTCAAATTATTGCTAAGGAATGAAGCTATCGGTCATTTCGGCTACTTTTTTTCTCTTAGCAAAAGATATTCTATGTTTGGGTATGTTGTATAGTGGGGTTCCTAGTGTGCATGGCATGGAAAGCTATCACAAGGTCATAGCTATATAATCTTCAGGTAGTTTTGCAACAGCCAAACATCTAGATACATACGTCTGAAACATTTATTCCCATCATATATATCTTTTCCTGCCACATTTTTACAGTAAACATTTTTCTCTTAAGTATATGTATATCAACACCAAGCATCCTATCCCTTAGTGGGGATACAAAGAGCTAGTTTAGGATATATTCTGGGCTTCAGTGAAGAAATCTGATTATTTTGACTGTTAAACCATGTGTAGAAGTGCCTAACCTTAAGTAGACTGATCTTTCTGCCCTAGAGTTATACTTTGTAAACAAAAAGTTAAAAAATTCCAAATTGCCAGGCAATTCTTACCAGGTTCTTTTGGCTAACTTCTAATAATTTTATGTTGATTTTGTTTTCATTTTTAACAAACTTTGTACATTTTTCCTAGTACAGCATTGTCCATAGTTATTTCCATAAACTTTCTACAATTAATTTTGTGATGTATGTAGGTTTGAATGTTATTGGTTTATTTGAACTGTTCTTGTAAAATGTCAAATGGTATTGGTTTAAATAGTGCGGGAAGAAACCCTGCACTCCCATTGGCTGGCAACTACGGCTGCAGGCTATAAGAGGCAGCCGTAGCCCAGCCAACTCGGGTCCATTCGAGCTGTAGTCACTGCTGGAACTCTTCGCGTCTGACTCTTCATGCAGACTTAACAAATTTAGTCTTGGTTTCTACACACTATTGTTATAACAAGGCTTAGATTTAAAATTAATCTTAATATTCTTGATTTATCTTGAAGCCGCAATTTTTGAAAGCCTGAGGCAGTTGGGGGCACTATTTGGGTAGAGGAGCCAAAATTCCTCTTAAACTAATCTCTCATAATATTTCAACCATTGTAAACATGGTAAGTGGGTGATAGGAAAAGAGACAGGAAGGGAGGGAAGGAGGGAGGGAGAGAGGAAGATTTGTTTCTGATGCTCCCTTCCATCTTCCCATAAGGAAACTTAATGGGGAAGCTAGCAGTAAGTTAGAAATCATTCCCAGTTTCATGATGACCCTATGGGGCATGTCCATTCTCTTTATTAATAAATTGCAGAATCATTTCCCCTGATAAAAGCACTCAAATCAATCAAAATCTTGGTTTTTTTTTTTTTGAGGAAAGCAATTGTCCAAAAATAAGGAAGTCAGTTTTGGCATATTCCTCTTAGTAGATTTACGTAGAATTGTTCGTATAAGCAACTAATACAATGTCAATGTACACTGCTATCATAGTAATCATTTACAAACTACCTGACAAGATGGCTCCAAGACTTGGCATACCAAAAATACTTTATTATCTACACCTATAATGAAATGTCCCTAGTTATGTCTGTCAAACAGACAACAAATGGTCAAAATTGGGAGCATCTCATCAAATTCTGTACCTGTCAACAGTGGTGTCCCCCAAGGCAGCATTCTAGGACCAACTATCTTCATACTCTACTTAAATGACTTCTGTGATCATATTAAGAGAAACTGCATTCTCTTCGCGGATGATGTAAAACTATTCAACACCACAGACAATCTGCTACCCTTCAAAAGGACCTCGACTATGTATCAGAATGGTCAAACAAATGGCAACTTCAAATCTCAACAAATAAATGCTCTGTCTTACATATTGGCAAAAAAAATCAGAAAATAAAATACAAGCTGAAGTCAAGACTTTGTTGATGATGCAAACTCCATCAAGGACCTTGGAATACTCATCTCTAATGATCTAAGTGCTAGAACCCACTGTAACTACATAGCCAAAAAAGCATTAAGAGTTGTTAACCTAATCCTACATAGCTTTATCCTCTGGTAATATCACACTATTAACTAGGGCACACGAAACATTTGCTAAACCAATACTCGAATACAGCTCATCAGTCTGGAACCCACATCACATATCTGATATTAACACAGTTGAGAAAGTCCAGAAATACTTCACAAGAAGAGTTCTACATTCCTCTACTCGTTGCAGAATACCTTATGCCACCAGACTTGAAATTCTAGACCTAGAAAACCTAGAACTATGCCGCCTTCAGTCCGATCTAAATATAGTATATAAAATCATACATTGCAATGTCCTTCTGGTCAATGAATACTTCAGCTTCAACCATAACAATACAAGAGCACACAATAGATACAAACTCAAGGTTAACTGCAGCAAACTTGATTGCAGGAAATACGACTTCAGCAATAGAGCGGTCAATGTCTGGAATACTCTACCTGACTCTGTGGTTTCTTCCACAAACCCCAAAAACTTTAACCTTAGACTGTCTACTATTGACCTCACCCCTTTCCTAAGAGGTCTGTAGGGAGTGTGCATAAGTGCACTAACATGCCTACCGTCCCTGTCCTATTGTTTCTTTTATTTTTCTTATATGTATTCATTTCATGTATTCACAACTATGTTTATCCTTATACTTATTATCTTGTAAGCGATTGACTAAATAAATAAATAAATAAATAAATAAATAAATAAATAAATAAATAAAACCAAAAGTTATCCTAGGCAGTCATTTGCCTTTAAATCTCTTCTGTTTCTCATGTATCAAATAGCTATGGGAATGGTAGAATGGTATGTGGCCAGGGGAAAAAGTCAGGAATTGCATCTTTTTCTGCCTAACTATATCGTTCATCTATAGTGAATGACAGCACACTAAAATCCAGGGTTTTGTGCTTTATCCTAAAAATACTATGCAGGTACTCTAGAGAGAAAGGAGAGGTGATGTAGGTCATGTTTTTTTGTATTCCTTTACCATGTTCTCCCTAATTATAATATCTCAGTTAATGCTTGCATTGCACAAAATATTATATTTAGAAAAATAAGGTCCTTACATTGGTATTGACTTAATAATAAAATTCTTAATTTTTAAGGACAATACAGCAGGGTTAAACAAATGCCTCTTTCTGTTGTCATTTTTGTCATGAAATAAGGCTGTTGAACTGTACTAATGTTTACCTACTTAATGGTTATGCATTTAAATTTTCACCTACATCTATACTGTGGCTCATAGGGATTCAAGGTGATAATCCCTTGGGGAAAATGTAACAGGATTATTCTGCAGAGAGGCAGTAAAGTAAATAAGATTATCTGTAATAAGCTTTCCCCGACTGTTTCATGCTGCGCTGGTAGAATATATTTTGTTATATTCAGAAGATAATAACAGAAGAAGATAAGCATGCCATGGAATGAATACTATGTGAACCAAATGGCCTTATGTGATGAACACCAGTTTTCCTGAATCCTTTCATGTATTAGCTTTATTTATTAATGAAGCTGCAGTAGTATATCATACAAGCAGACAAAAGTTAACCTTATCAAATGGAAGAAGTTCCACTGCTTAATTCAGTAGGGTATTTTATATGCTCAATGAATGTTATAGCACCTATTTATGATTATATTGGGAAAGAATAAAAAAAGTAGAGGTTCTGTCTCTTCAGCCTCAGCTTATATTGTTCTATATAAGTGGAAGAAAACTGAATTGGAAATCGATCAGAAAAAGACTCCTTAATATTAGTCTTTTATGTCTTTTATGGAAAGAATATTTTCCACAACAAAGGTATACAACATAATGGCAATAATTGTAGCAAGGAAAATTACTATATTTTTTACACTATAAGACACACTTTCCATGATCGCGCTGCCACCATTCACCACCGTCACAAATGGTGGTGGTGGCAAACAGCAGCAGTGAGCGGTGGTGAATGGTGGCAGGGAATGGTGAATGTCCCCAGTGGTGGCACTGACAATCAGCAGCGATAGGTGGCAATAGGTGGTGATAGGTGGTGATAGGCGGCACCAATCCCCACCACCTAAAACAGCTGATTGGTGGTATTTCAGGAGGCCAATCCAACTGCCAATCAGCTGCCCGGCAGCAAAGGCTCCAGCATTCCCCAGTGGCAACACCAGCTCAGCTCAGCTCAGTTGACTGGTGGTGGGCACAGCAGAGTGGAGCCCTGGCGAGCCACGTGCTGCAGCTGCAATAGCATACTGAAGCCGTCAGGCTGTTTGCTGTTTGATATTTTTTCTTTTTTTTTCCCCCAAAGCTAGGTGTGTCTTAAGTTCCGGAGTGTCTTATACAGAGGTGGTATTCAGCAGGTTCTGACCAGTTCTGGAGAACCAGTAGCAGAGCCTTGGTGGTGCAGGCTGTTAAACACCTAGCACTTAGTTCCAGCTGCCTGCAATTAGTGCAGGCTCGAATCCCACCAGGCTCAAGGTTGACTCAGGCTTCCATCCTCTCAGGGTAGGTAAATTGAGGACTCAAGATTGTTGGGGGCAATAAGCTGACTTTGTAAAAATGCCGCTTGGGGGTGCCAAAAAAAGCCCTAGTAATAAGTAGGCATATACAATGGAATGAAGGCTATTGCTCAGCGCATTGGGTTGTGCTCCAAAGATTGTAAGCTGCCCTAAGTCTCCGGAGAAGGGCGGCATATAAATGCAAATTAAAAAAAAAGTTTTGAGCAGTTTGGAAAACTGGCAAATACCACATCTGACTAGAAATTTTACAGTATCCTTCCCCTGCCATGCCCACCAAGCCACACCCACAGAACTGATAGTAAAAAAATTTGAATCCCAAATTGGTCTTATAGTGCAAAAAATATGGTAAACATGTTTGCCCCTGTTTCCTTTCTACTGCAAAACCTATATGCAGTATAATTGCTGAAGAAGACTCTATATATCAAGATCTTCTAATACAGCATATGAATGAATAAGGTTGAACTGATTAAAATACAACCAGTGATTATTTGTTTAATATATGAAGCCTGGGTTATACATAAACCAGACCATACTATTATATTATGAATCAAAGACCTTTCCACAGTTTCAGTTGACAATGTTGTCACGCTAATTAGGTTCATTCTATGATATCAACCAGAATTTTGAAATCCTCCTCAAGAAGATCCAATCTGATGTTGACTTGTATAACTTTTGGCTGCTACATATAATTAAACTAAACCTTTAATGCTATCACTTTTTTCTTTTCCAGAAACTATTTTATGATTCTTATCTGTTCATAACGATGTTAAGTCACAGCCGCTATTCTTTCGCTAGCGTGGGCCTTCATGCACACTGAATTCTTCCCAAGAATCCAGGATGTTATAAATGTATCAGTATAGCTGCATGTGTGGGTCAAAATAGTGTGGCCTTTTGTAATCGACAGAGGGAAGTTTTGACAATGCACAAATTTTATAAGTACCATACAAGATTTTTTTGATATGTCGCTTACTGGAGTACCTTAGTCCATTTCTGCCACAGTCATCCAGCTTCAGAGAAAGGTAACAATGGCATTTAATAAATTCAATATAATTCAATAAAAAACTGACTTAATTATAAGTGAAATAGAATTACTGACATTATTATTCTCCATGTGAAGAAGTACTGCAGAATTATTTTAACTTTGCAGAACATATTCTATACTTATTGAGGACACAATATAATGAGGCTTCTGCATATAATTTTTCTGATTCAATATAAAACAATACAAAAATAATACAATCTATACAATTTCCATAAAGGAAAATACAGATAGAAACAAATATAATAGAGAGAAGACCATGAGGAAGAAGAGGGAGTATTATGTACAGGTCAGAAGAATGAAATAGTATTTTTCAATATAAATTGGAATTTATATTCACAATGCTGTACTTGCTGAGAAAGACAGACTCCATAGTGCATCACAGTTTTAAAGAATTAATAAATTTGATTTACCCTGGCTCCACTAGAAAAATAGTATACTCAGCAATTTCAGCAATACCAAACTCTTCTAATTAAACTAAGTGCCTTACTGCTTAAGCCAACAGCACTTCAAAAGAGTGATGCCATAAAGTTTTCAAACATAGCTAAATTGATTGATATTCGAAGGAACTCATAATACAGATTATAAAGAATTGTGGCTAGTATATAATGAACTACAACTAGAAATATTCAGAGTATATTATATAGATTCCATTTTTATATATTTAAGTGTCCAGGTGAATTTCTGTATTAACTATATATTTTATACAACAGTAGAATTAGAATTAGGAACTGAAAGTTATTTTTTAATAGTTTAGATTGCCATTTTGTTGAGTTTATAGAACATTTTGCATTGAAGGGAGGAGAGAATACTTGAAATAACAACTGTTTTAGCTGTTAATTAATAAGAAGTGAAATTCACTGGCAGAAATATGACCATTGTTTTTTGAACATCAAACTTGGACTCATCCTTCATTAATGTACCCAATCAGAAAAATTATAACTATGTTGTACATTTAAAGCGGTCAGTGACATTCTCAGAGAAATTGTTCAATAAATGCACTTGTTTTCCACCATTAATCCAAAGAGACCATAATGTCAGGTATTTTATATTTGGAGCAATTCTTTAAGGTAGATAAATAATCCCTGTTAAGGCTTGTTATTGTTTTCCAATAAAATGTTTGCTAGATATTTTTCAGATACAACCTTTCACATTCACTCCATCTTGGATGCCATTTTAATGAGTTCATCTGGGATTTTGTGTGACTTATAGAGGTTAAGGAACTGGATAAGATTCTTTAAAATATGAGCTCTGACACCTGCAAGCTGGGTGCACATTGCACCTGGTGTCTTCAGATAGCTAATTGTATGTGTGTCTGTGTGTCTATACCGTTGAATTTGAGAAGTGATTAATGTCTACTTGAGAAAGACCACACTGAAGGAGGCAATGGTGCAACTACATTGAAGAAGCCATCTTTCTCCAGTCCTCATGTTGTAGGAATATTTCCAAATAGATGATAAGGTCCCAGTACAAATAGTCTTAGATAGAATAGATTATTTGTACCTTTCAGTCTCAGTTCAAATAGAATGGAAATGATATTTATCCATCCACCATTTTTTATTTATGATTTATTTATCCATTTTTTATTTATGATTTAATTCAAAACCTGGAAAATCAAGATCTTCCTGGTCCAATTAAATCTCATAGTAGCATTTGATACTATCAACCATGATATTCTTTAATACCATCACTGAGGATTGGGGAGGGGACATTATGCTATGCTGCTGGCATATGCAATCAACAATTATAGGTGAGTAACAATGCACAACATTATGAAATACCACAGAATCAGTTCTCTATCCCTTGTTATTTAGTATTAATATGAAACCATTGTGATCTATAAATATGGAGAGATATATCAACAGTATTCTGATCATATTTTTCCAGGTGTACATTTTAGATTTCTGTGCCAGAGTGAAAATGCAGTGAATCACTTACACAATGGGCCTGTGAGGGACCAAATAGAAGAAGAAGAAAAAACAAGCTAAAGCTGGATCTTAGGAAGATGGCAGGGCAGTTGCCTGAATAAGCAATCAGAATCTGCTTAAATTCTATCTAATGTCACCTATCTATCTATCATCTATCTATCATCTATCATCTATCTATCATTCCCTATCCAAATGTGTACAGCCTTTATCTCACAGACCATCAAGCTTTTATTTATTTATTTGTTTGTTTGTTTGTTTGTTTTATTGGACTTATAGGCCGCCCTCTCTCCCGAGGGACTCAGGGCGGCTTACAATAAGAAATGAAAATACAAATATTAAAATACAATTAAACCAATCAATTTAGCCCAATAAAAATTAAAACCCAATTAAAACTAAAATCAATAAAACCCCACCCCACCCCATTCATCTTAACCTTTGGGAAAGCACTAAAGACCTGGGTTTCTCCCAAAATATTAGGATAAAGTGAAGTTGGAGAAAGATGACAATATTGTGGGTTGTATCTAGAAACATATAGTTGTGATACCATTCTTTTTCTTTTCTCTCTTTTTTCTATTTTTATTTCTTTGATTGCATAGCACCATTAAGTGTTCCCTTGCCAGTCATTTCTGATCCAAAGCACAGCTTCAATTGTTGTTCCTGGTGGAAAATATAAGTCATGATGGAAAATGGGACAGGGAACGATTGGAACCTTGCCAGTCTGCAAATGCATTGAATAGTTGCAAGTATTTATCAAGAAAAAATGCTGCCTCTGTAGGACTTATTTCAGTCCTATTAACATATCAGAGCCCTGCTGACTTAGAACAAAAGAGAAGAGATTTAGTCTAAAGGGAACAGAGAATCTGACAAATGATCAGGCAGGTAGGCTTTCCAGAACTACCGAAAGATTTAAATGTCAGCACTCAAACATATAGGCTTAACTGTAAACTTGAAAATAGACTCTCAGGAAAGAAGGCTGGTAAAATAGCATCAGAAGTTACCAATCTTTTTTAAAAATAAAAGATAAGTATACGTGAGTCTATGTGAAAGTATAGCAGAACAATTAGTAGGAAGATATTACTATTATTATTTACCAGCCTCAAAAAAATGGCTAATCAATTCAGTACCAGATTGTAATGAAGAAAATGCTTGCACTCAATTTATTTCCATAATACAGATTTATGCACATACAAGACAGCTTCTTTCCAATTAAACCTGTATATCTGAAAGCCAAAGCATGTGGCATCCATAAGAAATAGGAGAGGAAATGGAGATGAAGCAAATAAATCAGCATCATAGTAATTTGATGCAGTTTCCTTCCCGTTTCTACATATAAATTGCATCATGTTGCACATATCACTGAGGTCTTTGGACCTCAGAGAGAGCTTTACACACACACACACACACACACACACACACACGCTAAATACATACCTTGAACTAAGTAGCAATCAGTGAGTCTAGTTATTCTTGTAGATTTTACACCTATCATATAGGAGGCATGTTGCAAGTACATTTTGTATAATCTATTTGGGTGCAAATAGATCCAGAAGGAATGCTCCTGTTTGATAGTCAGCATTCTTGACTCCTACCTTATATAAATTGTTTGGCAATTATAGGGATGACTAAAACTTCTGATATTTAATGAATAATTCACTTTTATCAGTTGAAACCATTCTTTTGTTTACTAAATGATATTTGCTTTTGACAATGTATGACTTGGAAGTATAATGATTTATGCAATCAGAGATGAATTTGTAGTTTTCTCTTATGTATTTGATTGGTTGGTCCCATTTGGAATCCATCATACTAAATCCATTTTACTTAACAGACTGAAGCATTTTAACCCATTTCAGGAAGCCCACTTAAGTTCTTTAAAAATGGAGAGATAGTATTTTATTTTTGTTTTACATCAGATGCAAAATGATTTTGCTATATATTAAGAATTGACAGATTATTTCAATTAAAGTTGCACATAAAATCAGCATTTTTTAATGTGGGAAACCAGCATTGCAGTACATTAAATGATCCTCAGTCCTATGCAGCCCAGAAGACCAAGTAAATAGAAGAGAAACAGATGCACATTCAGTGAAATTCTTGAAAGAAAGAATCATGCAGAAAAATAGACATCACTGATTTAATACTATAAAAAAGGCTTTGAAGTCCAACTTCTGATTGCAAATAACTTTCCAACCTTCACTTCCTGGGTGTATCTGCTTCTGATTCCCTTCAGACAAGCTTGTACTTGGCTCTGATTCATGAATCTTGGATTTGTTTTTATTGAACTTCAGGTTCTGAAATATTCTTGTTTAGCTTTCCTACGCTGTAATATATCTGTCAAAAATGCTTTAAAAAAAAAGAAATCTGACCTGTTCTAATTGCACAGGGCATCTTTGAACTCCCCTACTTTATCAGCTATTTAATTAGTTTCACAATTTACATATTACATTAATGAAATGTTAAAAGTTTTCTAGCCAAAAGACATAAACATGTAAGTGCATGGTAATGAAGTGTTTATTCTTTTAAAAGAAAAAAAGAAAATACTATAGGACAGTATTAGCTTTTAGTATAATTTCTTGCTTCAATACTTCACCAGTAGATTTTTGGTTCTCCAGAGATTTATGCTTAACTATTAGCAATGAAAATTTATAACAGTTGAAATATTCAGGCAGTCAGTTTTCTTATGTCAAGATACCAGTTGCAAATAATATCTCACTAAGTTTTTATTGCAACAGGGTAATTCTTCTATTCTATTATGTACACAATAAGAAACCCACGCATATGATGCAAAATCATTAATGGAACCAAGATAAATATTTGTTGGAAACTCCATATTTTTTATAAACCTAGGCAATAAATAGCTTTTTTTCTGCAGTTTGAAGTGTATTTAACCAAAAATACATGCAATGTAACATTTGAGTGTTCATCAAAATTTAAATCACAATGTATGACAGTATCTAAAATTAAAAGTAAGTATATTTTTAAACATGACTTCCTCTATTATTATCTCTCTATTATTATTATTACCACCTTAAATCATAATGTCTTCAATGGGCAATACAGGTCAAATAACATGATTTGTTAAGTGTTTTTTAGATAGATAGATAGATAGATAGATAGATAGATAGATAGATAGATAGATAGATAGATGATGGGTGGGTGATAGAACAACATGTTCAATTACAACATTTATTCTGAAAATAATATATTGAAAAATATGAAAAATGTGGGCCATGGTCAGGCTTATATTCAACAAAAGTGGGTTAAACTATGCTTCTGAAACACTCTAAGTCCATATGCTTTTGGTTGGTTTAATATTTTTGACACTAATATCCTGTAATCTTGACCATTCAATGATTGAAAACTTCAGGCCCTTGTGATTGAAATCAGGTTACAAACATGCTATCAACTGACTATCTATGAATTTTTTTATAAGTATGAGTATTACTGAAAACCTTTGGAAGTTTAAATCAGAATTAAGGTTGTCAGTCAGCAGAGTGTATATATAACACAGGACCTTGTTTCATACAAGTTGTGATATGATTCTTTTTTTTCACAGCAAAAAAAATTGCTTACATATCACTTGAGAATTTTACTGCTTATTTTAATAAATATTTATATGTAGACTTTAAAATGGCTTGGAATAAAATCAAAACAAAATATTTTATAAATATTTTACAAAACAAGAAAAAGAAAAGAAACTAATCTTTTTCTTTCTGTTTATCAATGTTTATATATAAGACATAACTGTAAAAATAGGTTTGATCCATGTTAAGTAGGAACAATCACAGTAATAAAAAGAAATTTAAGTTAGTCATTTCTAATTTACATTCATCTGATGTCAATTGTTTATGTAATAATAAATTCAACCCAAGTAAAAGTATGACACGAAATATTCTTGCATTACAATTTTATGATAAAATTGTCATTTATATAATCACTATTTTACAAATTACTAGTTTGTTTTAAATTTTAAAAAAGCATACAGTAAAAAATGCTGCCATTAATGAAGCACAAGTCCATAAATTTCAATGTGATAATGGAATTAATTTTAGCTATCAATATATTATGGATATGGATAAAATAGCTTGGAAGATTTTATTCACAAAATTATCACCATTTTATCTTATTGGGACAAATTGGAACCACTTAATTCCAAATCTTCCCTCTTGTACATCATTATTTTATGTCAGGCACGGGAAACCAAGAACAACACAAGTAAAAGTTCAGAGTTGTTTCCTTATTACTGTTCACTTAATAGACAGAATCTTGCCAGACTAAAGCACACTCTGAATAATTATCTGATAAATGTCATGAAGAATTAGGAAAGAACCTTTCTGTGTCTCTTCCTGCATAGCAATGATTCAAGGCCAATCTTTCTCTTTACCCTTCCCTCATGTAACTCAACACCAGATTCCACCACATCTATAAAATAAAATAAAATATGCTAATTATTGAATGGTTGATTCTCTTAGATTTAAGTGCACCCAACTTTAAGATCACTTTATAATGTTCATAATTTAAAATGCCGCTTAGTAATAAGCAGGCATATACAATGGAATGAAGGCTATTGCTGAGCACACTGGGTTGTATCCCAAAATTGTAAGCCGCCCTGAGTCTTCGGAGAAAGGTGGCATATAAATCTAATTTTAAAAAAAACAGTAAACAGCCTTGGTGGTGCAGGCTATTAAACACCTAGCACTTAGTTCCAGCTGCCTGCAATTAGTGCAGGCTGAATCCCACCAGGCTCAAGGTTGACTCAGCCTTCCATCCTCTCGGGGTAGGTAAATTGAGGACCCAAGATTGTTGGGGGCAATAAGCTGACTTTGTAAAAATACCACTTAGTAATAAGCAGGCAAATACAATGGAATGAAGGCTATTGCTGAGCGCATTGGGTTGTGCTCCAAAAATTGTAAGCCGCCCTGAGACTCCGTAGAAGGGCAGCATATAAATATGAAATATATATATATATATATGATATATATATCATATATATATGATGTCTAGACAAAATGTTATATATACAAAAACACATCTAATAAGATGTTTGCATTTATCCTACCACAAGGCGTGGGAAATCAGACAGTTTTTTAAGGCCTGTGGGGCACCAACAGGGTGAGTACCACATAAATAGTTGCACATGGGTATGGGTTCTTCAGTATTGCCAGAATAGTTTCTTGTATAGTAATAGTAGTTTGATGCATTTTTGTAATCAATAAAACCACTATTTTAAAAAGCTGGCTTTCATAAGCAATTAAAGCTATAAACAGAAATGATTGGTAACTAATTATCATCCAATTCAGCACAAAAGTGAATTAGAAACAGTTTCATCCTTGCTGAACAAGAATTTAACGCACAGTGCAACAATGTTTTAGAAACATTAATATCCTAAGTTAAATCTCAGGAAATGAAAATGTATACAGTTGTGCTCTATTAGAAGTCTTGACTAAGAAAAACAAAATGTAGTTCAAACAAAACAAATGTTTTTAATAAAGAGAAACTTAGAAAGAAAACAAAGCCTCTCATCTGTCCCTATACTTTAAACAAAGCCACAATGTAATCTAAGTAATCTGTTCATAAACTACAATCTTACCTGGCCCAATCAATTTTTCATTCATTCACAGAGTTGCTATGAAAATTAGCAGTTTCATGGAAGTAACATAAATCAGGAATGCAAAACAATGTCTGAAAGAAACTTGCCTGAATGGTTTTAGTTTTAACAGGTGTGCACAGATTGGTCAAAATTCAGTCCAGAATTCAAAGATCTAGCTCAGGGTTGTCAGCCAGTTCAGAGGGCAGAATGTCATAAGCAAAATCAATATCAACAACACCAACAGCAAGAGAACATAGGACCAAGGCTGACACTTAAATTAGGTTTATTCTTAATCAACTTATAGTTGGTGAGTAAAAAGAATGGAATGATTGGAAATTTGTTACATTGCTCCAAGTATTTTTGAAAACCTTAGGAAACTTGATCTATATCTTAATACAGTTCAGATAAAATTTCAATACACTGCAGCTCTATTTTGAACAGGAAATAAATGCTTCATCCATTTCTGTCACTAACTATAAAGTTTAAGCAGATTAGTTATAATGAAACTGCATTAAGTCAATGAACATTTATATGGATATTTTGTGGAAACTGCAATGGATGATGTACCTGAATACAAATCTATTTTTCATTTTTGGTGTAGGAAAAAAATCAATCAGCTCAGTTTCTCATATCTTAAGCATTTGAATGTAGTTTTAATTTAATTGGAATATTATGGACATTGCATTCCTCCTTATCACAGTATTTATTTTGCTGACATAATCTTTTTTTCTAACCTTGTGTGCATGTTTATGAATTATACAATCAATCACTGCATGTACTGAATTTGGATTGTTATTAGCTACTGAATATGGATTGGAAATTGATTTCTGTATGATTTATTTTTTAATATAATGGTTTAACATTGAATTATTGTAATAACTTAAAAGTAAATATTTTACTTCATTAATTATTCTGAATATCGAAGTACTTTTTATATTATGCTAATTAAATAACATCAATAACATAAAAATCAATGTTAGGATTATACTTTTTTTGTCAATATAGCACTATTATTTTTATACTTTATCTGGAAACTCTTAAATTGTAGTTTTAGTGGCATATAAGTTCAGAATTTTAGGAAATCTCTAATGAGCCCATTGTGTACTATTTCACATGTATGTTGCCAATAGTCCAATGTTCTTATATTGATGAATAATGTATTTGTAATAAAATTGACTGAGCATTATAAATATGTCTATAATATAAGTAAGGCTCTTTTACATTATCAGAATCCATGAACATTAACCATCTTTCTGTGTATTGGTATGAGTTTTTCCTTATCAAAGGTTAATAGAGGTGAGAATTGGGTATATGCAACTCAGGTCTAATTTAAAAAAAAATTTTTTTTTAAGTGGGAACCTTGCATATATAAAGAATATTTATTGAAGGACCAGTACAAGGCTCTGTGGCTTAATGCATTATGTTCCACCAACAGACATTCACATTCAAATTCTAATTAGATCAAAAGTGAAATAGTGTTTTTCTTTGACTTTGGTATCTAATTTGCAATGAATGGCAGTTTAATTAAAAGAAAGACATTAAACTGGAAAGGCAGGGATAATGCAGGCCAGAATACTCTAACACAGTGATGGTGAACTTTTTTCTTTTTTTATAAAATTTTATTTATTTAACATAAATTTTAAACACACAAACAAACCAACATATATTGAGCAATGATTAAAATCTTTATCCTTTTCTTATTAGAATAACTCCTTCGTTCTTTTAACATTTAGTTTCTCTGTATCATTTAATATTAATTTACATGTCTTCTAACTCTTCCTTGACTTATCGAGATGTCAAATGCTACGTTTTCTTTATCCACTCACACCAAATATTCCATATTTCATAATATTCACTATCTTGTTTATTTTTTAACAACTTAGTTAGGCTATCCATTTTGGCACATTCATGAATTTTTTAAATTACCATATCATCTGAAGGGATAGATGTCAATTTCCAATTTTGTGCGTAAGTTATCCTGGCTGCAGTTATAATATGCAGAATTAAATATTGATTATTTTTTCCATCTTTAAATTTATCATGCTTAGAAGAAAGGTTTCAAGTTCAAGTTTTAAGTTTTGTTTTGTCATATTTAAAAACCAATTCTTTAGGTTCCTCCAATATTTCTGGGCAGATGGGCAGGTCCTGATGGTGAACCTTTTTCATGTGGTGTGCTGAAAGCAGACCTTTTTGTTGTAGAAAGTCTCTGGAGCCTTGGGAGGCTGAAAATGGGCCCATTTCATCACTTCTGGTATTTCTGGGAGGCCCATTTTTCAGTCTCCCGAGCCTGCAGAGGCTTCCTTTGAGCCTCTGGGAGGGCGAAACAGCTTTCCTCGAGCTCCAGAGGCCCTCCAAAGGCTGAAAATGGGCACTTTCGATATTTCCGGAAGGCCTGTTTTTTGGCCTCCTGAGGCTGCATATGCATATTGGCCTCCTAGAAGCCAAAAATGGCCTTAAACGGGCTGAAAATCAGCTGGGAGATGCGCATGTGCAGTGCAGGTAAGTTTGGCTGGGGCTCACGTGCCTGCACAAGGGGCTCTGCATGCCACCTGTGGCACAAGTGCCATAGGTTTGCCATCACAGCTCTAGCATTTGTAGCATAAATATTGTTGTTCCGTTTGATATGATATTTTTCTTTTAAACATTTCAGAATAATCATCAGGACCTTAAATATAAGCTAAGGTAACTTCAGTTATGTTTTTCCTGTTTTTGAAAATGTATACAGTCTAACAAACTATAAAATTGCATGAAAGCAAGTACATACTCGCCAGGGTTGCTCAGGATTTAAACTGAGATTTTAGTTACAGAGGTGGATTTTACTGAAAGAAATATTAACAATAAATCACAACTAAAATTATTCCTACAATTAATTCTGCTTAAAACAAATTTAGGTGTCTTACAGAATGAATATTGGCCTGCATGAAATATGATCAGTGTTCATTCTTCCGTGGAAAAAAAAGTCAGGAATGGACAAAGATAAGGCTGTCCTTACTATCTAAATTCATAAGATAGCTAAAGCTTATACAGACGCTTTACTCTTTTACCAGCACTCTGTAGAATGGTGGTGTAATATACTACATATTTATAGCCCATAAATGTTTTACCAAATATGGGTAAGCAGTTTGAATTTCTTATAACTTTATTAAACTACATGATCAAAAGGCAAGGAAGGCAAGACGAGAACTGTATGGCTAATCATAGAGCAATTTTATTTTTAGTTGGCATATTTAACTGGATTAAGGAAGACTGCAGGATACAGAAATTGGATTGTATTGGATATAGATGATTGGTAGGTTGCACAAATCTGTCAATAACTTGCTGGGAGAAATAATCATTGATTTTCAATGTGACATTGTTAGAAATAACATATGCAATTGCATATGGTAACTTTACTTTTATCCTATCTAAAATACATAGATTTCTTTGTTAGCAGAAAAGAGAACAAAAATCAACTTGTTAATATTTATATACCCAGACATAACTTAATTGTTGTATAATAGTTCAATCAAATTAGTACTAGATAGAATTACCTACTGATGGGAAATAGTACTTTGTAAATCAGTAAAACTTTAGCATTGAATAAAGTTGCATAAACTTCTGCAAACTTAATCTGAATGTAAGGAAGCATTATATGCAAACATGGTATACTATGGTAGCCAAGTACAGTTTATGAGGGATGAAGAAAATGAAAAGTCACTAGGAAACATTGGACCAATCAAAGAGGGAATGCTATGAATGTTATATCAAACTCCTTAAAAGGAAATAATATATAAACTTAACGGTTTAAAGTTTTAGTATGTCTTACCAGTGATGAAACAAATCTAGACAAGCAACTATATAGCAAAGAAAACTAGTACAGATCTACTTCCAATTCATTAATAATGATTTATATTAATTCAATAAATAGTTGTATAAATAAAGTTTTATGCAGCATCTTCAAAGTACAAAAGCCTTGTAGCCACAACCAGAGTGATGCCATTTTTTAAAATAAAGAATTACATTCTTTTTCTTAACCATCAAAAAGTTATCACTATTCTACAATCTTTAAGCACTGAGAATCCTTCCAG
The DNA here is from genome assembly GCA_009733165.1 of Naja naja. Lineage (NCBI taxonomy): Eukaryota > Metazoa > Chordata > Lepidosauria > Squamata > Elapidae > Naja > Naja naja. The sequence goes on along the minus strand of CM019152.1, from coordinate 17,190,313 downwards.
CATATTTAAGTTTATTTCTGATTTTTTTCACAGTTCAGTATATTTAATATGTAATTGACTGAGGGGAAGGCTAGTCTTTCTTTCTTTCTTTCTTTATTATACATTTATTTTATTTATTTTTATTTATTTTATTTGTCAAGCAAATATTAGATAACAGGTATAAGTATAAGCCTGGTTATGCATACATGAAATAGATACAAATAAAATAGGACAGGGATGGTAGGCATGTTGGTGCACTTATGCATGCCCCCTACAGACCTCTTAGGAAAGGGGTGAGGTCAATAGTAGACAGTCTAAGGTTGAAGTTTTTGGGGTTTGGGGAAGAAACCACAGAGTCAGGTAGAGTATTCCAGACACTGACCACTCTGTTGCTAATATCGTATTTCCTGCAATCAAGTTTGGTGCGCTTTACCTTGAGTTTGTATCTATTGTGTGCTCTTGTATTGTTGTGGTTGAAGCTGAAGTATTCATTGACAAGTAGGACATTGCAGTAGATAATTTTATGTACTATACTTAGATCGGACCAAAGCGGCATAGTTCTAGGTTTTCTAGGTCTAAAATTTCAAGTCTGATGGCATAAGGTATTCTGCTACGAGTAGAGGAGTGGAGAACTCTTCTCGTGAAATATTTCTGGACTTTCTCTACTGTATTAATATCTGTTATGTAATGCGGATTCCAGACTGATGAGCTATATTCAAGTATTGGTCTAGCAAATGTTTTGTATGCTCTAGTTAGTAGTGTGATATTACCAGAGAAAAAGCTACGCAGGATTAGGTTAACAACTCTTAATGCTTTTTTGGCTATGTTGTTACAGTGGGCTCTAGCACTTAGATCAGTAGAGATGAGTACTCCAAGATCCTTGACAGAGTTTGGGTCATCAACAAGGTCTTGACTATTTAGCCTATATTTTATTTTCTGATTTTTTTTGCCAATATGTAAGGCAGAGCATTTATTTGTTGAGATTTGAAGTTGCCATTTGTTTGACCATTCTGATACATAGTCGAGGTCCTTTTGAAGGGTAGCAGGATTGTCTGTGGTGTTGAATAGTTTTACATCATCAGCGAAGAGAATGCAGTTTCTCTTAATATGATTACAGAAGTCATTTAAGTAGAGTATGAAGATAGTTGGTCCTAGACCGCTGCCTTGGGGGACACCACTGTTGACAGGTACAGGATTTGATATGGTGTTCCCTATTTTGACCATTTGTTGCCTGTTTGACAGGAATACATCTGTCCAGATATGCACGTGTCTGGAGATGCCATAAGATTTTAGTTTTAGGAGTAGTTTGTCATGTACCACTGAATCAAAGGCTTTACAGAAGTCTATGTAAATAGCGTCAATTGCTTTGCCCTGATCAAGTTGTGTAGTCCATATGTTTTTGCAGTGTAGGAATTGCAGATTACAGGATAATTTTTTTCTGAAACCAAATTGTTTGTTATAGAGTAGGTTATTTGTCTCTAAGTGGAGGATAATTGATTCCATGACTTTACAGGTGATGCAACATAAAGATATTGGTCTGTAATTTTCAACTAGACTGGGGTCTCCCTTTTTGAAGATGGGGATGACTGTGGTTAGTGACCATAGGTTTGGCAAGGAGCTGGTCCTGAAAGATTTTTCAAAGATTATGCTTAGAGGTTTGGCTATGGCAGTGGATAGCTTTTTAAAGAAGTAGGCACATATTCTGTCTGATCCAATAGATAGAGATGGTTTTAGATTGTGTAGTGCTTTTTCAACATTATCTTCTGTAAAATCGATATGTATTAGATCATTGTAGTTGTCTGTGGTTCGACTAGGAAATATTGGGCATGATCCATTGCTGTTTACAAAGACTGAACCAAAGAATGTATTAAAGAGGTTGGTTTTAATGGTGTCATCGTTACAGTCTTTACCGTTAGGTCCTTTCAGGAGTGGATGGACCTTGAGTCTTTAAGTTTGTTGTTTACAAAATTGTAGAAAGTGCGGGTGGAATTGGTGCGTAGAAGGTTTTCCTCTTGCTTAATGTGATAATTGGTGCATTCAGTATTTATTTATTTATTTATTTATTTATTTATTTATTTATTTATTTGACTTGTAAGCCGCCCCCTCTCCATGATTTCAGCCCACAATGAAAACAACCAATATGTGTATTTTCTATGTCCACTTCAAAAGTGTTTTTCAGTGGCAGAAGAAAACATGCAGGTATTAAAATCCATGGCAAATCATTCAAAGGTAAATTTAAAGGTAGACAACTATCCTGCTCCTATTGGCTACCTGGCCAATAAATTTCAGGCTCATCTTTGGCAGCAGGAGTCAGGTTTCTCTCACTGTACCAGAAAGCTATCTTCCCACTTGCTAACCATTTGGTGGTAGAAGTCCTAGTTTTCCTAGTTTTCTTTGCACAAGGAAAGGGAAGTGGAGCATAAGCAGCTTTTTGGACTAAGTTCCTAAGTACTCACCTTGTTTTTGGTCTAATTGCTGAAACAACTGCAGTTTAGAAACATATTAAACACATGTCTACTGGCCTTCTGGAAATCTACAAGGGTGAATTACTGCTTTAGTGCTCATTTCCTGACTCTATTGGATCCCTCTGTGGAATTGGAGAGTCAACAGAACACCTGTTTTGTTTCCCTTCTTACCCCAGCTTAAGTCTACTTGGGTGACAGAGAAGTGGGAAGATTCAAAAGGGATCTTTTTCCATACCTCTCTTGCCATGGCTGGAGAGAAGAGAAGTAGAAAACAGAAACAGAAATGCCTAAATGGCTCCTTTAGAATCAGTTATCCCATCCCACCAAAATTTCACTCTGATTGATCAGAAAACTGACAAGTAAAAACCCACAGTAACTGATCCCTAAACATTCCCTCCTGCTCTCCTTCCATCAGGTTGTCTGTCTGTCTGTCTGTCTGTCTGTCTGTCTGTCTGTCTGCCTGTCTGCCTGTCTGTCTGTCTGTCTGTCTGTCTTTATCTATCTATCTATTATCTATCTATCTATCTATCTATCTATCTATCTATCTATCTACCTACCTATCTACCTATCTATCTTTCTATCTATTTTTTTACTTATTTGATAAAACCAAAATTCTTGTGGGGCAGCACTTCTTGAAGCTAGCAGATTTACCCATTGCCACACTGGGCTGCAGCATTTTAGACCTTAGTATGGAAGCAGGTATAAATTATAGTCATATTTAAGGTATCAGGAAGCAAAGTGAATTCAGCTCCTGTTCAGTATAGGTTTCAGCAGATAATATTTACAAAGCTATTATAACATGCTGAATTAACAACTAATGAAATATTTAATAATCTCTTTCTTATTTAAACAAAGCCCAGCATTTAAGTTCAGGAAACCATGAACACATATTCATTGTGTATCTTCAGCCATTCTTACCTTATTATGAAGAATTTTGAAAGTCAGTTGATCTAGCAAAGAAATATGACCTTTAAATCCATTGAGGTGCTGCAGAATCTAATAAAAAACATACTGTGTAAGGCTAGAACATCCTTTGAAAAAGGAACTTCAAAATATTCAGGAGGTCACATAAAGCACCTGCTTTTGAAAATTTAAAGCAGCTGTGACTTTTTACAGAGGTTTTATGGCTGCTTCACAAACTGGTCCAGATGTCTCACATCTGCACAGTCACTTCACATTATAAAAAGAGTATATAATTGGTAAGGCTGTGACTCCTGAAGGAGTCTGGCTGCATTCTGAGAGCTTTATATCATACGTTCCACTTTAATAAGGTAGTAACTGTATGTATGATACAAAATGTAACATAATGATCATAGTATTTCCTGCTTTACAATTGTCAGAATATTTGAGGGAATGGAATAATATATCAGTTCTGAATCATACCAAATGTATTCCTAATCCATGTCCACTTTGCATTTAATGTCATCATTAATCCATTGTAAAAGTCCAACATCTGTGCTTTCCGATTGTACTGAAGAGTATGAAAGAAAATGATGCCTTTTTGCAAGTGATACCTTTGAATAACAAAAAGAAATTGAAAATGGCTTATTCAAGGAAAGAAGAAAGTGAAATAGTGCTTGTTTTAAATTCACATAATTAAAATGAGATATTAATTTATAGCTATCTTCTGATACTATGTGTGAAGCTATTAAATTATGTAACCGTGCAATATTAGATCAAAAGGGCCTTTGCTTTCTGAGGCAACTGGTTTTTGTAACTATGAAGTGTTAATATATGTTTCTCATATATTAATATATGTTTCTCAGCAATTTGTTAAATTTGTGATATTTTTTTATATTGTGGTATGTTTGTTTCTTGGTTTAATTAGGTTGTGTGTGTATTTTTATTTAAACACTTTCAGCATAAAAAATAGTAATTTTGAGGCAGAGAACTCATATTAATATAAAATTTTGTATTTATTTGTGAGGAAATTGGTAGTGACATAAAAAACTATGATGGCAACACATCTTATTTCAAAATTTCAAAATTGAATATTCTTCAGTTTCTTAAAACATCACTAGAAAGGCCCTTTTTCAACTAACTAAAACTTCAAAAATATGCCCTTATCTTTTTGGCCTGACTTTTTATTTATAGAATATTAGGATTTTCCTTGTGTTGATTTCTGTACTCAAGGCAGCAATAATTAAAATGCTTTCTGGTGGTAAACTGCTACTTAAATAAATGTACTATTCAGTACTCAGTACTAGTGTAAAGTCCAACCATTCTCATAGGACACAACAATTTATACTGACCTTGTACCCCTTATTGACTCAAAGCTGCAAAGCAACAATTTTCCATTGTATGATGCATTTCAGAACAAAATGAGATAAATGTACTGTATCAACAACAGAAGCATTTTCCATTAAAAAAGATATATGTGAATATGTCCTGCATGAAAAGATCTATATTACATCTTTTTGTTATATAGGCACAGTTTTAAGTTAAGGACAATGTGATATCAGCATATTTGTGTTTCATATGCCTATATAAATTATTTGAGAAAGGGCCTTGCTCATCAAAAATGTTCTTTTAGATCATCACAGCTACAAAGTAGCTATTTCAGCAAGGTGACTTTGAGGGGTGATCCAGAGGTGTGCTCTCCTCATGGATGATTTGCACTGATTTGGTGGATTTGCATCCATCTTATATTTAATAGCTATTGACATAGATTGGTTTTAAAGCAAGTAATGCAATTGTTCAACTGTTTCAACAGAGTCACTTTCATTTTATAATTTAACTATATCTTGAAAGACTGATAAGAGTTTATTAATGTTTGATAACTAAAACATGAATAAATATCTCAACTTCTTAAGCCCATGAATTATCTACTTAGCCTCCCTGAGATTTCTCAGATCAGATTTTAATCATCCAGTTCTACTTCATGTAGTCACTTTTCCAATATCTTGATATAATTTAGATTTAGAACATAGCAATCCAATTGTTTGACTTGCCTGAGCTGTATTGAGCAAAGAGGAATTGTCTTGGACTGCATATGAAATATATAATATATAAATACATTAGTTAATTTATTAATTAATGTATATAAATAACAAACTTCCTTTATTTTTATATTTTCTACAGCCTTGAGGTGGTGCACCCCTAGCTGTCCAGGTTTGCATGAGCTGTAGGTAGGACATACCTGTTTTAAAACATATAGCTTGAAAACATGAAGAAAAGAAATATGTAACATATACTTTCACTAAAATTTATTCTAATGTTTTATTCTGGTCTAAAACATAGGGGATAAACTTAATTTTTTTCCATGGAATAAATGCTGCAACTTATCTTTCTTTTTGAGTGTGTAAATTTTCACAAGGATTTTTTAAAAACACTTGCTTCAAATGTTATGGCTTTACAGAAAGAAATATTGAAGTACAGCAGTGTTCGTAAAGAAGAACACATCATAATAAAGACCCAAAATAACTGCCTTAATGACTCATGAATTATCATATGCGTGAAGCTATTTCACGCTTGATTACGTGCTATTATCAGTAGTGGTCAGAGAGCTTCAAAATCACTTATAAGCACTACAGCCATCCACAAAAGACATGTCCTTTCCTCACTACGCTGTTGCAAGCTAAGTTGTTGATTGCTGAAGGGCCAATGCTTATCCCCTACCACTGCATCAGTAAAGAAATACTTAATTCAATGCAGTGCAAAAGTCTCAGTCCACTATTTCTTTTATCCACGTCATTTTAGCAAACCGATGGAAGGCAGCATTAAATTAAGATTGTACCAATAAATAGAAAATAATTTAATTTAACCTTTACTGGAATCAAAGGCAAACTGCTAATATAAGAGAAAAACATTGGAAACTTAATATAAAATGACCTATAATAAAACGGGAAGCTGATCCTTAATCACAACACCTTAAATTTATTTATTTTTATTTATTTAATTGTATTTATATGCCACCCCATCTCCGAGGGGACTCGGGGCGGCTTACACAAGAATGTATAAACAATAAATACACCTTTATCAATTTGTCTAATCCAATTATAAAATCAATTAAAATACCCTTGAATTAAAATTCCCAACCCTGCTCAGTCCAGGCCAGCCTGTTCAAACAGCCAAGTCTTGAAATCATGGCGGAAGGAGCGCAGGTCCAGGACCAAACGCAGCTCTAGAGGTAGCACAGAGAAGGCCCTCCCCCGGGGGACCGCCAACCGACATTGTCTGGCTGACGGCACCCCCAGGAGGGCCTGCCTATGGGAGCGTACTGGGCGATCGGACCTCAATGCTGGTAGGAGGCACTCCTGCAAGTACCCTGGACCCGAGCCATGCAGGGACTGGCAATCCCCGACCTTTGAGCACCAGGGTTCCATGGACTGGTTCCATGGAGTTTATTTCCATGAATTGGAGAGGATATGGTTTCACATGCTGCCTACATCCTGCAGATGGGGCTTCACTTGTTTGTGCGGCCTGGTTTCTGGGATTCCACAGACCAGTGCCAGTCCACGGACTGGAAGTTGGGGACCCTGCTTTAAATCATGGTTCATATTTTGTTCAGTTCAGAGTCAGTAGGCTTACTGTTGCCTAGCATACCTTATCAACAGCACAAAAATGATATATAATAATGTAACATATATAACCTGTGCCACTGAAAATATTTTTTAGGACCTCACAGGATCAAAGGGGAAAAATACCACCAATGGGCTTTTCCATCAAATACTACGAAAAAATATAAACCTATTCATAATTCATTCATATAGGATACAAAATATAATAAAAATATAGAACTGCATTACTTGCATGTATAATAGGCCAAAATAATTTTGAAGGAATATGTTTGTCTACATCAGGCTATTTTTAAAACTATTTTAGTTTTATTGTATTGTTATATTGTAACTATGCCCAAATTGCTTGTATTCAATTAAGAGTACTACTTTTTAAAATTATACATTTAATAACAATTGTGTATTGATCAATGATAAAGACAGGCAAAGTTAGTACTATGAAATCCAGGTTACAAAAATCTGGGCAGCAACTAAACAGTGGTAGACAATGCAAAAAATACTAGCTATCTGATGCCATGCTGCCCAGATTTTTGAAACACATGTATCTAGACAAAGCTAATCTAAGCTTAATTCAGAAAGATGTTTAATTTCTGATCTCTGTATAAACATAAATATCTTGCTGTGTTGTATTTTTTAAGTGTTTTAAGACCATAACAATGGCAAAAGCTAGTAAGATGACACTCACACCATGACACTTACAGGAAGCAGTGAATGTTATCTCCTATGAATTGTATTCTTCTTCAGTATAGCTATTAATCAGACCTTTTCAGCCATCAGCCTTCTTCCACTTATTTCAGGGGTGGGATTCAAATTTTTAACAACAGGTTCTGTGGGCATGGGCTTAGGTGGTAGGCATGGCTTGGTGGTCATGTGACTGGCTGGACATGGCTTGGTGGTCATGTTATTGTCTGGATGTGGCCAACTCAATATCACTCACATCGAGGCATGCATCTCGTCACCTGGCCTCTCATGACTGTGGGGATGCTGCAACAGTCATAAGTGTGAAAAATGGTCATAAGTCACTTTTTTCAGTGCCATTGTAACTTTGAATGGTCACTCTACACAAGCAAAGTACCAGCAAAGGAGGAAAAAAACTCCAAAGAAGTTCCAGAGACAGGAAGTCTAGTCCTGCCAAGAATGTAATAAGGGTTAACAGAGAGGCAGTTTCTATAAGCAACAGCAGAATGTTTCCTTCCTGCCTTCCTTACAGGATTAGGCCAGCAATTTCTTCTAACAACCAGTTCTCCGAACTGCTTAGAATGTTAACAACTGGTTCTAGCGAATAGGTGCAAACTGGTAGAATCCCACCCCTGACTTATTTGTACCACTTTTATACCATTGTTGGCTGAGTTTTAATATTCAAATTGGCATTAGAGTAACTTCTTTCAAGGTGAAGCTGAACATTATATATTTGACAGCCTGTAGAAAAAACATGAAGGTTTATCTGTGTATATGTATTTCTCAAAAAATAAATTATTATTGTGATCAAGTTGAAGCACAGTTATCATAAGACATATGCATAAACAATTGCGGTGTGTTATAGCAGAAAAAAGGACATTGTTTTATTTGAATGTGTAATATATGAATCTTCAGTGGAAAAATTTAACAAAATTATTTTTGCTTAATCTAAATCTCACTATAGCTACTGTTTGAATCATTCTTTTCTTGAAAGTCAATTATGTTTGAAATAATATTATTTTATATGTAATTGTGTTTATAGTTTATGAATATACTACAGGAAATTTTATCCAAATAATATTAATGTCAAAATTATTGCCAGGTTCTCTAAATGATATGTTGGCTAATAGGAATTTCCCCTTAGGGTACTCCGTAAGAAGCAATATGAACAAAATGCAGTGTTAACTTTAGTGCATTGCTGCAATGTTTTGTATAGCATGCAAAATAAAAAAGGCATTAAACAGTACTTCTATTTAAATCTGAAAAAGTAACCTCAAACTGATTTAATCTTCTCTTTCCAATAAGTAAATGATATTGTTCAATGTCTGTTACATCAGAAAATAAATAAAGACAAAATCCTTAGGGAAGTATGGCCTTAGGCCCACTTATTTATATTTCATAGTCTTTTATTTTTCCTCTGATTTTTCTTTCAGAAAACCAGGCACTCACAGGCTCATAAACTGGTGCTATTTTAAATTCAATACATTTGTACTTATTCTGTTAGTGTGAGCTTAGACCAAGTGAGAACAAGGGAGTTTCCTGTCCTTTCTTAATTATATATCCATTATAATGTCTTTGGAGTTAGTGCATTTGCATCCAAAATTTATCTTACTTATAATTGTGCAATATAATTGAAATATTTTATGCATGACTAATTAGTTCCAGCCTATTGTGTACACATCTTAGCTGTTGTAAGATAAACACCAGGTGAAAAGTGTTGTCTTTGTGAGTACAGCCATCATGAACTGAGATAATATATGGAGATCATGGGGATAATAAGTTCCCAAGCCAGCTGTAATTGCCTTTTCTCCTCTACAGCAATTTTAGTGAACATGGTGGGGCAATCAAACAGTTAAAGAAGGGATGTCTCACTATTCTTTCTTTTTTATTGAAAATTAGGTTTTAAAAACATTGAACATGGTGATCTTTTTGACATATATCTCAGTCTTTACATTGTTATATGAGCACAATATCATCACATATATATGTGTATAAACATTTATATGCATATATACAGCTATATATATATATATATTTACATTATAATCTTTGTATCAATTTCTATCTCAGACATTATGTTGCAATATAATCTCTTCTTAAATTCTATTTCACATTTTTTAGACTTCCTTTCATATCCCTCCATTTATTAAAAAAAAGTTCCCATATTGCATAGAATTCTGAAGCGTCTCGCTCCTTCAGTTCTAATGTCATACTATCTAACTCAGTGCACTGAAAAAAAATTTCTATTATTGCTTCATCATTCGGTATTCCTTTTAACTTCCATGTTTGGGCAATTAATAATCTTGCAGCTGTAATAACATGAATAATTAGGTATATATCTGCTTTTTTGAAACTCTCATTTATTATTCCCAATAAAAACATTTCTGGTGTATAATTTATTTTTAGGTCCAACATTAATTCTAACCATTGCCATATTTTCTGCCAAAATTGTTGTATTTTCTTGCAGTCCGACTACATACGATAATAGGTGCCCTGTTCTTTCAAACATTTCCAGCATATAGGTGATTTAGATCATTAAGTGTTGTATCTTATGATTCTTGACTCTTGACGAATGTATCTTTTCTTTTATGTGTACTGAGAGTATTTGCACCAAGACAAATTCCTTGAGTGTCCAATCACACTTGGTCAATAAAAAATTCTATTCTACTCTATTTTAGAGCTATACATTTTGTCTAACCTGGTAGGTGGAAGATGTCATCTGTAAAACATCTTAAACAGGTTTTCTTTGTAGGATGTGGCTAATGTAATCTTTTTATTCTGATCCCAAATTTGCTGCCATTGATCCAAATTTATGTTGTGGCTGAAATTTCTAGCCCAAGTTAACACTGGTTCTTTCACCTGTCCCTCAAACATCTTATAATCTAGTAAATTAATCTAGTAAATATAATCTAGTTATACAATTTCTTTATTTGTTTCTTCTCTGATCCTAATAATATCTAATAATTATCTAATATTGTATCTTGACAATTTATTCCCCATTCTTTTTTATGCCTTTCATATCTGGATTGTACTTGGAGATATGCCCACCATTCCAACGTTAAGCCCTGCTGGTTAAGTTCCAGTCTTTGTTTTAATCTTCCTTCATCTGGTAGGATATTTTTATATGTGATTGCCTTTTTCTGGTTGTAGAGATTCAGATATGATATAGCTTCTAAGGAGGAAAGCCAGCTTGGAATTTCCATATAGTTTTGCTATCTTATTTTATTCCAAATTGAGATTAGGGCTTGTCGAATTTTATGTCTCAAAAAATATTGGTGTGTCTTATGTCTACTGAGCCATAATGCATTATATGCATGCCAGCCCTGTTGTAGATCATGCCCTTCCAAAAGTAAAATTCTTTTATTTTCCAAGTTTATCCAATTCTTAATCCATGTTAAGGCAGCCACTTCATAATACAATTCCCAATCCGGAAAACCTAATCCCCCTCTTTCTTCTGTGTCTTGTAAATGTTTTAATTTGATTCTTGATCTTTTACCCTGCCACACAAAATTTAACATTATTTTATTCAGATCTTTAAAGAATTTTTTCCCTAATTTAGTCGGTATATTTTGGAATAAAAACAAAATTTTGGGTAGTATGTTCATTTTAATTGCTGAAATTCTGCCTATTAATGATAGTTGAAGATTATTCCAATTTTCTAAATGTGTTTTAATTTGTCTCAATAAATTGTCATAATTATCCTCCTTAATTGTTGAACAGCATGCTGAAATATTAATTCCTAGGTATTTTATTTTTGTACTATTTGAATATCTAATATCTTAACAAGGTTTTCTCTTTGTTTGCTGGTCATATTCTTAGTTATGATTTTAGTTTTTCTCCATATTCTTCCAGTTTTTCTAATAATATCAGAGCTGTTTGTTCAGGGTCTTCCAAGAAAAATACTGTCATTGGCATATTCTTGTAATTTAAAATTTTCTTTTTTAATTTCCAATCCTTTGATCTGTGTTTCTTGCCTAATTATTCTTGTTAGGACCTCTAATGTATATATGAATAGTAATCAGGACAGAGGGCACCCCTGTCTTGTACCTTTTTGTATGTAGACGTTACTTGACAATTCTCCATTTATTATTATTTTTGCTTCTTGATGTGTATATATTGCCATACTTATCTTTAAAAACTTTTCACCAATATCCATGTGTTTTAACGGTCGCATTAAAAGGGCCAATTTACATTGTTGAAGGCTTTCTGGGCATCTAGAAATAATAAGGCTGCCTGTCGATCGTTATGTTCTTCATAGAATTCAAAAGCATCTAAGACTATTCTCACATTATATTTTGTCTATTTGAGAGAAAGCCATTTTTAAAAAATTACATTTATATGCCGCCCTTCTCCAAAGACTCACAATTTTTGGGATACAACCCAATGCGCTCAGCAATAGCCTTCATTCCATTGTATATGCCTGCTTATTTTTACAAAGTCAGCTTATTGCCCCCAACAATCTTGGGTCCTCAGTTTACCTACCCTGAGAGGATGGAAGGCTAAGTCAATCTTGAGCCTGGTGGGATTCGAGCCTGCACTAATGGCAGGCAGCTGGAACTTAAGTGCTAGGCATTTAACAGCCTGCACCACCAAGGCTCTTTTGATCACTATGTATGAATTCATTTAAATATTTTTTAATTCTTGCAGCAATAATCATTGTAAATATTTTATAATCTGTATTTAAAAGAGATATTGGCCTGTAATTTTGAATTCTTGTCTGGTCTGTACCTTCTTTTTTAATCAACACTATTGGCCTCTCTCCAAGATTTTTTCCCTTCATCAAGTATAGCACTGAAGACCTCTAATAGATATTGGTTCAGGGTGTTCTGATGTTCTTTATATAGCTCTACAGGGATACCATCTGGGTATGTTGTTGTTGTTGATTGTTTTGGCTACTACTGTCATGGTGATTTCTTCATTGAGCATTAATTTCATAGCTTCTGGAGTCTTTGGTAATTCAGCTTTCCTTAGGTAGGTTCTAATCTTTTCTTCTGAGTAGTTTTTGTTTCTTGTATATAATTTCACATAGAATCTCTGGGCAATATCTTTTTTAGAGTTCTCATCATAATATATATTCCATTCTTCATCTTGTAGTTTGTTTATTCATTGTTTTTCTCTGTAATTTTTTAATTTTTGTGCCAGCCAATGTCCAGGTTTATTAGCATTTTCAAAATAGTTTTGTTTGGTTAGTTTGATTTGTTGTGCTATTTTCTCTCACCAAAATATGTAGTTTATGTTTAAGAAGATCTAATTTGCTTTTCAAATTTTTGTTATTAGGTTCTTTCTGGTGCAGCGCCTCCATTTGCTTAAGCTCTTGTTCTAATTTTTCTGTGTTGTTTTTTTGCCTTATTTCTTTTTGTTGTATAAGAAATTGTTATACCACAATGTTTTAGCAGTGTCCCAGACTCTGAATTGAAATATCATCTTGTTTATTTATTTAAAAATATATCCAATTCTTTTTCCATTATTATATTGAACTCCTTTTCTTTGAGAATTTCCCTTTGGAAAGTCCATCTTGGTGTGGCCTTATGTCTTTTCCACTGTAGACTTATGGGGTTGTGATCAGCTCAGGTGTTAGTCTCTATAGTCACTTTTCGTATTTCAGAATCTAAATCTTTGGGTACCCAAACCATATCAATCTTAGACCAGGCTTTATGGTGATTTGAGTACAATGTGTAATAATTCTCATCATTATTCCTTTCTCTCCAAAGGTTTATCAAATTTAGATCTCTAATCATTTCAAAAAATGTTTTGGGGAGTATTCTTTTTCCCTTTTCTTGTATCATTATGTTTGTGGTCTCTTTTCCTATCTACAATCGCATTGAAGTCTCCAACTATGCATAACCCATACTCTATATCACTGATTATGTTATGCAGATTTTTATAGAAGGATTCTTGGGCTCCATCTGGTGCATATATCGAGGCAATTATTATATTTTTATTATTTAATCTCAACTATTAGAATTCTCCCTTCTTTATCTTTGTAGATCTGTTTTTCCTTAATCTTATTTTTCACATAGAGAGCCTTTTTTCTGATCTAGTGATACAAACAGGTTCCCTAACTTAGGTTGTTCTAGTAGATGTTTTTGATCATGTCTTATATGGACTTCTTGCAAAGCAATTATGTCAGTTTTCAATTTTGTAGTTTGGCAAATATTTTCTGATGTTTTATTGGTGAGCTGAGTCTGTTAATATTTATTGACCAAATCCCACATTTTTCATCTGTTTTCTTAATTGTATTTTGTTCTCATACTTCTCGTGATTCTAGATTCCTTAGGCTCTTCATATTTCCTTCCATAGTATTCTATCTTATCTCCATCTCCTCTTCTCTTAGGTCTTTCCATTTCTTGTGGTCTTTTTTTCTTCTTCTATTGCTTGTACTGAGTCTCTACCTTCTGTTATATCTTTCTCTTCTCCTTGATCTCCTGAATCTTCTTCAATATTGCAGTGTTGCTTGTAAAAATCTACAGCCTTTTCCATGGTGTCAAGCTTGTATCTTTTGTCCTGCCAGGTTACCATTATTCCTTCCAGTGTTAGCCATCTAAAATTGATGTTATTTTTATTTAGTCTCGTCATCAAAAATTGGTAGTTTCTCCTTAAATCCCTCATTCTTTTTGAAACCTGTTTTAAAACTATTATTTGTTTTCCTTTATATTCAAGTTCTTCATCACATGTTCGATGTAAAATTTTGTCTCTAATAGATTTTTTAGTGAATTTTATGAGAATTTCTTTAGGGAGATGATGTCTTCTTCCATAGCTCATTTGGACCCTCTATATCTCATCCATTTCCAAGACCATTTCTTCTTTCTTGGTCTCTAAAGCTCTGGCCAATAATTCGGTCATCTTCTCTGGTAAATCTTCTTCTTTTTCGTCTATTATATTTTGAAACCGAAGATATTGAGCAGCTCTCTCTGCTTCTAAGAAGATCACTGATGTTTCTAATTCTTTGTTAATTAAGGGTAATTTCTCATTCATCTCCATGAGTTTATTTTCTTCTTTAGAAAGTCTTTCTTTTACTTCCACCAGTTTTTGTTCATTTTTAGTAATTTGTACCTGGAAGGCTTCAAACTTCCCATCTATCAGTTGCATTCTTTCTTTTCATTTGCTTGTATTATTTCTGACAACACCAATCTCTTTTTTAAAATCTTCATCATTTTTAACTTGGCTTCTTGATTTTTTTAGCATAACTTCTTGCATATTCTGCATCATTACTTGGAGATCCTTATAGGTATTAGATCGTTCCATCTGGATCATATCTTTGATCTATTTTTGTGTTGAAGGACTAGAAGACATCATAGAGCCTTGTGTGGTATTTTTCTTTCCCGCTCCTATCTTTGTCAGGTTTGGGTTGCTTGCCATATTAAACAAACTTCTCCAAAAATTAATATCCCACTTATGGCTTCCACCTCTTTGTGTCTGCACTGTTAGTTTAAGTTTTAAGTCTTTACTTAGATGTTAGCCAATAATCTATTGATGGTATTTTAAACTATTTTTCTTTTTCCCCTTTATACCCTTTATTCAGTGGAGGAGGAGATATTTAGGAAGAGGATCAACAATCAAAGAACAGTAAGAATACCCCAATATCAATGTTGCTATTTTTAATCTTATAAAATTATTAATTATAGTAATTATAATAATATTCTCATCAGTATCACCAAAATATAATTATTCTAAAATCCTGTATAGCAATTTTAACAATAGATATATCTTATACTGATATTTAATAATAAATATATTCAATAGTCAGTAAGGATTTTGTAGAATAAATTATAAATTGTTATGAATACTTATAATCTAGAAAGATATATTATTTATAGAGGTATAGATTAATTTATAAGGTATTTCAAAAAGCAACTTAATTAATTCAATTTATATAATATAGTTGTATTTCAGTACAGTACAGTTTTTCAACAATCACTTCTCAGACTTGTTTTTTCTTCTCTTCTCTTCTCTTCTCTTGTTTTTTTTTGACACTACCAATTATGTCCAACAGATGTTCAACAGATGTCTCCCTCTTCTAGTTGTCACACTCTATATTGCAAAGTCATTGTTCTTGTAGAGACTCCATTTTATCTTAACTATTAACCACAGTTTCAAAATTTCCAAGTCTCTATTTTAGTTTCTTTTCTATTCACAGACTATGTAACACCAAAAAGTTAATACTCTACAAAGTTTCTCTTATGTATCTCTTCTTTTTGCCCCTTCCAGCTTTATTCAGTTCTTTTTATTTCCTGGTTTCCTTTTCACAAGTTCTTTCACTGTCCAGCACCCTCGCTGCTACAGTTAAAACTTTTGCACCTCTCACCTCTCACCAGGCACCATGGCTCCGATCTCTTATGTCTCACTATTCTTGATAACCTAGCTAGTAATCAGCCTTTGAGAGCTACCCCAAATCCATGCTGTCCAACCAAATGCCATCATTTGCTGTAAGTATTCTCCACCTGTAAGTATTCTCTCCTTTTGCAAAGCCATTTCCACTCTAATAGCGAATGGACTTCTCTTTTGCTTAGCAACTGGATTCTCACTAGCAAACTCTGTGGATGTATCTAGCAGCAATGGCATGAAGAGATGCACCAGCCATTCCATGGGCTTATACTGCCATTTCTGCCACTATTTCTCCAATGAGATTATGATTCTGTGCTGATGGACTGCATGCTTTTCTGCATTCCATTAACTTCAGACCAGTTCTAAGATTAACCTTCATATCTCTCACCCTCATTTGTCACCACCTCCATTTTTCCCTTTGCCTTTCTTACTACTCTTTTAAGTCTTTTTCACTTTGCCATTCTTACTACTCTTTTAAGTCTATGTGCCATCTCCAACCACCATGTATTAGCTATCTATCTATTGAAAGACTCCTTAGGCTTTTAAATACAGAGGAATTGGAGAAAAGCAAAGGAAAAACCAAAGGTAGAAGTACCGATTAGCTGAAGCCTGGTTCAAAAACAGTAATTGTGAGACAGTTGGAGTACTAATGGATGATCACTTAAACATAAGCTGACAGTGTGTGGCAGCAGCCAAAAAAGCTAATACAATCCTTGGTTGTATAAAAAGAAGCATAGAATCAAAATCAAGTACTAGCACCACTTTATAAATCCTTAGAAAGATCACAGCTGAATATTGCATCCAGCTTTGTTGAGACTTTAGAAAAGTGCAAAGAAGAGCAACTAAGATGTTTAAAGGCCTGGAGATAAAAACATGAAAAATGGTTGCATTGATTAGATATGGCTAGTCTAGAGAAAAGAAGGACAAGGGCAGGGGTGGGATATATAATGAGAAAACAATACCGTGATGTGATAAATACATTGTAATTTATCTACAGAAATAATCGGAAGGAATATATATGTAATTTAACCAACATATTAAATATAGTATAAACTTAGTTAACTATGTTTCCTTCAAAACAATTTTACATAAATAGTACTAACCCCACCCTACCCTTAACACATAAAATGTACTATGCAGCTTTTAGGCCTGTTATTTCTAGCTGAAGAAAAATCTGATGCTCTCCTAATGACTATACTAGCATGATCTGCCAATCAAAAGGTGCCATATTGTAAAGGTCACAATTCTTCTATTAAAACATTCAAAACCAAAGAGTTCTTTATTCTTTCGTTACTCCAGTGTTACAATTAATTCTGTCATGCCTGCTTAAAGCTGAAAAAAATTCCACAGATCATAACCTTTCTTTTCTCAGAAAGTCATTTCATCTTCTGCATTTATCTTAGCATATTTTAAACTGCAGAAGAAGTAGACAAGAATGTAAAAACAAAACAAATCCAAGCAGAAACAAGTATATGGGAAATGAACTTTAAAACAGATTATAACATTAGATATTATGAGAACTATAAATATTTATTTTGCTAGTACTTAGTATGTCCATTATTCCTTTATAATAAACTTTCAAAAGTGGGGAAATGGCAGTGTATATAAAAGCAATAGTATTGTAAGCACATTAAAATTTTACAAAAGATGAAAAAAACATACAGAATGTCATTTTTTGTGGTACTCAGCCAGAGAAATCAATCATCATAGCATACATGACAATTCCATAATTTCAAACAGTTCTATCTTACATCCACAATGGATGAAATGTCACTTTAAAAGGTCATTGAACCTTTCAACATTTTAAAGAAAAGTGATTTGATTGCATCTGAATATTTTTGATGATTTTGTATAATGATACATGTTAAGTAATTTCTTTTAAACAAGCTTGTTGTAAATAGTTAATTTAACATGCCTCTCCAGGTAATTTAAAACTCTAACTGATGAAAACTAATATAATCAGCAAGAGCTTGGTGACTGAACAACAAATTACAAATGAGATTCAGAGTTAATATAACTTTAAAGAGGCATATATTAAGACAATAACTTCTAGCTTAATATGCACTGAATTTATGATGAATTTTGTAGTAGAATTAAAATACAAAAATAGAACAATCAAATAAACAAAATTAAAGGGGTAGAATATGTATGCATGTGTTTGATCAAGGAGTAACATTGTAAAGCTTTTAGAAACTTAAATAGGAAGGAAGGAAGGAAGGAAGGAAGGAAGGAAGGAAGGAAGGAAGGAAGGAAGGAAGGAAGGAATACTTCTACCTTTAGTAATCTTGGCACCACTCTTTGACAGTGATTGGCAGTAGTTTCAGCATGAATCACTTTTTCACATCATGTTCAATTAGCCTTGCTGTCTGCATAGCACTGAAGGAGTCATTGACAGAAATAGAAGTCTTTTGTTGCTACTTCTTTGTTGGTAGCTCAATAAAGCAGATGTTTTGCATGCAAAATGGTCAATTTTCAGTTCTTCCCATCTCCAAATGGGGTGACTTCCTGAAAGCCCAGTGAGCTGCTGCCCATCCCTGTAAATGGTTCCAAAAATTCTGGCTTATGAAAACAAACCCTGTCCTTTCAGTTTCATTTTATTTTATAATAGTACATTTTAATTATTTTTGCTTTTAGTTAAAATAATTAGGATACAATAGACTTATTAGATTTTTATTATATTTATTAGATCATTTTAAATCTAATCACAACTTCATTAGGTGAGACAAAATATAAATTCATAGACTGGACGTAAAAGATTCTGAGTGGATTTCAGTAATATAGAAAATAGAAACTGCATGATAACAGTTGGAAATATTTTTTATAATCAAAGTCTGTTACATGGTAAAGTAAAACAAATTTCTTACCCAGCTTTAATAAATTTGCAGCCCCTGAATCACTTGAATGAACCTGAAAAACAATAGCTGATTGATCTTTCACTATTTGTCAACAAAAAGTTACATGAAAATATGGATTCAATCCCAGTTAGCCCAGTGCACTTGCTGCCTTCAAGGGAAATAATGTAAAATTCAAGGAAGATTCAAAATTAGAATATGCAAAAATTCCCATGGGAAAATTGAATAGAGCCTATAGCAAAGAAATGCCTTTTTACAACATAAAACTGTTATTACAATAGTTAAGCATCTGTTAGATATTTAATATGAACTGAAATTGCTGGGGAAAAGACTTTGAGGCCTTTGTTCAAAAATATAAAGCTGAACCTTCCATTTAAGACATATGCATAAGTTCTGGCTAAGTCACATATTCTGGACATGCACTCTGATAAAAGGCATGTTGTTAAAGTAAAACAAACTGACAAATCTGTGCTACAATCAAATGTCTGTATTAATAAATTATTACTCTTTGGCAAGGCAAATTGTGGAGGCTTCACACATACTAAATCTCTTTGAGTACTAAAGAAGCAATTCCTTGCAAGTTAAATTGTTCAGGCAAAAAAAAAGATTGCTTTCTTTTTTTCCTGGAACAATATTGGATGCTGAGATTCCAGGAAATCAGTTGTAACATCCCTAAAACATCCTTCACTGTCAATACATGCAGATAGATTGATGTGCTGTTGAATGGTTCCAAGCACTGTAAACTAATTCTGTTATCTTTAATCACCCTACTATCTACATTGACGGTATTCAAATGAAATTATATTAGCACCATTTCAAATATCCCCATCAGAGTCCCTAACAAGTGAAAGTTAATTCCCTATTCAATTCTGCTTGGCTAGAATTCTTAACAGTTTCAAAACTTCAGCAGATAAGTTTTCCTCTTCCTGTGTCTAGCCTTGAAAAAGCAAGGTTGTGGGAGCTAGACAGCCTCAATAAATAAAGCTATGTTAGACCCAGCTGAAGCTGACCTTATCAGTGCTTTTGCTTTCTTGCCAAGAAATGAACAAGATAAAATAATGAACATTCTGGAAAATCTTAAGGAAACCTTATTGATTTAGAATCTATTTATTATTATTCTGTCACAAAAAGGATATACTAAAGGGGTCCCTGTATACTAGAAAAACTAAGGACATAAAATCTCATCGGGAAGGATTGTACATCAGGCAAAAGTCCACACATTTGGAGCTGTGAACAGTCAATGATTGGCTAGATAGGAATCATCCAGCATATATTTGGGGGGCAGGGAATAGATTAACAGTTCATTACTGGATCACATTGTGTGTTCTCCCCAATGCCTTACCTTAGATGGCAGTGAAATCACAATTATAAAGCAATCACTACCTCTAATATTAATTTACATCCCTTTGGGAATGACTATTAACAGAAGAAGTACTCACTTCAATGCTGGAAAATGTTGTGTATGCAGGTTTAAAGTCATTGGTTTAGTTTGAAGTGTTCTTGTAAAATGTAATAAATGATTGGTTTAAAAAGTGCGGGAAAACCCTGCACTGTGATTGGCTGGCAACTGCGGCTGCTGGCTATAAGTAGCAGCCGCAGCCCAGCCAAAGTGGGTCTGTTCTGAGCTGTAGTCACTAATAAACAAAGAGCTTGAAGCATTCCACGTCTGTCTCTTCATGCAAACTTAACATAAAATAACACAGAAGTACAAATTAAATGGAATGAAAGTAGTGCAAAAGTGATCTCATACTGTCTAGCAACCTTAGAAATTTGTGCACTCCCATTAGATATCAAATTTCAAAGACCATGTTTAGACTTGTATGATTTTTAATCTGAAATCTGCTTTGTCAAAGAAACAAAACAACACTTTAGTATCTGGAGTGTAAACTATTTTAAAAGATTGTTTTATTAGGACTGTGCACAGCATTAAAATTCATATTATACAGTGTATAGAAAAGAAACATTTTCCTTTTAAGGACCAACTATTTTCTTGATTGATTTTAAAGGTTCAATACACAGCCCTTTTAAAAGTAAAGAAAAGATTAGCACTGAAGGAGATCTGGCAGAAGCTAATTCAGTCAATCAGGAAGACAGATTATTCCCTTTTCTGACAAACTGCTAAACTACTAGGAAATCCACTATCCTTGCCCTCAATCAACTATCAATTCAAGCCGGGCTGTACATGGATTCTGTTAGTAACATAAATGAGAGTGAGATCGACCTGGATCAAGTTCAAAATTTATACACACACACATCTCTGTACAAAAGGTAACCTGATTGATTGAATTCCTTAAGGTGAACAAGGCTCCAGGTGTTGATTGTGTTTTGCCTGAAATAATTACAAAGAATCCCAGCTGGTGAATGCCACTGCTAGCATCCTTATGTATATTCATAAAGCAGACTGGTTCCAAGAATTCTGGCTTATGATGAACATATAAGTACACTAGTATCATTGCTACATTATATCCATTTAGTATTTCCTGTCAATAGAAATGTGCAAATAATTATCTGAAATCATTCTATAGTTTAGTTATTGTGACATACCAATCTGAAACGCTGATGTGCTCATTGCCAAATAGTCAGTTTGCAAGATGGAGAGAAATCAGGGGTTCCTAAATTAGCTCATCATGATGAATAAATCCTAAGAAGAATCAATTTGAACTATCTAAATGTCCTGCTGATAGAAAGTATTTCCCCGGAATAATTGAATTGCATAAAGCCACATGCTTGCTCATTTACAATAAAGCAATATTCCAGAAAATTGAGGACTAATCTAACAAATGATCATTCCGAATACACAGGACACAATAAGTTGAAAGTATAAAATAGTTCATTGATTTAACTATTCTTTTTCAAATTTTAAAAAGGATGCATTAATAAAAATGCAGGTATCCAATAGCAGGTCTTCTTAGAAAACAAAGTGAAACCTTTAAGAAAATCATCTTAGGAAGGTTCCAAAATGGAGGAAAGCATTCATTATGAAAAGTTACAGGGAAGAAATAAAACTTTGGAAAAGATTGAAACCTAGAAAGTTGAGCAGCACAAAAGGTAAGGGGAAAGCTAGGAAATCTGTTAAAAGCAGGTAGATTCAGAGACAGGAGATCCAGGAGATTTGATGACAATTCAAGACACCAAAAGTGAGGCTGTTTAGCAAGGCAGTTTTGGCTAAGCATTCTTGCCATACAGTAAGATCTGTATTATCCCATATAGGAAGTAAAATAAAGTTGTTCTTCAATTTTTATGCTGAATGCAGTAACAATTGGTTGATATCTAGAAATATTTTGAATCTAAAGTGCTGGGGGAGTGTACAAGGGCAAGACTGCCTTTTAGAGGCCCTATTAATTGAGTGGTTAGCAAGAGCCTTGATTAAAACACTTTGGATAGGAATTAAATAGGAAACTGTTAAATATTGAAGCACTGAGCCAAGACAATGTCTAATCTGTCTAACATTCCTTTCAGTTAGCAGCCTTCCAGTATGAATATAAACAAGCTAGACAGGCAGCTATAAACCATACCTATTTCCATCCTACAGGTTTTCTTAATGTTTTTATTTTTTAAGTAAATCATACCTTTGTCTGACCTTTTATGGGTACTACTATTCCACCTAATTAGCAAGAAAAACAATAGGGGCTTTTGAAGGGGGAGCTTGCTTGTTAGGTTCAAGCCCAACCAAAACAACTGTGTTTCGCTCAACTAATGTGTTTGGTCATATATAGAAATTTTGATTTTTTTTCCTAATTGCATAGTAGAATATCAAAGCTCAATAAACCATCACAAGCTGACATAAAGGTTCATAATTTGTAAACGAATATTGGAGATCAGCAGGTTATAATAATATTCATTTTATTATTTTACAAATAATAACATGTTGTGGCCCCGCCTCCTGAGCCTGTGCTGACAGAGGAAGAGGACTTGGATGATGAAGGGGAGGAACGGGCAATGCCTTCCTCCCCAGGACCTTTCTCCCCAGGACCTTCCTCCCTGACAATGCCTTCCTCCCCAGGACCTTCCTCCCTGGCAATACCTCAGGTTTCATCGGAAAGCCAAGAGGGACAGCCTGAGATACGCCAGGAGGAAAGTATATCGGCACAGCCATAGCTGGGGAGTGAGGAGGAGGATTCCTGGCTTGATCCCAGGCAACGTCGGAGGGAGAAACGTCAGCAGCAACATAGGAGGTGTGGGAGGGCTAGAGAGTGAGCTGGACCACACCCCACAAGGTATAAAAGTGGGTGTGCCTACGTTGTGAACTCTGTGCGTGACAAAGTTCGAACAAACCAAGACTCCTGTTTGTGTTGTGGCTGGACTGTATCTGGAGAAGCTCTTGTTCGTGGACTTTGAGAATAAAAAGCCCATTCTGACTCAATGAGTAATCCGATACTTGACAAATCTGAACTTGGCAGTCGGAACGTGTGTGATTGCCAAGAGCCTTATCAGCTGTAGCAGATTGGCTTTTGGAGACAAGCCAGCATGACTCTCGGTGCGGGTGTTGGTGCCAAGTTCCTTACCTTCTGGGAGAAGGGAAGGGGAGACAGAACATTAACATCTGTAAAATGGACACATTTTACAATCAACATTATATATAAGATATAATTTTATTACTTTAAATAAAAGAGCCTTGGTGGTGCAGGCTGTTAAATGCCTAGCACTTAGTTCCAGCTGCCTGCAGTTAGTGCAGGCTCGAATCCCACCAGGCTCAAGGTTGACTCAGCCTTCCATCCTCTCGGGGTAGGTAAATTGAGGACCCAAGATTGTTGGGGGCAATAAGCTGACTTTGTAAAAATGCCGCTTAGTAATAAGCAGGCATATACAATGGAATGAAGGCTATTGCTGAGCGCATTGGGTTGTATCCCAAAAATTGTAAGCCACCCTGAGTCTTCGGAGAAGGGCGGCATATAAATGTAATTTTTAAAAAAATTCTATAATTAAGATTTTTAACAGCATTAGCAATACTTTATATGAAGTATGGTATATCAACATATTCATTTACATTACTTCTGAATAAAATAAAGCACAGTTACTTCCAAGCCATTCAGTTGCATGATCTGCAGTAGGTGCAGCACACGGAACCTTTGAAACGGAACCTTTCTATAACAGATGATTAAAAAAATATAGCAGGAACTTACTTGGAGGCTAACATGCCAGCAATTTTGAGCAGTCTTCTCTCATTTAATTACATAATGAACTTTTCCCAATTCTTCATTCATTGCATTAGCCCAAGCAGTCTAAACCAATAGAAGTACAACATGACTGGATCCAATTGTATTTCTGATTAGACAGTAAAATGCTTCAAAAGAGCAATCCACTTACAAATCGCAAAATAAAATAAGCATATCCGTGGCATTTGAAATGTTTATAAAATGATATCATTTCATGCAACCACATGTGTATGTTTTGTTTTAAACACCAAAAATGGCTGTTTGGAATAAAGCATATTTGTATGAAATACTCTAATTCTTAGTTTTTACATTTGTTAAGGAAATTAAATCCTTAATCTCCTATAGCTACAAAAGGAAAAATTGTTTCAAGGATAATGATCATTTTGAGCTAAAATGAAACAAAGACATTTCTCAGCAATTGACATTGGTATATGAAAAATATAAATAAAATTTGTATATTCCTGGATCTGAAATTGAAATTTATGCTGAAATATTTTTCCCTTTAGCAGAAAATAATGCTTTATTTTGGAAAAACTTAATGGACCTTCCATCCTGATTGTTTTATTGTTTTTCTAAATGGTCTGCTGAGTACCACAAATAGTATTCTGCCAGGAAAAAAACAAAAAATATTGAAAAGCTTCTGCTGATCATTATACCCTATAACAATATTTGTGAACAATCTTGTATAATGTTCTAGCCATGCATTTGTTTGAGGTTTTGGTTTGAGGTTATGAGTGTGATTATGAGCATGATCTGGCCAATTACTTGCAAGCTATTTTAACCTCTTCTTCTTGCTTGTATTGATGATAATGTCCTCAGCACATGATGCTCCACTGGAGTGAGGCTGAATAATTTTCCAACTGTTGGCTAAGTATTTCTGTAGAAATTTACCTTCACTTTTATTAACCCCAAAGATCCCTCTTATTTGCCCACTTTTCTAGTCATTTTCTGTTTTTCAATTTTCAGCTAAATTGACAACAGCCAAATTCTTTTCCATTCAGAAAGAATGCATCTTAGCTGAATTCATTTAAAAGCCATAGCACTCAAGAAAAATCAATAGGTCTTATGTAGTTTTGCAACCCTGTATCTCCTGCACACTAATTTCAGATTGATCCATTATGCTCTGCCTTGAATTTCAGTTGAAGCACCATGAAGTGAAGCTTATCATTCTACCATTAAAATAATGTCACTGCAATAATATTCATAACCTCAGTACCTGATGGATTTGGGTAATTTTTCAAGTGTATGCTATTATATTATTATGTTATATAAAGTGAACTTGAAATATTAATGGTAATTAAAGTTTCTCATTAAGTGTTAAGTTTGATCTTTATTAGTAGAGTTTGATATAGGAACTGAAAGCAATTACAATTTCCTCTTCCTCTTATTATTGTTGAATTCTTAGAAATGACATTCTAGCTTCAGTGTTATATATGATTAATTTCTTTTTCCAAGAGTAACATTTATATAATTAGAACAAAAACACTTTTCTTCTGTAGCCTCTATATTGCAGGAGTCTCTGACTGAGCTAAGATGATAAAAAAATAATAAAAATTCTGTTTACAAGTACTGTATATACAAAATAATAAAAAGAATTAATATACAATTTGCTCAATGTAATGTTAAGAAATAATGACTGACCTAATCAACTCCTATTTTGATACAACCTTCTTTAAAAAAAGAATAATTTTTGTATTCTAGCAAACATTTTAAGTATGGAATGAATGTGAATGAACTGTGGAGCAAAGCATCCTGTTATATGATCCCACAAATGAACTATATTTTCCCCTGCTTCACATTATCTTTGTGTGAACTAAGGAAGAGAAATGTTTATTGGAACTGGATCAGACTATTTATGTTATGTATGCAGAGTTTGAAATGATTGGTTGTTGTTGTAAAGTGTTTGAATTCATTGGTTGTAAAAGTGCGGGAAAACCCTGCACTCTGATTGGCTGGCAGCCGCGGCAGCCGGCTATAAATAGCTGCCGCGCCTGAGCCATTCGGGTCCGTTCTGAGCTGAAGTCACAAGAAACTAAGAGCTGAAGCACTCGCGTCCTGCCTCTCTATGCGAACTTAACACTTTATCTGACTGTTGCCTTGGTAGTGGCTCTTTCTCTATCCTTTAAGGTTAATCTCCATTCTCTCAGCAGAAGGTGATACCTTCTGAAGGTATCAGAAGTAATGGAGAGAAACAGATAAGTGATTTCACAGGCACCAATACTTTCTCAAAAGGTGAGGTAGGAAGAGAAAAATGGATAATGAGTTGGTAGATATAAGTGAGGTGGATCTGAAATTTTGGAGAAGAAAAAGGTAGCAAGCAAAATAAGTCTAGACATAAGTTTTTAAATGTAGCTATTTCCAGATGTATCAACATAAATGAAATATGAATAATGTAATATCACTGAAGAAGGAAAAGGACTAGAGTTCAGGAAATCATGCCTACCTGATCATAGAAGAAGGCAATCCAAAAGTAACCCAGAAAGACTGACATGCTACTAGCCATGACTGATTAACACCAGGGGACTATATTTACAGACCCAATTTAGATGCAATTTCATTAGAACAGTAAATAATTAATCTACAAGCACTAGGGCAAGAAAAAATAAACCAACTTTTTTGTTTTAATTCTATACAAGTGATCTGAATGGCCAAAATGTAAAATGAAGTTTGGAAAAGATCTGTTTGGGAATCTACTTGAGTTAAAATGCTGTTTACAGCAGCAGCCTTACACATGAAAGAATGAATGTAAAATGAATGAATGACAGAAAGAATGTATTATATCTTGCATTAATATGTCTAAAAGAAGGGGGAAAAGTTTGCTAGAAAGTTTTCCATGATGAAGTTTGATCCTGATATTCATATGCCACAAGATTTTATGACAATGGAGGAACAGGATAAAATGTTAGATTATATAAAATGTGGCCTAGGAATGTATTTTCATGAGTTTGTATCATTACCAAATGAAACGAACTTGCTGCTAACTCAGCTGAACCTCTCTCCATGTTTTTTAAGAAATACTACAGTAGATAATAAATAATGTAGCTTGAATGAATTGGTTTTTAAGAAATACTAGAAAATAGGTAACATAGATTGAATGAATTGGTTTTGTTACTCTTGAGAAGAGAGTATTGTTTACTTAGGATAGGAATCTCAAATACTTCAAAGATGTTCTTAGAAGATTTAGGAGTGTAGGACATTTTATAGTGAGTTTTAGTTTCAGGAATACCAATTCTGATTGAATGAGAGAAAAAAATCCACCCTGGACCAAATTACTGTTAAATCATTTTCACTGAATGAATTCAGATGTAATTTTGATAGCAAATTTTCCAATCTTTTGGAACATTTAGATTCCTGCAGTCAGAAGAATTCAGTGGCATAAATGTCTTTCTGTGATTCTAAGCAGAGGCATGCAAGAAGAATTTAAAACGACAAGATGGCAGTCACAACTTCCATTTTGCATTTTTAATTCTTCCCTCCCTGCCCATCCAGTCCAGACTTAAGTCTAAAATGTACTATTCTGGAATGTCAATTGTTATGTTAGATTCACTTTTTAATATTATTTCAATAATTATGTATTGCTTTTTCAAAGATTTTCCTATGGAACTTGGTTTGTAGAACAGTCCTTGAAGTCTCTTGTCAAAAGATTCTTTCCATTATCATAATATGCTGAATAATTATTTCTATCTCATAAGACTAATGCTGTTCTTCTTTTTATTTTCAAAGTTTATCTTATTTAGAATCATGTCAATCATTATTTTAATTGTTTTTAAATATCTTTCTGAATAACTCCTTGAATAGTGTTTTTTTTCTAATTTGAATGAAGACTTTTGTTTCACCATGCTACACTCAAATATGAATCATTTGCACTATATCTAAAGATATAAATGAATATAGAAAAGATAAATATAAAGATGATTTTTAGAAATGTTCCATGCTCGTTTATCAGAATTATTTCAGATGAGGATATGTAATGTAACCATTTCATGGAGCAAGCAAATCTGAAATGAGGCACCAACTGGAAATCCATTTATCCTTCATTGATGAACATCTGTTTCTGCCTTTTTACATTGTGTCCATACAGAAAGGTGGAGTTCTCAATGAAATATCAGTGTGCAAAAATATAAGGAGGAAAATTCTTTTATTTATCTATGTTTATATTAAATAATACATTTTCTTCACATTCAAGATGATCGTTCACATTAAAGAGAGACAAAGAGAGAAAGAATCTCTCTCTCTCTCTCTCTCTCTCTCTCACACACACACACACACACACTAGACACAGACTTGAATAGCCTGCTGTTTTACTTCCATTTGGTTTTGTTCAATATAAAGGGTTATCGTTTTAAAGCTTCCTGGATTTTCTTGCCTCATGGGACACAATACTGTGCTTTTCATCCATACTTAGACTAGAAAAATCTGTAGTCAAATAGTCAGAACTGCCAACTTCAAAGCAGTTTTTCCATGACAACTCAACC
The DNA here is from genome assembly GCA_009733165.1 of Naja naja. Taxonomy (NCBI): domain Eukaryota; kingdom Metazoa; phylum Chordata; class Lepidosauria; order Squamata; family Elapidae; genus Naja; species Naja naja. The sequence continues at coordinate 17,161,866 of CM019152.1, read as the reverse complement.
TCAAAAACCTAGAGAGACAGAATTTGCCAATTAGCATCTCCAAAGGGGGCCATTAAGTTCTTCAAAAAGCATAGGAAGTCCTGTTTTAATCATTGTTTGCATTAGTCTTGCCATATTAATTTGTAGTTAGAAAGTGGTAATGGCCATAAAAATTTTCATTAATAATGCATATATTTTAAATAAAAATAATTCAGTTCTATTAATCTGTCATTAATGTTTAATTAAGGCAATATCAATCTTCATTATGCTTAAACTTATATAAAACTACAAATAGGTTGCAAATATTTTATAGTGTTCGTATTCTATGTAATAAAATTACTATATAGTTAATATCAAATTCATTAGAGGGTTGTCATGGTAATACAGTTTATAAAAGTTTATTTGAATTTTTATTTTGTTAAATAGCAATGAAATAAAATAAGTCTTGTCTCTTTACTAGAATAACAAGTCTCATCACAAAATTACATACATGCATGATATAGTAAATATGAATGTTGATTATCACATGAATCCAGAAAGAATTTGATTTGCTTGATTTGTTACTGAATGTAAAAGATTTAATGAAAAGATTTAAGATTATATTAATTCTTAATGGTTTTATTCATCCATTCTGTTATATATGTAGGTTTAAAGTCATTGGTTTAGTTTGAACTGTTCTTGTAAAATGTAAGAAATGATTGGTTTAAAAAGTGCGGGAAAACCCTGCACTCTGATTGGCTGGCAACTGCGGCTGCTGGCTATAAGTAGCAGCTGCAGCCCAGCCAAAGTGGATTCGTTCTGAGCTGTAGTCACTAATAAACAAAGAGCTTGAAGCACTCCGCGTCTGTCTCTTCATGCAAACTTAACACTGGCGACGAAGGTGGGATCTCCCTGAAGAAGAAGGCAATGCGGAACAGAAGGAGAGAGAGATGGCTGTGCTGAACACACACCCCAGCCCCATTTGATCCGATGGCAGAAGACTGGAGACATATGCAGATCGTTTCCAAATGTATCTGGAAGGAAACGATCTTGCCGACATTTCCAAGAAGCGGAAGAGGGCGGTCTTTCTCACGCACTGCGGTCCGGCAGTTTTCAAGATGGCAAAGGCATTGGCGGGAGCTGCAGACGTGAAGGTAATGGAATGGCCTGACTTAGAAAAGTTGTTAAGAGTCCATTCGCCCCAAGTATCGTGCCTCATTAAGAGACACAAGTTTTACCATCGGGATCAAGGGGAAAGCGAAAACATAAACGACTTGGCAAGTTTAAGAGACATTGGGAGTGCATGTGAATTTAACAATTTAGAAGAGGCCATGCGCGATCGATTTGTTCTGGGCCTTAAAGACAAGGTGCTTCAGAGCAAGTTATTACTAAAACCTAAGATCACGCTGAAGGAAGCAATAGAAGAGGCCTCTTCAGTAGAAGCTACCAAGTCCTCAGCAGCGGTCATGAAGAAAATCAACAAGGCCACAAGCCATCCTGATGTGGAAAAGTCCACAACAACTCATTGCGAGCAAATAGATTCTGAGTCAGACTGTAGTGAGGTGGAGGAAGGAATTTATAGACTCAGAATAGAGCGGAAAAAGAAAGACCTGGGAAGAAAGAGGCAAGATTTCTACTGCAGAGTTTGTGGGGGAAGCCATCCCCGCGCTGAATGCAAGTTCCTAGATACCATCTGCCTCTGTTGTGAAAAAAGAGGACACCTAGCAAGAGTCTGCAAATCATCCAACAGAAGGAAGTTTCCTGGCAAAGAATTCAAGCCCAACAACCTCAGTGAGAAAATGGGGCGCAGCACAGAAGCAAAGGGGAAGAATGAAACTCATCAGACAGTAACTATTGGTCATTCTTCTTCTATCAATAACAGAAAAGTGCATGTCAAGGTACTAACTGAAGGAAGGCCTTGCCAAATGGAAGTGGACTCAGGCTCATATTTATCTATGGTGTCATGGGACACTATTCACAGACTATTCTCAAACATTCAGAAGAAACATTTCAAGAAGCAAGCACTGACTCTTAAAGACTATCAAGGGAACAATATTCCAGTAGTTGGAACAAGAGAATTCAATGTGAAGTTCAAAGGCCACACCAAACGCTTGCCCCTGACCATCGTGGACAAGGATCACCCAAGCTTGCTGGGACTTGAGTGTTTCAATCCACTAGGCATCGAGGTGACTGGCATCAATCACGTGAGCAACACTGAATGGAAGGAGGCCTTGAAGTCTGAGTTTCCAGAGGTCTTCAGCAACAGATTGGGCAAGTATATGGGGACCTGTATCACTTTCAACCTAGATCCCAAGGTGCCACCAATTCGCTTAAAGCCCAGAAGGGTCCCATTTGCCTTAAAGGAAAAAATTGATGCGCAATTAGATAAAGGAGTTTTAGAGCCCACTGACCACTCCAGGTGGGAGACACCCATAGTCACACCAGTCAAGACTGATGGGTCAGTGAGAATCTGTGGAGACTATAAGGGGACATTGAACCATGCGCTTCAACAGAGCACATATCCAGTTCCATGGTGCATCATTTACTACATTCACTTGGCAGGGGTACAGTCTTTGCCAAATTGCATGTCTCTTCATGCAAACTTAACACATTCTAATTCTAATTTTATAATACTTTTAATATTATTTATTCACTGGAGGCACTACACTTAATGATAAAGGAATGATACAGGACATCATGAATGTCCTGTATCTGTTCAGTTATTTTTTAGAGACAAAGTCCTGTTTAGTTATTATAAAATTCATTGACATAACACACCATTAAAGATGAAATCTGTGGCAGACATGCTTTCGTTCTTCTTTGCATATGAAGAAGATAAAAACCTTCGTTTATCCATGGTGTCTCTTCATACAGAATAGAATCTTAATTTTGTCAAGTTTTCACTAAAATAGGGAACTTCCATGCATGGAAGAAACTTTGCAGAGTGCTTATCCTGTACAACTAAATCCCAATGAGAGAGTTCAATATCAAACCAGTTTTCTGCAAATGTGAGCAAACTTTCAGCATATTTTATACTTGTTTTAAAATTGTTATTCTCTAAATGACTTCACAAAAATCTTATCAGATTGTTTCATCTTGAAAACATGGGACACCGTATCAGGAAAAAATATTTCTTGAATATTACTATAAAGCCATATAGAGTAGTTGATTGCAATATTCTCTGTCACAGCTAGGATGCAAATTTATGCCAATATTATTGCCTTTGCTTCTTTCCATGTTTTAATTGTTTGCTTTGTGCTTCGTTCCCTGGAAGTTGAGAAACTGTTGATTATTCACATTTGTGCCCTGGGAGTTGAATGAATTCTCACATCTTCCATTCTTTATTCTCTGTCTCTAGCCTCACTATTCTTGTGGAAGAACTTCCATCCTCAATCTTAAGAGAAGGGTGGGTTGTGCTTTCTACCAAACCTTAATTTCTTTGGCCAGAGTTGGAAAGACTATCCTGTCAAAACACTCTTTTTTTTTCAACTGGTGCAATTTTTGTGTCTTTCTCCTTGGTCATCCCATCTTTTATTTCTCTTCCACTTCTCTGAATAAGTTTTCTGATTCATTCTAGCTTGTGTGTAAGATATCTGTTTTAATGAATAGCCATACTGTATATTTTTCAAATAAAAGGATTTTAGTGGGTGGGCAAAGTTCTTAGTGTTTTGGTTCAAAAATGAAGGTTAAAGCAAGGTGGTAAGTTAATAAATATTCTGGTTTACATGATAAGAGCAATAGCACTTAGACTTACAATTCATTTAACAGTGCTTTATAGCCCTGTCTAAACAGTTTATAGAATCAGCATATTCTGCCCCCTCCAAAAATCTGGGTCTTCATTTAACGATTTGGAAAGATGGAAGCCTGAGTCAACCTTGAACTGGTCAGGTTCTAAGGAATTGAACTCCTGTCAATGTGAGCAGAGTTAGTCTGCAAACACTGCATTCCAACCACTGCACCATCATGCATGGGTGGGATTCTACCAGTTCCCACCGGTTTTATAGAACCGGATGTTAAGATTCTGCTCAGTTCAGAGAACCAGCAAATCGTGTCCCTGGCTGGCCCTGCCCCTTCCCCTCCCAGCCACTCGCCTCTAATGAGGCTGAAGATATGTTGCTGGAGCTACTGGGTTTTAAGCCTGGAGCAAGAATCCCTTTCTCTTCTCCACGCCCCGCCCTCCGTGCCTATCCCATTTAGAAGACATTTAGTTTTGCTGTTGTCCTCCATGCTTCCTAAATGAGGTAGATCAAGTGGGAAATGGCTGGTGTGTGTGCATGTGAAATTAAGCCTTCTTCCTAAAAAATCCATTCAGAAAACAAAGGAGCGGATATGGTTTAATTCTGCTTCAGCCCAGACTGCTGGAAAGAAAGTAATTTAAAATTATTATTTAATTGGCTAATTAATTGGTTTCCTGGCTACTTCTTGTAGCACTACTTCCTACTTCTTGTAGCACTGAGCTGCTTGCCTTTTAAAATCCAGCGCTGCTTCTCTGGCTGCCCTCTTGAAATCCAAGAATGCTGGATTTCAAAATAGAAGCCAAGGAAGCATTGCTGGAGCTGAACTAGGCTTTAAAGCATTTTAAAGTAGCCTTGAGCAAGTATCCCTTTCCCTCCCCCCCCACCCCCTGGGATATCCCATTTGGAAGATACTGAGTTAGTTTTGCTGTTGCTGACTACCTCCTCCATGCTTCCTAAATGAGGTAGATCGAGTGGGAAGTGGCTGATGTGTGTGGGTGTGAAATTAAGCCTCCTTCCTATAAAATTCATTCAGAAAACAAAGCAGCAGATATGGTTTAATTCTGCTTCAGCCCAGATTGCTGGGAGAGAAAGTAGTTTAACATTATTTAATTGACTAATTCATTGGAAATTGCTGTGTTACGGCTTTTCATGGGATGTAGTGATTATGATGGGCTATAAACAGGTAATACTCAGCCTTAAAATTATGTTATGTAGGTAAAAAGGCAATTAGATTTGCTGGCCTTCCTAGGTATGATTTTCAGCAGTCAGTCTCTGCTACTTTACACTACTAATATAATTAAACCAAATACCTATCTTTAAATTTAAGACAGCACTAACCCTAGAATATTTTAATGGACTAGAAACAGCCATCCTGGAAGAGATATTTAGGGAGGGGAGACTTTACTTTAAAGCTGTGTCCTTGTGATGAAGGGGCAGTTTATATTACATTTTATAGATTAATCCACCAGTAGAAAATAGGTAACATCCATTTGAGATCAATCCATGCATTTAGTGAGGAGGAGGAGTCAATATTAAATCAGAGCCTTGGTACAAGGGGCAATCCAGTAAAAGTGCCTTGATGGTTCTGTCCAAGCAGAGACATGAGCATGGTAAGTATGGAATCTTATTAAATCAATTCATACAGAGATACAATGCTCAGTATCTTTAAAGTTGGTAATTCTTTCATGTTACTGACTTGGGAGTAATCAAATGATCAGGTCTCATGCTCCCTGGGGAATTCTGGGAATTAAAGTCCACGAATCGTAAAGTTGCTAAGCTTCAAAAACACTCAGAAGTACAACATCTTGTGAGCCTGCGTTATTTTCCTGCATTTTGGGAATAAGGAAATTATCCTATTGTGCCTGGTGCAGAGATGCAGCTGAAATCTTGTTAGATGCTAATTGGAAGGTTAAAGCAGCAGATACAGATAATCTTTGACTTACAACTATTTGTTTAGCCTCCATTTAAAGTTACAACAGCACAGAAAAAAGTGACTTATATTCCTTCACCACCACCCCAGGGATGGACAGAAGACACACACAGAGGGAGGGAGAAAACGAGAGAGACAACACAGTGAGAGAGAAAGAGGGAGGAGGGGGATGGAAAGAGAGACAAGAGACAGAGAAGGAGAGAAAGAGAGAGGGAGAGACAAGAGACAGAGAAAAGGTGAGGAAAGAGAGACACAGAGAAAGAGGAAGGGAAGGAAAGAAAGACAGACAAGGCAGAGAAAGAGAGAGAGCAACAAGACACACTCATAGAGAGAGACGGAGGGAGGGAAAGAGAGAGAGAGAAGAGACACACACAGAGAGATGAGAGAGAGAAAGGAAAAAGAAAAAGACATGAGAAAGAAAGAGGGAGAAAGAGAGAGAGAGAGAGAGAAAATAGAAAAAATGGCTCTTTGAGTGTTTAAGGTTGCAGACCCCTGGTTAGGCAAACACTATGATCATTAAATGAACTTGTGGTCATTAACAAACACTGTGGTTGTTAAAAAAGTCCATTTTCCCCAATGGGCATTTTTAACCAGAAACCAGAAGGAATTGTTGGAAACTGGCAAAAAACATAGAAAACCTCAGTCACAAGACTATGTGGGATGTTGTAACTGGTCATAAGTGTGTGTGTGTGTGTGTGTGTGTGTGTGCATGGCTGTCAAAACACCAAAAACAGGTCAAGTAGCTCTGGGGAGGTCAGTAGTAAATTAGACCACTTGCTAAGCAACTGGCCATTAAGCGAGGACCACTTATATTTGGTTTTCCAGTCACATGACCCACTAGCCACACCCAGCCAGTCACATGACTACCAAGCCATGCCCACAAATTAGGTCACACCACAGAACTGGTTGTTAAGAAATTTGAATCCCACCCCTGCCATCATGGCATATATGAACTGAGGAAAAAATGTGCTCACCTGATTTGACAGTAGATAAGCTTGCAAGAAGTTTGTTCCAGGCTCTTAAGAGTCTTTTAAAAATTGAGAGGGTATTTTTCACAGTCCTAATCATTTTGAAAACCTGCAAAAATTCTGAGCAATTTAAAAAAGTATATTCCCCAAGATAATGTATATTTTATTTTTTATTTATGATAAATCTGGAATCCGGGATTATTTGAGAAATATACTACATATTCAATAATTTTATTCATGTAGCTATCAGAAAACATTGCAAAAGGAAAGAACTGATTTCCTAAAATTAAGGATGTTCTTACACAACTTCATTTATGTTAAAGGGCATCACAGTCATTGCTTTTATCATATGTATCATCCTTTGCCACCTTCTTTTTCAGACTTCCAAACATAACTTTTTTCTAGTCCATCATCCATTTAACTGTTGTTTTGTCAAGGGAGGAACAAGCTTTTATTTGAACCAGATTTTATTGTTCTAACACTATCCAGTACTACCATTCCTAAATACATAATTCAAAGATGTATCATGTTTTCTTCAATTCCTTCTTAGTGTACCATTTCAGAGTCATAGATTACCCCCAGAATGATGATTCCTCTGATCGCTCTTCTAAAATGTTTTTATTTTTCATGGTCTTATCTACCACTGCCTTCTTGCTGTTATTAATGACCTAATTCTTTTTCTTTTCAGACTTTTCTTGAACTAAAAAAAACCCCAAAGCTATAAAATATCCCTTGTATCATAACTTTAAAAAATTCCTGGACCACCAGGTAATTACCTGATTGGAAAAGTGCTGATGTGGTTCTGACCTAGGAAATGATGTGGGAACCGACCTAGGAAATTACTATGATGCGGGAACTGACCTAGGAAATTACAGACCAATCAGCCTAACATCATTGCCTGGAAAGATACTAGAAAAAAAACAATGAAAAAAACCAGATATGTGAACATCTAGAAACAAAGTTATAACTAGTATCCCGCAGTTAAAAACAGATCATGCCAAACCAATCTTATTTCATTCTTTGACAGAGTGCCTAAATTAGTATACAGTACCAGCAAAATACTGTGGACATAGTATACTTAGACTTCAGCAAGGACTAGACAAGTAGATCACAACCTACTTCTTGAACTAGAAAAATGTGGGATAGACACACCACCAGATGGATGTGTAACTGGCTGACAAATCATACTCCAGAAATAGTTCTTAATGGTACTACATCTACATGGAAGGTAGGAAGCAGTGGGGTTCCCCAAGGTTCTTTCTTAGGCCCAGTGCTTTTCAATATTTTCATAAATGACTTAGATGAAGGAATAGAAGGGGAACTTATAAAATTTGTAGATGACTAAGCTGGCAGGAGTAGCCAACACCCCAGAAGACAAGCTCAGGATCCAAAAAGATATTGACAGACTTGAACAATGGGCCCTCTCCAACAACATGAAATTTCATGAGAAAATCACGGTTTTATAGTCAATCAGGAAAAAAAAGGTACAAGCAGGGGTGGGATTCTACCGGTTTGGCCCAGTTCTATAAAACCGGTTGTTATGGTTCCCATTAATTTGGAAAACTGGTAAATCATGCCTCTGGCTGACCCTGCCCCTCTCCACCCTCCCTGACAGTCAGTCCCTATCATGCATATGCAACATCGTGCACATGCGAGACATGCCTGCAGCCTGCTTTTGCCTGCCCACCAGGTCAGCCATTGCTGCCTGCCTTTTGCTGCAGCAGAGTGAAAAGCTTGCAAGTCCCCTCCATTCGGGAAATGGCTCCTGTCTGCTCACAGGTAAGCCAGCGACTCATGCTTGCTCATCCTCCATTGTCCCTGGGCTTCCTGTGGCTATCTCTGAGGATCCCAGGCCTCCCGCAGCCATCTCCAGGGCTCCCTGGGACTTGCCCAACCTACCTACCTGTCCCCCCATCCCCAGGCTTGGCTGGCTGGCTTCCTCATTGGTGCACCCCATCCCGCTGGCGGCACTGGCTGGGACCTGCCTACCTGCACCCCCATCCCTGGGTCAGCTGGCTCAGCTGGCTGGCTAAGCTGCCACATGGTGCTCTCCCAGCTCTCCCTACCATGTGGGGGCCTCCGGTAAGAAGCGCCATCATCACAGCACCTCTGCCGCCTCTGCTTGCTTCCTTTCGTTTTGCTGCTGCTGCCACCCCAGCCACCTCCCCAGCTACCCCAGCCACCACCCCAGCCGCCTCTGACACTTTTACTGGGAACAAAACAAAAGGAAGTGGGCGGAGACCGCCAGGTCCACCACCTCCGCCCACTTTCTTTCATTTTGCTGCCACCACAGCCACCTCTGCTACTGCTCCAGCCACCTCTGTCACCTCTGCCACCACCCCAGCCACCTCTGCCACCTCTGCCACTGCCCCAGCCACCCCGCCTCTACCACCGCCCCAGCTGCCTCTGCTAGTACTCAAACAGCTATCTAAGAGGATGTAGTGTTAAGGTTAGCAAAAATGGTAAAGCAAGATATTGATTTAAATTTTAAAACCAGAAATATTTTTGTTGGTACCCACATAAATAAAGGGAATACAATATATATTTGATTTTACACATGTTAACAGTGGCTAGAATTACGTTTGCACAACAGTGGAAAAATGAAGAGATCCCTATAGATGAAGATGAAATTTAAAAATTACAATGTGCAGAAATGGATAGAGACAAGAGGTAGAAATTAGGCAGAGAATGATCATTGCTATGTATGAATTAAATACAGAGGGAGGCACTGTCTTACGGTGGTTCTCCTCCTACCTCTTGGGTCATATGCAGTTGGTGTTTGCAGGGGGATGGAGATCGACCCCGAGGCCCCTCCCTTGTGGAGTTCCCCAAGAGTCGGTTCTCTCTCCCCTCCTGTTCAACATCTGTATGAAACCTCTGGGTGAGATCATCCATAGTTTTGGGGTGAGGTATCATCAGTATGCTGATGATACCCAGCTTTTTATCTCCACCCCAAACCAACCCAGTGATGCCCTTGATGTGATGTCCCAATGCATGGAAGCGGTACGGACCTGGATGGGGAGGAACAGGCTACGACTCAACCCCACCAAGACCAAGTGGCTGTACGTACCGGCATCTCGGATTGTCCAGGATCTTCCTTCTTTGGACTTGGGGAGAGGTGTTACTCCCCATTGAAAGGGTGCGCAATCTAGGCATCCTCCTGGATACACGGCTGGGTTTGAAAGATCAGATAGGAGCGGTGGCCATGGGGGCATTTGCCCTGGTTCACCTGGTGCACCAGTTGCGTCCCTATCTGGACCGAGATGCCTTACGTGCGGTTGGTTACTCATGCACTCATTACCTCCCATTTGGACTACTGCAATGCTCTTTACATGGGGCTGCCCTTGAGGACCACTCGGAGGCTTCAGCTGGTGCAAAATGTGGCTGCGCGGTTTGTGATGGGAGTGTCCCGATATTCCATATTACACCCCTCCTTCATGAGCTACATTGGTTGCCGGTTGCCCTCTGGGTGAGATTCAAGGTGCTGGTAATTACCTATAAAGCCTTGCATGGCTTAGGGCAGGGGTATTTGCGGGAATATCTGCTGCCAGCAACAACAGCCCATCGCCCCATGCGCTCCCACAGACAGGGCCTCCTCAGGGTGCCCTGAGGAGTGTTGACTGGTGACTCTCAGGGGGATACCCTTCTCTGTGGGTGCACCTGTCCTTTGAAATCAGCTGCCACTGGAGCTTTGGGTGGCTCTGACCCTTGATCCTTCCATCATGACCTGAAAACATGGCTCTTTCAACTTGCCAACCTGCACTGATGGGGGGGGGTTTAGTGGTTGTTTGTTCATTTAATTAGCTTATTGGCATGGTTATTTAATACTTTTTAAAATTTTGTGTTGTATGTTTTTATTGTTGTGAGCCGACCTGAGTCCTTCGGGAGATAGGGTGGCATAGAAATCCCAATAATAAATAAATAAATAAATAATTATAAACATGTTGATATAATTAACAGAAATAGAAATAAGTCAATACAAAGAAATTTAGGGGGGGCGGTTGATGCACTATTGTGGTTACATGTTGATACTTGTTTTTTTCCTTTGTTTTTTCCTAAATAATATATGCCCTGCCTGACAATACTTATTCATAAAAACAAAACAGATACTAAAAAACTAAATAACTACATAAATAAAAATTATTTTACTATTATTGTTACATGTTGATACTTCTGTTTGTTTCTCCTTTGATTTTTGCTATTAGCAAAAATCTCTAAATTCTGTTTTGATCAAACTGCATTTGGAATATTGCATCCATATTTTAAGAAGGACATTTGCAAACTTGCATGTATACAAAAGAGAATAACCAACATGATAAGGAGTCTGGAAGTAAAAATGTATCATAAACTGGTAGAAGAAGTTAGCACGTTTATCTTGGAAAACAGAATGCTTTGCTAGGAATGCAAATTAAAATAATGAGTTAGCATAGAATTAAAATAAGGACTTATTTGTGCTTTACATCTTATTCTCTCCTGGAGCTTGAATAATAATGACCGCAACAATGATTTTCAAGAGTGCCAGAGTAAATATTATATATTGGAAAATTAGATCAAGGCAGATATGCATATTAATAACTTAATATTTATTAAAAATATAAAAACCATATTTGCTTCTATATTCATATGGACTTTCTTAAGCATTTAATCTTTATAGATTTAGGATTTGGAGAAAATGTTACAATAGCTCTGTTAGAAGCTCCTTGCTCATATTTGCTGATCTTAGAAACGCTTATGAGAATAAAGCTAGTTAATTGTTGGATAGAAGACAACTAGGATATCAAATGGCTATAAACTAGATTGGAAACTTTAAATCAAGGAAGCAACAATGAACCACTTCTATACCCTTTTCCAAGAAAACATTATAGAAAAAGTATCAAAAATTGAGCTCAACTTAAGACTGGAGTCTTTAGTTCATTTCTGCAGGTTTAATATGCTAGACCCGTGAACCTATGCACGCGTGCGGAAGTGGCACGCAGAGCCCTCTCTGTGGGCACGTACACCATCTCCAGCTGCTCTTCTGGTTTCTGGGGTGCTGGAAAACAGCCCAAAAAATAGCCAAAAACAGGGTCAGGCCATTTTTGAGCCTGAAGAGGGCCTGAAAAACAGTCTGAAAAGGGCCCCAAAACAGTTTGAAAAGGGCCCCAAAACGGCCTGAAAAGGGCCCAAAAATGGCCTGAAAACAACCCGAAAAACAACCAAAAATGGCCAAAACAACAGGCATGCATGCACTGGCCAGCTGGTTATCAGGTTCCCAGTGCTCCGGCACACACACATGCATGTGCATACATGCGCATTCCAGTTTGGGTGCGCCAAAAGGTTCGCCCTCACTGCGATAGACAGACATACAGACATAAGCATACATACATATAATGAATGGCATATATTATTATAAAATAAAATTCCTAGTGTCAATCAGATACTACGTGCATAGATACCACTGACTTTAGATAAAACTAATTGGACCAATTTGGTATTTGGTTCTAAAATATTGTAATTAAGAGTTATTAAAAGTTAGACTGGTGATTCAAGACCACCCCCCCCCCAAAAAAGAACAACTACATTAGAATTTTTCAGGTATTCATGACAATGAAAAATATAATGACTTGAATATGTCATTAAAGTGATCATCTGTTCCCAATTAATATTGATATATTACTGTTGCAAAGCCTTTTAATGATCACATTACTCGGGAATTATTGCTGCTGGTATAATTTGTCTTTATAATTATGTATTTATCATAGATGCAAAAGACACCTCTCCCAAGTGGCTCATTTCAAAATCCTTATTTTACTGATTCTTAATTGAGTTCAAATATAATCCTAACAACTTCTTGTGAATGAATGAAAAGAAATTGTTCCATCAGCTTATATTTAGTGATGCACATTACAAACACAACTGCCATCTGAAAAAAAGAATATGTGATAAAGATCAAAGATGAGGCTATTACAGATTCATTTGTATTTATTTTCTCAAATGCTATCATTCTATTCATGTGGTCAATTTAAAATTCTCTCTATGCTGTTATGCTTATTAAAGGCCTTTCCCCAATGCTCAGCTGAAATCCTTCTACCCAATGATCAGTTGGCAGAAAACTACATTTGTATTTTCTCCCCAACATGGTGACTTGTGAAATGTTGTTTTCTCAGTATCTGTGTTTTCACTGAGGAACTGGGTAACTGTTAGTACATTAAAGTTTTATTTATCAATTTATTGGCTTTTATGCTACATTAGTAATAACTATTACCTTGGAGGAAGACTGAGACCATGGATCCATGCAGAAAATCTGACATTGAAAAAAGTAGATTCAGAGGTGTAAGGATGATTGCAGTCATCAATATTGTAACTGGAATAAGAAATGTGAGAATGGAAGATGGGGCAGGTCTGAAAGAAAGGATCACAAAGAAAGCAGGAGAATCAAATGGAATTATGAAACCATTGGGAAAGACTAAATATGAATGGAGATTGGATAGAATGTAGGAAAGAAAGAGATAGAGGAAGACAGTTTAAGAAAAAAAGAAACAGTATAATTTGAATTATAATACTATGCTACTGTCATAAAGATGAAGAAAGATGATGGAGCAGAGTCATATAGCACTGAGCAAATCCTCCTTGGCTATAGTCTTAGAAATAGTTAAAGAAGGGAATAATGGAGACTCCAATCCCTCCCCCATGTGCATCAGTATCCCAAGTATTCTTGAGGTCATGGGCAGAGAAGGGTTGGGAATGAAAACTCTTGGGAACCCATTTCATCAGAAAGCAAGTTTTTTTCTAATATTTCCAGGTGAGGTATGGAAAACTGCAGGTGGTTCTATGAGACAGGACCCAACAACTCAGCAAAGAGAAAATATAAGTGAGGAGAATAGTTCCTCAGCACCTCTCTATAAAAGAAAACTATGGGAGACTTCCCACATGACCTTTGGATGAGTCTCCTCATGAGAAGTTTGCCAGACAATGGTTTTCCATGGATTTGACTGATGACACCAGCCGTTTTCCTCAACCGTGGCAGAACCTTTTAAAGGACACTAAGATCACAAAACTCATTTGCTAATCACTTTTGGAAATTACCTATTAACCATTTAAAAACTATTAGAAATCCTTGGAATAACAAGTTTGAAAAGTGTTTGTCAGGAAAGCAAAACAAAACAAAAATAATTACAAGCTTAAGAGCTGAAAAAATTGAAACAAACAGCAAAAAGCTAAGTAAGATTTGATGTAGGAAAGTAATAAATGGATTATAAATCCAAATACATTTGGAATATTGACTTTTACTATAAGATTTTTGGAATTAACTATAAAAAATAAAGCTTCTTGTGGAAAACAGACTTATTTTGGTTAGCTTAGGTCTTACAAGTCATCACAAAAGATAAGTGATGATTGTAGAAACCGGATACTAGGGGAGACTAAAGGTTGTAAGCAGAAGAAAAAGGAAACACATGCATATCCTTTATCAGTTCTGACTTACAAGACACAAAATATTATCATATCAGACATATTATATTAAAGGAGATCTTTGAAGAAGAGACAGAAATTAGTAACAGAGTATCAACACTGTCAATAATGATGTCTGCTTCACTAGATAGACTATGTGTAAAAATATTAATAAAGGAATTACAAATATGGAACAAACTCTATCTGACAAGACAGAGAAAGGGCAGAATTTGGAATTACAAATGACAAGCCAAAACATGTGCTTGTTAATCAGGAAATTCAATGGTGAAAAAAGTAAGGTTCTACATTTAGGCAAGAAAAACAAAATGCACAGGTACAGTATATGTGGTACCTCGCTCAATAGTAGTAACTGTGAGAGGGATCTTGGAGTCCTAGTGCGCAATTATTTAAATATGAGCCATTAGTGTGCTGCAGCTGCCAAAAAAGCTGACACAGTTCTAGGCTGCATAAACAAAGCATCAAGATCACATGAAGTGTTAATACCACTTTATAATGCCTTGGTAAGGCCACACTTGGAATACTGCATCCAGTTTTGGTCACTACAATGTAAAAAAGATGTTGAGACTCTAGTCTAGAAAGAGTGCAGAGAAGAGCAACAAAGATGATTAGGGACTGGAGGCTAAAGCATATAAAGAATGGTTGCTGGAATTGGGTATGTCTAGTTTAATGAAAAGAAGGACTAGGGATGACATGATAGCAGTATTTCAATATCTTAGGGGCTGCCACAAAGAAGAAGGAGTCAAGCTATTCTCCAAAGCATTTGAGGGCAGGACAAGAAGCAATGGGTGGAAACTAATCAAGGAGAGAAGCAACCTAGAACTGAGGAGATATTTCCTGACAGAACAATTAATCAGTGGAACAACTTGCCTCCAGAAGTTGCAAATGCTCCAACACTGGAAGTTTTTAAGAAGAGATTTGATAACCATTTGTCTGAAATGGTATAAGATTTCCTGCCTAAGCAGGGGTTGGACTAGAAGACCTCCAAGGTCCCTTCCAACTCTGTTATTCTAAAGTCTAAATACTATGATTAGTACATTAAACTAAATATTGAAATATAATTTCTCAATTAACATTTAACAATTTTAAGATCCTATTTGATCAGCACAAGCACTAACAGTTGGTTTAGTGTTTAAGGCATCAGGCTAGGAATTGGGAAACTAAATCAGTTGAGCCAATTACTGCCTCTCAACCCTAGGAAACATGCAATGAATGACAAACCATTCTGAAACGCTACCATTTCAAACTAACAGGAACAAATGGTATTGTAGGGCTCTCCATATGTACTCTCCTCACCTCAAACAAAATTATTCATGCTATCTGAGAATGGAACAGCAAGAATTAGCTTTTATATCAGGATATTTTTCAATATACAAGTACCGTATATCAAAACAAATGTATAAATAAAGAGATCAACTTTGATTTTAATAAAATATGAATCAGGTCTAAATGTGCCAAAAAAGTATTTCAATACTATCTAAATGTTTAAAAATGACAAGGAAGGTGAAGCTAACATTCTTGACTGAAATAATATGCATTTATGTAATGGAAAAATAGCAGATGTCCCAATATATTTTTAAAAATAGTTTACTTAAAGAATTGTTAAATAATTTATATTTTTAAAAACATACTGGGTATAACCTGACAACAACATAGGGAAATTATTTGGGGCCTCCATCTTTTCTATCTCCAAAAAAGTTGTTTCCAACAGCTGCAGTGCAGAGCACCACAAAGCTAAGGGTACAACTTACTTTCAAATAAAAGATTGCCAGATAACCTTTGCAGCAAAATTCTAGACTTGTCCATTCAATCAGAACTAAGTCCAATTTATTTCAGTATTTCCCTAGATAAGGTAGCAAAGAGCTGCACTCTTTGCTGATGTTATTATAATAAATCTGTTTGTTTGCATGAATGGCCATTGACATTAATTCACCATGACTTGATAGCATTCTGAGATGTATTTTTGTGTGTGCATTTTGAAAGTGACATGCATTTGGAATAAATCATTCCAAATATATCAACTGGATTGTAGCGAAAATGTACATCTACATTTTTCTTCTCCTGAAAGTAATTGTAAAGGCCTTGCTACTCTTGTTATCTATCTTAAATTACACAACTATTGTTTTTATGAAATGAGGAAGTACTCACTTTACTTGTCCTGTCAACAAATATGCCCATTTCAGCTGCATATGATTTAAAGGTCACCATACTATTGAGTCTAAAAAATATAAATTACTGATATTGAATTCCAGTGACATGTGTAATCCTGCTGTAATATCAATTACCTGGCATAATATATATGGTATGTAAGTAAGATTGAACATATATAATCATTTGAATTACAAGAAAAAAATCA
This sequence comes from Naja naja, assembly GCA_009733165.1. Taxonomy (NCBI): domain Eukaryota; kingdom Metazoa; phylum Chordata; class Lepidosauria; order Squamata; family Elapidae; genus Naja; species Naja naja. The sequence goes on along the minus strand of CM019152.1, from coordinate 17,145,471 downwards.
ACTAACTCTAGAGAAAATGAATATATTGTATAGAAGATAAAAATAATTGTACCTCAGAGTGAAATGAACCATATTAATAATGTTATTGCAAAACAAAATTACTGGTAGATGTTGTAAAGTTGCTTACCTATATGCAGAATAGTTTCTATGAGTAGGCCTGAATACTTGGTGATCAATCATAATCAGAGGACAAATCATTTTTCTCCTCATCAAAAACAATTGAGCTTGGATTGGTTTTGCTCCCAAAAATCTGGAGGCTTGACACAATCATCATAGGATCACTGCTGTCATTGAACATATCATTTGCTGAATTCAGATTTGTTATGTATGCAGGTTTGAATGTCATTGGTTTAGTTTGAACTGTTCTTGTAAAATGTCAAATATGATTGGTTTAAAAAGTGAAAAACCCTGCACTCTGATTGGCTGGCAACTGCGGCTGCTGGCTATAAGTAGCAGTCGCAGCCCAGCCAAGTCGGGTCTGTTATGAGCTGTAGTCACTAATAAACTCTTCACTGAAGCACTCCGCGTCTGACTCTTCATGCAAACTTAACACTGGCGATGAAGGTGGGATCCTTCCTGAAGAGAAGACGACGCGGAAAACAAGCTGAGAGAGATGGCTGTGCTGAACACTCCCCCAGCCCTGTTCGATCTGATGGCAGAAGACTGGGACTCGATGCGGATCGCTTCCAAATGTATTTGAGGGAAACGATCTCGCCGACATTTCCGAGAAGTGGAAGAGGGCGGTCTTTCTCACGCACTGCAGTCCGGCAGTTTTCAAGATGGCGAAGGCATAGGCGGGAGCTGCAGACATGAAGGTAATGGACTGGCCCGACTTAGATGGACGTAACAGCCCATTACGACCCAAAAGTATCGTGCCTCATTAAGAGACATGAGTTTTACCGTTGGGATCAAGGGGAAAGCGAAAACGTTAACGACTTCGTGGCAAGTTTAAGAGACATTGGGGGTGCATGCGAGTTTAACAACTTGGAAGAGGCCATGCACAATCGATTTGTTCTAGGCCTCAAAGACAAGGTGCTTCAGAGCAAATTATTATTAAAACCTAAGATCATGTTGAAGGAAGCCATAGAAGAGGCCTCCTCAGCAAAAGTCACCAAGTCCTCAGCAGCAGCCATGAAGAAAATTAACAAGGCCTCAAGCCATCCTGATGTGGAAAAGTCCACAACAACTCATTCGAGCAAATAGATTCTGAGTCAGACTGTAGTGAGGTGGAGGAACGAATTTATAGACTCAGAATGGAGAGGAAAAAGAAAGACCTGGGAAGAAAGAGGCAAGATTTTTACTGCAGAGGTTGTGGGGAAGCTACCCCGCACTGAATGCAAGTTTCTTGATACCATCTGCCTCCGTTGTGAAAAAAGAGGTCATCTAGCAAGAGTCTGCAAATCATCCAGAACTCCACCACACAGAAGGAAGTTTCCTGACAAAGAATTCAAGCCTAACAACTTCAGTGAGAAAATGGGGCACAACACAGAAGCAAATGGGAAGAATGAAACTCATCAAACAGTCACCATTGGTCATTCTTCACCCTTAAGAAGCAGAAAAGTACATGTGAAGGTACTAATTGAAGGAAGGCCTTGCCAAATGGAAGTGGACTCAGGCTCCTATTTATCTATGGTGTCATGGGACACTATTCACAGGCTACTTCCCAACATTCAGAAGAAACATTTCCAGAAGCAAGCACTGACTCTTAAAGACTACCAAGGGAACAAGATTCCAGTAGTTGGAACAAGAATGTGAAGTTCAAAGGCCACACCAAACGTTTGCCCCTGACCATCGTGGACAAGGATGCCCAAGCTTGCTGGGACTTGAGTGGTTCAATCCACTAGGCATCGAGGTGACTGGCATCAATCACGTGAGCAACTCTGAATGGGAGGAGGCCTTGAAGTCTGAGTTTCCAGAGGTCTTCAGCGATGGATTGGGCAAGTATATGGGGACCCCTATCACTTTCAACCTAGATCCCAAGGTGCCCCCAATTCGTTTAAAGCCCAGAAGGGTCCCATTTGCCTTAAAGGAAAAAAATGATGCACAATTAGATAAACTAATAGCTCAAGGAGTTTTAGAGCCCACTGACCACTCCAGGTGGGAGACACCCATAGTCACACCAGTCAAGACTGATGGGTCAGTAAGAATCTGTGGAGACTATAAGGGGACATTGAACCATGCGCTTCAACAGAGCGCATATCCAGTTCCAGTGGTGCATCATTTACTACATTCACTTGGCAGGGGTACAGTCTTTGCCAAATTGAATCTGGCCCAGGCATATCAACAACTAACAGTTGATGATGCCACTGCAGAGGCCCAAACCATTGTGACTCATAGAGGTGCCTTCAAATGTAAAAGGTTACAGTTTGGAGTAAGCGTGGCACCAGGTATCTTCCAAAGCCTTATGGAAAGGATGCTCCAAGGACTGCCAGGGGTAGTACCTTATTTTGATGATGTGTTAATCTCTGCTGAAAATGACACTCAATTACAAGAGAGACTCAGAGAAGTCCTTACCAGATTCAAGAAAGCGGGGTTAAAAGTCAAGGAAGAAAAATGCACTCTTAGAACTGACAAGGTTGAGTTCTTGGGCTATATGATTGACATGCATGGCATCCACCCTACAGATGCCAAGGTTCAAGCAATCAAAGAAGCCCCTAGACCAAAATGCAAAACAGATTTGCAAGCCTTCCTTGGACTCATTAACTTTTATCACATGTTCCTACCTCAGAAGGCAACTATTGCAGAACCATTACACAGATTATTGGACAAAAAATCTGCTTGGGTCTGGGGCAGGAAGGAACAATCAGCATTCAACAATATTAAAAGACTAATCACGTCTGATGCTGTACTGATACAGTTCTCTGAGAATTTACCTGTTGTACTTACTTGTGATGCATCCCCTTTTGGAGTGGGGTTTTTGAGCCACAGGCTTCCCAGTGGGGAAGCCCCTATTGCATTTTACTCTCGCACTTTGACCAAAGCAGAGAGGAATTACAGCCAATTGGACAAGGAAGCATTGGCAGTTGCAGCTGTCAAGAAATTCCATGAGTATCTATATGGGAGAACATTTACCATTGTCACAGATCACAAACCTCTGTTAGGCATTGTGGCAGGAGACAAACCTACACCCACTATCCTGTCACCAAGAATGCTGAGGTGGACTGAATTTCTTGCTGCTTATTCATACAAGCTCATCCACAAGCCTGGCAAAGACATTGGCCATGCTGATGCTTTGAGTCGCTGCCCACTTCGTCCACACTGAGGACTGTGAACCTGAGGCACACCTTTTTTTTTAATTACATTTATATGCCGCTTCTCCAAGACTCAGGGCGGCTTACAATTTCTGGGATACAACCCAGTGTGCTCTGTTGCCAAGCTTCCGGTACACGCTGCTGAAATTGCCAGAGAGACTGCCAAAGACACTATATTGGCTCCTGTTATAGGCTGGGTTAAGAAAGGTTGGCCTCTTCAAGATCTACCTCAACTTGCCCAACCTTTTAAATCCAGGCAAACTGAATTATCTGTATTAAGAGGATGTATTTTGTGGGGTAACAGGGTGGTTATTCCTACAAAACTGCAAAAAGAGGTTTTGGAAATGTTACATGAGGGTCATCCAGGTATTGTAAGGATGAAGGGATTGTCCAGGAGTTATGTATGGTGGCCAGGTATTGACAAAATGGTTGAAAACTGGGTTGCATCTTGTCCCAACTGTCAGGTAGTCAGGCCTGCCCCACCTCTTGCCCCCACACAGGAATGGGAATGTCCTAGGGGCCCATGGTCTAGGATTCACATTGATTTTGCTGGCCCTACCAGAGGGCACACTTCCTTATTATAGTAGATGCATATTCCAAATGGTTAGAGGTCATCCCTATGGCATCCACCACAACTGATGCTGTTGTCAAGCAGCTTAAAAGCTTTTGTAACCCACGGGTTACCTGATGTTCTTGTCTCTGACAATGGCCCTCAATTTACATCCAACCTTTTTGAATCCTATCTAGCACAACTGGGTATCAGACATGCCCTGACAGCCCCTGGGAACCCTTCGCTAACGGCGGGCTGAACGAATGGTACGTTTTACCAAGGAAAAACTTCAGCAATCGGGTCCAGGGGACATCACTGAGAAAGTTGAAAAACTTCTTAGTGTTCAGCATCACTCCTAACCCATCAACTAACTTATCCCCAGCAGAGTTGTTGATGGGTGGGAAACTCAGGTCTCCCCTTGACCGCCTTCATCCCACTTACGCACCCAATGCACCACTTGATTCCACTAGCAAAGTTCGCGTTCAGTGTGGGTGATTCTGTTTATGCTAAGAACCTTATGGGTGAACCTTCATGGATTCCTGCTGAAATAACTCAAATCACAGGCCCTCATTCTTACAGGGTACAAACAGAGGATGGAGTCCTCTGGAGCAGGCACATTGATCAGCTTAGATCCAGGTTACCTCAGGAACATTGCAATTGTTCCTCTAGTTCCCATACCTAATGCCTTTTCTAGGGGGAGGGGAGGAACATGAGGATAATCAGCAAAAAAGAATCAACCCCATGTGTAACAAGCCATTATGACAGGAACCATCCCAAAACCTGTCACAATGCCAAAATCCATCCTTACAAGTGGAAGATTACACATCACTACCTGACTTGGGTGCTGACATTGGTTTGGAGATGGGTTGGGAAGAGAGACCAGATTGTAACAATCAAACAGGGTCTTCTTTCACTGGAAGCCTGAGTAGGGAAATGTCAACAGACATTTCTGGATCACACACTGCAAACAGCCTATAGGTCCTCAAATGCAATTAAACACTTTTTTTACACCGGTGGAGGGCAATTAATACCTGCAGCCTTAAAACTTTTTGTAGCCCAAACATTGGCACAAATTCTATATGGGGCACAAACAGGAATCCTTGCTAGAACCTATACAAACCAAATTCCTGCAAGCCATCTTAGCTGCACCCAAAGGAACTCCAAATGCCCAGGTAAGAATCCGGACAGACATGCCTCAAATTCAGGTAAGAGCCTAGAAGATGATGATCATTCATTGGCTAAAAATGCATTTCTTCCCAGAGGGAAGAACCCCTCTAGTACTGATTGATAACTACCCCTCCCCCTGGAAGCAGGCAATAGACCACAAGCTGGGCTCCTATGGACTCTCACCAGTATTCTTATTGTCCCTAGGCTTTGACCAAGCAAAGCAAGTAGTAATCAATAGAATGAAGGACATGGGGTTCCAAGAAGAATTAAATAGGTTGGCTTGCCACAGCAGGTACAAAATCAAACAGGGAGTGTGGGAATCGGCAAGATATCTGAATGATCTGACCTTCCCAAAACAAAGAATAGCTTTCTTCAGAGCCAGATTTAATATTCTCCCATCAGAACTTCCTCAGGGCAGGTATAAGAAAACACCAATAGCAGAACGAGTATGTATATGTGGTAAAGGAGAAGTTGAAGATATCTCACATGTTTTATTGTACTGTGAGCTATACAGAGTTTATAGGTCATTGTATATTCTCCCCTTACTAGAGAGATTACCAGGGAGGGCAGACAATTTTTATGTAGACTTTCTTCCTCCAGGATTCAAACCCAGCTATTATGTGTGCAGTGGCAAAATTCTGTGTTGCTGCAATGTCTACTAGAAAAAAATTGGTTACAAATGATAGCTGTCAATTTGTGACAATTTTTGGAGATAGAACAAAGTTTGGAAAATGATATTTACACACATACTTATTGGCTCTCCACTTATATAAACCAGGGAGTGTCCCTAACTGTTTGAGAACATGTATTTTCTTAACAGAAGTTTTTATTCACTATTAATGCATTATAATGTGTCAGTATTTTTATGTATATTGTAAATAGTGATGTCTATTGCTGTTCTAAGATGGTAATAAAGTTATATTCATTCATTCATTCTTATATATTTGTTTTTCTTTAGAAACAAGCTATTTATAATTGTTAGTGTAAAATCTCAGAAATAGGTGTGAGGAGATGGCAGAGGGTCTGGAAACTTCTTTAATAAAAACACCTTTTTTAAAAAAAAACCCTCTGCTTTCTTAAACTGAATCATTGTCTTGTGCTTTAGCAAAGCTTCACAATTGTTCTGTAGAATTGCCACTGAAGTGCTATTTCAGTTTAAGAATTCATCCCCTGTAGACACACTTCATTTCCTGAGTTCCTCCCCAACAAGTAGCAGCCATTAAATATTCTGTCCTTTCAAGCTCTAGTATCAATAGCAGTTACATTAAGCACTGTTTACCTTGTTTAACAGTCAGACATTTATAATGTCAAGATTAATGGAATTGCCAATCAGGGAGCCACATTACATGTTAAGATATGCAGATGAGATTGCATAGGAAAGCTATTGTCTTCAAACTGAGCACTGATTTTAAAAGATTTTTTCCATTTTTTGTTGGACAAAGAGTATCTTATTATAAAATTGCTAGCTTCAAAAAATTATCAGCACAGGTTACAGCAAGGGCAGTAGAAACAATGGAAGCAAAATTCTAAACATGTTGAGTCACAATTTTGTTTGATTAATTTCAGCACAAATAACTGGATTTTCAATGTCAAGAACAACATGTATCCATTATCTTTTTTGTCATCGAAGAGAGATAAAATAAATTATAATTATGGCAAAAAACATTGTTGAGATGTTCCTAGGGCAGAAGTTACTAGTCTGAATTAAGTTATGACTAGTGCAATTTGACCCATGTTTGTTCACTGAATTTAATGCTTACTGACCGAAAAGTATGCTTTATGTATAATATGTTTTAAGTACAGCAGACATTGTAAACATAAATATATTTTTTCCAAAGGAAAAAAAAAGATTTTATTTTATGTGCTTGGAAGAAGTGACTCAAATTTAATATTAATTGGAATTAGAATAGATTTTCTATTAGTCTAATATACACAATTAAAAGAAAGTTCAAATACATTGTTTTATGTTTATAAAGTTGGTTTAAAAATGCATACCAAAATTAAACTTAGAAAATATTTATGTTCAAGAAAAAAGAGGGGGAAAATAAAGATCGATCTTTTTTTCTCTCTTTTATATATAATGCTTGAGTAATTCCTAAAGTTTGCAAAATGTTATTGGAAGTGAATTTGAAAGTATGTATATTAAATAAGAAGCTAAAAAAGATGCAGTTAAAAATTAATTATTTTATTTAAAAAGATGATTTTTTAAACAGAAATGTTGAGTCTTAAAAACAGTTTTCCCTTTAAGGTTAAAGAATTTGAAACAGTATGGTGATTTTTGTTAAAATAGGTGGTGATAGTTTAGAAAGATTAATAAGCATAAATAGAAATACAGTACATCCTCTGGTCATGAACACTTCTGACCTTGACCAAATCGGTTTTCAACCAAAAGAGTAAACATTATTTATATACAGTTCATAGGGGTTGAATGAATTGGTCATATTTACATACAATCCAATGGGGAAATTAGGTTCAGGTCACAACTAAATCGAGTTGCAACCAAACTTATGGAACAAATTATGGTCATGACCAGAGCTTCCACTGTATACAGTAGAACCTCTGGTCATTTATTTATTTATTTATTTTATGAGATTTATATGCCACCCTATCTCCCTAAGGACTCAGGGCAGCTTACAATACTAAAAACAATACAATATAAATATTAAAAGTAATTAAACTGGAAATCTCATAAATCAGTTAAATTTAAAAACAACCACTAAAAAGACCCTCCCCCCCCTCCTTCAGTCCGGGTAGGCTAGTTGGAACAGCCAGGTTTTTAGGCCACGGTGAAAGATTGGAGGTCAAGGGCCACCCGGAGCTCCAGGGGTAGCTGATTCCAAAGGGTGGGTGCCCCCACAGAGAAGGCCCTACCCCAGGAGCTGCCAGCCGGCATTGCCTGGCTGATGGCATCCTGAGGAGGCCCTGCCGGTGGGAGCATTGGGAAGCCGTTTTTGGCAGCAGGGTCTCCTGCAAATACCCTGGTCCAATGCCATGAAGGGCTTTATAGGGCAACACCAGCACCTTGAATTATGGTCATGACCGTAATTCATTCCATAACTTCTAACGTTTCTTCAGGAATTTCTGGGTCAGGGGTCATGTTTGATCACCACCCAAGTATGTGTTCATGACCAGATCCAAAAATTTTGTGAATTTTTTGGTCCCAACCCAATTTGGACATAGTCAGAAGTGTTTGTGACCAGCGGTTCTACTGTATATCACTTCTCACAACAAGGGAAACTGGATTTGATTAATTTGATTTTTGTGAACTGCTTTAAACAAAGGCATTAAATTTATTCTTGTTTTTAGTGAAAATTTGCTTGGTTTTATGCTTAAAATAGAAAAAAAATGAAATTCGGAATTTAGTTTGAAGATTTAATAATTGTGTAGTTTTAGAACAGGCTTGTAGTAATTACAGATAATGTAAAAAGTTGAGGTTGGAAATTGAGTATTTTTGGAATGCTAATGTAATTGGAATGAATCAAAAGTCAGCACATTTTTTCTCTTCTCTTTTCTCTCTCTCATCTTTCACCCTTCCTCCCTTTTTAATCTTTGTTTCATTGTATTTTATGCTATAGTAAACTTTAATAAACTGTCAAAAAATGAAAGAAAGAAATGATCTTTTCCTTGTACAAAAAAGCAGATACCAAATCCCTTTCTGTTGAATATAAAAAAAATGTTGGTAATTTATAAGATTGAAACAAAACCCATGTAACAGCTATGACTGAAGGGGGGAAGATTAGTTTCCCAGTAGGGTCTGGTTAAAATTAAAATGTTGAATAACTGAGAAGACTAATAAAATGAAAGCAGAAAAACATATGGTTAAGGTAGTGAAATTTCTACTGTCTAGTGATACAAACAGTGACAGAATTCACTTGGGTTTCAACTTTTGTTGATAAAATAAAATACATTTCTGGCTATTGTCTCTCCCTGAGATCTGCCAAAACTATGTAAATTGTATAACTGAAAAATGAATGGAAGGGGGCAAAGCAAAATGATCAGCATCTTCTATTAATTGAATTTTAAGCCATTATTAGATAATGTTTTAGAAAAATAACTTTTGGTGTTATTAGCATAATAACCATCTGATACTTTTTTGATAATATCCCCCATGGTTTTATGTAAATATCAATTTCAGAAGAGATGTAGTTTTAAATACTGAAGAGAGTCCTGAGAGACATCATATAATAAACATAATTTTGAAGAGAACTATCTCCAGATGAATCAATCAAAGGGATGGAACAAATTCCCAAATCTCCCAAGCAATCCAAAAAGATGTTTGGAGAGTTACAGAGATGACCTTAGAGCAAATATGCAGAAAGAACCATGAAAACAAAAGGATGTGTTAAGATTGGGAAACAGAAAATACAAGAAAGAATCTAAGACCGTCCATGCCTTAATTCACTGGGGGAATAAGAGAAAGGGAAAGAAAAATACAGGCTTTCAATGTTTTGTTATTATAGCCTATATCAATAGAGTTCCAGTTAAACATATTGAGTGTTTTCCCCTACCTGACTTACCTTGAAGGGCTGGCAATAGAATTGATGATACAGAAAACTGCTAAGGGATCATAAATACCTTGACCAGCATATTCTATACCAGCTAAAACTTTCAGGTACTTCATGTAGAGGGAAGAAGCCAGGGAACCAGCAGAGACTTTTGATCCAGGAATGGGCTGGGCACCATTGATGCACCACATGAAATTGTGCCAGAGTCCAACTAGAAGACATGAGTGAATATAAGCAAAGCATCCCTTTTCTATAAATAAGCATAACTGGTGCAGAACATGTAGTTCTGCAAAGACCTTCTTGGCTAGAGCTGCCACCTGCTGTGCAAGCAAGAGCTAGGAATACAAAACTCCTAAACTGTTCACTATTTCGGAATGGAAGAATGTGAGAGCCACCAGAGGCAATAATTTGAACCTCTAGATTGAGGTTCAAAGGGGTACCCTTAATTTTGGTAAAGTTGAAATCTGGTATTCTCTATCCAGATTCCGATAGCCTTCAGACATTGAGAAAAGATCTGATCATTCGTTTTTCCATCAGAGATAGACATATATTGAGTATAATTCTTTACTTACAAATGAACCAATCCAGTGGCTTCATATACTGTAAATCTTGAATAGGAGAGGGAATAGGTTAATTTCATTTTAGTTTATTTTGTTTATGTTCAAATCCAGAATGATACAGGTAGCTGAAAATATGACAAAAAAAAATAAAATGCAATAAAGGCCACAAAAATAGATAATAAAACTACAATGTAAAAAACAATGTGGTGATACTGGCCAACAAAACAATGAAAGACATATCAATGGAACTCCCAAAGGACTCCCACCACCCTAACCCAATGCCTAGAACAACAGCCAGGATTGGAAAATACTTGTGTGTTGGCCTTCAATTTATCCAAATTATTTGACAGCATTGATCATAGTATCTTTCTGGACAAATTCTGGATGCTTGGAGTCAGAAGACTTTTTGGTGGTTCTTCTTTCTCCAGGGCAGGTTTTAGTTGGTGTTGCAGGGAAACACCAGGCTGTTTGACTCTATTTTGCAAAGTGCCTTATGTTCTGTGTGGATAGTTACCCATGTCCTAGCTAGTTCACTTCTTGTATGTCATAAGGAGAGCCAGTTTGGTCTAATAGTTAAGGCATCATGCTAGAAAGTGGAAGGCTATGGGTTCAAGTCCCATCTTAATCATGAAAACCAGCTGGGTGACTTTGGGCCAGCCCAAGCCATCTCCAGTGCTGCTGCTGTGAGAAAAATAGGAGGAAGGTACATTGGATGTTCATTCTCTTGAATTATTGTAAAAATGATAAAGGTAGGACACAAATAAATAAAATAAGAATTAATATGACTATATTGAACAAAGGATGTAAAGATAATACTTAGTTGTTCTTAGATGTTCTATATTGAAGAAGTAGTACTATTTCCCATATAACCTTTATTTTCTATATAAACTCTGAAATGACCAATTTCAAAATATCCTCATGTGATTAACTAGGTCATGGTGACATGAGCCGCAGTGACATAGTGGTTAGAGTGCAGTACTACTTCTGCTGCCTGCCAGCTACCTGCAATTTGGCAGTTCAAATCTCACCAGGCTCAAGCCTTCCGAGGTGAGTAAAATGAAGGACCCAAATTGTTGGGGGCAATATGCTGACTCTGTAAACTGCTTAGAGAAGGCTGTAAAGCACTGTAAAGTGGTATATAAATCTAAATGCTACTGTTATTGCTATATCGTTATAATGACAATTCCATGAGATTAGCTTTCTTTAGATTTGTATTTCATCCATGACTAAGAATTTCCATGATTACATCTAATTAACTCTGTTAGTTGGATTTCTTTTGCATATCATTTTTTTACCATCTGTTCCATATTATACTTCAGTCTGGTTTACCTTAGAGCTAAGCCTCATATTTATGTGAACTGCTTATGTGTGTGTACAGGCTTCTTATTTATTAGTGTGCTTTTAAAAATATCCAGCTCTTATGTACAAAACACATAGAACCAAAATCATTATCAAAATGTACCAGTATAAGTTTATACATCTTCAGTATGTGCCAAGGTAAGCCACCTGATGGTTAAACAATATAATTGTTTTTGGCCATGTGTATGGCCTTGAAAATTATTCTTGATTAAGATTACAAATTAAAAGACCATATAATTTCCAACATACTTTTGGCTTATCAGTTTCAAAAGCAAAACATGCAGCTTGAATTTGCATGATATTGATAATAGAGGAAAAAAATGAAATCATCTCCATATCTCAAAACTTGTAGTATTTAGAAAGTATTTTATTAGAAGAAATTAGCTATAAATCTTCAAACCTCTGTTAGCTGGAATTGTCATTTCAATCTCTACCTGAAAATTGATTTCTGTGCAAATGTGTACTGCACACAAATTGAGTTCCCTTTGTCCCCATATTTCTGGGGACACTGGAGGTTTTGAAGGAGAGATTGGACGACATTTGTCTGAAATGGTATAGGGCTTCCTGTTTGAGCAGGAGGTTGGACTAGAAGATCTCCAAAGTCCCTTCCAATTCTGTTATTCATCTTCTGTAATGCAGTAGAGTACCAGGAAACTCAGAGGGTTACCAAATTCTCTAGGCAATGCAGATAATCATCCCTGTCTTTTAGTATTCGATGCAGCACAATGCACAATGATCAGGAGAATCAGCTGGTTGCCTAGGCAACATAGGAACAATCCCATGCTTTCTAGCATTGTGTTACAGCATATTAGGGAAAAGTAAGGAACTATCTGGCATTGCTTAAGCTCAAAAATGCAAACACATCCTTAATTATTTTCATTGGATTTGTGGTGGAAATCTTCCAAAATAGTTATAGTTAAATAAAAATAGTTATTTTTATTTATCCTTTCTTTCTTAATTTATCTATATTCATATCCTCTTACAAACTATGAATCTGAAATCACAAAAGGCTACCTGCTATTATAGGCATATCTTACATGAACCAACTTTTCTGCATTAGCATTTCAAGAACCAGGCAGCATCCCAAGAAAATCATTCAATCTAAATATAGTACATAATTGCCTGATGGTCACATTAAATCACTAAACTTTCACAAGTGTAACCCATGTAGCTTGAATAGATACTAAAATTCATTATGAAAGATACAAATTAGTCATAAAATCATGAAATCCATAGACTTGCACTTACCAAATCTTAAAAAGTAGAACATTTTAAAGCCATGATCCTGTTGCTTCATAAGTAGTTAATTAAAACTGCTTTGTTTTCACCTGTCATTATTTTTTCTGCAAAGGTCTAGAAACTGCTTTTGTAATAGATTTTTTTTAAATTTTAAGCCAAGCTGTTTAGTTGTTATATTGTGAATGGTGGGTCAGTTGCCATAATTGTTTTTTCTCCATTTTGCCTTGTTTCCATAGTGAAAATGATATAAATCTATATGCTACCTTAGTAAAGAAAAAAGAAAAAGAACTGTGAGCAATGACAGTGTTTTTGCTGAATTGCAATGAAAAAAATAATGAAGTGGTATGAGGAGACATAAATGTTGGAAGAAAATGCTGACAAGTGGCACAACAAAATAAATACAGAAAATATACTGTACCATTGTGCTGTATTTCAGTGGTATGTACCTTAAAACAAAGCCTTATCTCTATCTTCCCCCATTTTATAACAGCAGAAACTGCACAAAGCTTGAACTGATGCTCAGCACAGTGTAATTGATGCCCTCATGACATTGCTACCAGTCAGCCTAAAGCTCATCCTTTAACCTTATCTGACACAACCAGTGTTTTCTTGTATGTTAGGGTATATCAGGAATTGTATTATGATACATTAAGATTATAATCATCTGATCCTAATCACAGATGATTGATGCAAAACCACCAAATAAGATACAGGGGATTTGACACCAATCATCATAGGGGATAGATGCATTCAACAGAATAGACAATAATGCTGCTTGGTCTTGCTGGTATGTATACTATTCTGCGGTGAGTTAGAGGAGTGAAGAGATTTTTTAAAGATCATTTTATCCTGCCTTTATTATTTTTATAAACTTGAGGCTGTAAACATACATAATATTCCTTTCTCCTCTATTTTCCCTACAGTAACAACCTTGTGAGATGAGTGGGCTGAGAAAGAGTGATTGGTCCAAAGTCAACCAGCCCTCCTTCATGCCCAAAGTGGAACTAAAATCCACGGTTTCATTGTCATGTAAAACTGACCAAAATGTGTTGAACAAAATTGAAGATTACAATTTGATGGACATGTGTATAAACTTCCTCTTTGGAAAAATATTGGAAGGATTTATGCTACGGCAGTCTTAATTCACTTTTTAGGGAGTTAAGAAAGTTATGCTAACTATAGCACTAGGCCATTACTATCCCTTAAGGATATGAACAAAAGACTTGGTGAAAATTTAGAATCTGGGCAAAAACAAACCAACAACAAACAAAAATGAACAGATACCAGTACTGGGAACAAGAAATAAGAAAGACGGTCCAGACTATCAAAATCCATGTAACTATTGACATGTGATGGGAAACTACCCAAAGTAGGTGAGTTCTATGTAAGATTCATTGGATAAAATGCCACCCTATGGAAGGGCCAGTAACTGGATGGCAGAATATATCAAAATATAGAGAAAAAAGATAATCGTAGCAGACAACAGAATATCACTACTGCAATACGTAATAACAATAGAACACAATATCCTTCTCAATTGCAATTTAAAAGATCTGGGTAAAACATCTTTCCAAATATGAATATATGTAATCAGTAAGCAAGACAATATCCAATGCTATCCAAAACCAGAGATGGTCTGATTCTTTTATTTTTCCAAAAACTTCATTCTACACTAGCATTGATGATGGTAGTTTGGGTAATGAAACATCTGCAAGGAAACAACCAAGCTCAGAGAGCACCAAGGACCCTTCGTTCTAGTACTCAACTTACGACCACAATTAAGCCCAAAATTTATGTTGCTAAGTGACAAATTTGTTAAGTGAATTTTGTCCCATTTTATGATTTTTCTTGTCACATTTGTTAAGTGAATCACTGCAGTTGTTATATTAGTAACACAGTTATTAAGTGAATCTGGTTTTCTCATTGACTTTGTTTGTTGGAAGGTCGCAAAAGGTGATCACATAACCCTGGGTTACTGCAACCATCATAAAGATGAGTCTATTGTCAACCATCCAAATATCAATAAGGTGACCATGTGGATGCTGCAGTTGTGAAAAATGGTCACAAGTCACTTTTTTCAATGCCATTGTAACTTTGAACAGTCACTAAGCAGACTTTGTAAGTCAAGGACTACCTGTAATAGAATACACTGACAGCAATGAAATCTGAATTGGATTCAACACCCTTTTCTCATGATTCCACAGCATGCATTTAGTCACTTTACTTTGCTTTCAGAATAAAATCAGTTAAATAAAATTGTACATTTCTTTATGTTACATTTTTATCACCACATTTTTGCCATGCTAATACAGAATTTCTATTGTTTGTGGAGGGACCCACAGGAATGACAGTTATGTAGTATGATGGACCTGACAGCACATTGTTTTATTGTTAAAGGTTGTTGAATATAAGTTTCATTGTCATTGTTTCTATCTAACACAGTCAGAAACATGGAAAAAAATTTCTATCCAGTTATCAGGGCTACAGTATATTTTTTCTTTTAGAAAACTCAGGTATCTTAACATTTTTATCATCTATCATAAACGATAGCCAGACAATGATTATTTGAGGCATTCTATCACCCACCTTTCACCAGTAGATTAATAGTAGCCAATTAGAGACGCTCTCCTGCACAGCCTTTGTATGCATTTTCTTCAACTCTGTTAATTATACTTGTAAGCAGGCATAATTATATGTACAAGTTATCCATCCATCTTTTACAAAGACAGTGAAAAATGGAAGACAATGAATATTTGACTACATAGTAACATCTTGAACTAATTAGAAACAAATTCTGGTCTTTTAGACCTTTCATATCTAGCAAAAACTTCAGTCTATTTTATTCCAAGCCCTTTCTCACTACCTCACTGGAGAGGAGACAAAAAGAAGGCAAGTCTTGCTTATTTATATTTAGTGTATAAGGATTTATAGATGGCTGGGAGATGATTGGTCAAATAGTGCATACTATAAAATATCCACAATTGCCGTAGTTCACTGGGTTTTTTTAAACTTATTTGGTTTCTTTTATTTTAACTCTAGGGTTACTCTACTCTTACTTCCATAGAATTGGAGAAAATATATGGCTAGAATATAATTCATAAAGATACTTTTTAGTTATAGAGATGGTCAGCTTTTTCTAACATCATGACATATTAGATTACAGGATGCTATACACAATTAATATTTATCACTTCAATGATTTTCATTCATACAGTAGAATAATTATTACTAACACAGTAGAAATTATACACATATTTTGCCATATTTATAATATAGTGAGCAAACAACATACAAAACTAAGGTTTCTTTCAATATACAATAATACAGTACAAATGTAATATCTACTGTTCAGAAGAATGTCTCAAACAGTCTGGTGTCTCTATCAAATTAACCTGGCATAAAATATAATATTGGAGTTATTATATTTTAACTTATAAAATGAATAAGATATATTTTGCAAACCTTGGCCACACATAAAGGAAGCATGCATTTTAAATATTAATTGTAGGTCCTTTTCAGATTTTTATTTATGGGTGAATCGTAATGGATTCATTTTCTCAGCAAAAAGTTGATTTGCTATTTTTCCCCTTAAATAATCCAAATGACAGACATACTACAGCAGAACAATCAAAGAACATCGTTATCACAATTAACTACGTTAACCAAACTTCTGTACCATTCAGTCCAATGATATCAGCCAGCCTTGCATTTGCAATCAGCATGCATGAGATTACACTCTGCAGCCATTGCTCTCATGGGATCTTCTGCTATATATCATGTCCAAATGATCACTTTGGTAGCATATGCTGCCATCCATTTTATTCAGAGGAACATCTTGTGAATTTTAATCACAATTTATAACCTGCTATTACGTGCTGATGCACAAAAGAAAAGCACGGGTTGATGGTTGTTCTATGAAAATGTCACGAGGCAGCATTTCATAACCACATATGTGCGATATGAGGTAAAATATTATCAGGTACTTCACATTGTCAAGTAAGATATAATAAAATATCATTTTATATTATGAAATTATACTCTATCTGTTCATATTAAGATTAAGACTTTATTTAAGCTATTTTTCCAAAACACTTCATTCACTTCTTCTATTGAAATTCCTGTAACTGGGTATTTGTTGAGCTGCTATTTAAGAAACAATACAGTTGCCATCTCTATTGTTCTATTGTCAAAGGGACAGATGATTACATTATTTGACTTCTCCTAAAAAAAAAGAAAAGTCTTGCTTCTTGGCAAAATCAGACACAACCAGAAAATATATATTGCTGTCTTGGCTGTATAAATAAATAATCAGAACATTAATTAGGAAAAATTAATGTTATATTATTATAGGAATATTTCATATAACTGCTAATAGAAAAGTTGCCAATTTGCTAAGCTGAAATTCAATATGTCAGGTACCTGAACACAAGTATTAAACTTTTTGGTAGCAGATTAGAATCCCTTTTAAGAATAATATCATTCATTCCAAAATTGTGTGGGGTGTGTGTATGTACATATGTGTGGTTTATGATTTTTCATAAAATATTAGAGAAAGGCAGCATGCTGAAGATTTTCAGTCTGTGCTACTTCTGAAGGAAAATGGAACCAGTGCACTGACAAGGGAAATAAGGAATTTGTACTTGACACCTAAACAGATTTTCTGTGTGGTCAAGATACTTGCTGTTTATTTGCAGAAATATTTTCTGATTTTAGTCTTGTTTACCTTTTAGGTAAGCATTAAAATCATATACTTACATTTAATGTACACTAAATAGGGTAATTTCCATTAATTATTTTTGTATTTCTTCCTACATAGTACATATGAATCTAAATGTAAATTGTTGGGATACAACAGTTAAGAAATGTGTTAAAAATTCTTGTTCCAATCTTATTCCATTATCTTATATTACCAAAATGTAGAAAGAGCAAAATATACCTTTATACTCAGAAGAATATATCTAATACTATTATACCTAACATAACATTAGACCAAAAAATAGAGGTTCTTAGAATATTTATGAGCCTCTGTTTTTTCTATGATTTATAAAACAAATGAAATAACCTCACCAAAAGGCCTTTAGAAACTTTAATAACAAATGAATAAAGCAATGTCATTGTAATACATATGACCTCTGTTGCTATATTTGATGTCAAGAATACCCAATAGCAATTCATGATAGGATCTGAAATGCATTTAAAGCCTTTGGTTTAAATTTGGTTTGGGCAATAAGATTTGGAGGCCTAATTAAGAGCAGTCAGTAAACTGTACACTATTGGTTGGTAGACTAAGAGCTTCACACCTTAGGGGATATAACTGGCCAGTCAATATGGGCATTGATAGAATGCTGTGATGGGAATAGCAATAAAGGTGAAGCAGGAAGATGTTACTACCCCCAGGGGTCAATACTTATTGCAACACCTGAGACCAATTCAAGCAAATACAATTCATTTTTTTAAAAGAAAATATGTGGCAGCTTTAGAACATTACAGACTATATTGCAAAATATAGCTACAATGTTAATGAAAGACAAGACCACTAAGAAATGTGTTTTTATCTTGAGAATGATAAGAGTGTAAACCAAAGGAAAATCACAAATGTGCTTTTTTATTCCTTCCTTGTGGAAACTTAGATGTGATAGGATAATAAGGTAGTTTTGATGATATGACAATGAATTGAGACAATTAACACTGAAAAAAGTTATAGGATCCAACAAGATGAGTGGAAATTACATCTTTACACTTTACAGTTTTATGTATTTGTTTTGAAGGCAAGTAAGTCACTTAAATGAAACACAATAACTTCTAGGATTAGTTAGATATAAATATAATATTCACGATATTTATACAAAATATTCTATGTTAGTAACCACAAGTCATTGGGATTCCTATATTTCTGTAGTCTCACTTCAATAAAGTACCTTATTAATAAGGCTAAGTAAAGGTTTGCTTGTGCTGCATTTCTTCATATCCCTTTGCTGCCTTTTAACATGCTGACAGACAATTTTAAACCTGATTGCAAAATAGCAGCATGCTTCATAGATAACATAAATCAGTGACATTCAAAAGCTCTTCTGAAAGAACATTGCCAAACTCTTATATCCATTACAAGTGACTCCAATGGTGACAACATTCCGTATTCTACTGTATTAGCTGACATGGCAGTTATTGCTTCTTTTTTTCTAGTTTAAATAGGATGAAAATCAGATGTTATTGCTGAAAGATGTATTTGGGGGGAACATAAGCATCAATGAAAAAAATGATGTTTTCTCTAAAACAATAGTAATAGACTAAAAAGCTTTGTATTTAAGAATGTCAAATAGCCACTTATTTGGACATGCTTGACTAAAAATGTATAAAATCAAGTCAGATGGACTGATTAAAAAAAAGTTAAGATCAAGATTTTGTATTATATAGATGAATCTATGGGCTCTGAGAGTTAGGGTGATAAACCACTTAAGATTGACTGAGAACATATACTGTACACTAATACCATACTAAAATTTATGAACTCTAGACTCTCCAAGGATCTTGATATTCTTCATTGCACAAACATGTGTTCAGGAAATAATGGCTAGGTTATGTCCAGAATTAGTTAATAAGAAATGATAGGGCAAGCTGCCAATCAAAATATCCTTAGACATGAGGCAACTCTGCCCATTATGTAATGGAAACCCAGCCACAGACAAGGTCCCCATAATATCATTTTCTTCTTTTCAACCATAGTTAAATCTGATGTGTTATGTGATAACATTTTATTTATTTGTATTTGAAAATCCTACAATATTTTCATTTCCTCATTTTTGAGAACTTTTTCAACTGTATGTTCTCATTAATTTTTTCATTACTGGCACATAATAATTTTTGCAGATGTTTCTGTAAATCATTCTGGAAACTGTCTTATGTTGCCGTATATATTCAACTTGTGTAATCTTCCATGAGCTGAGAATATGATCTACTGTTTCTTCTGCTTCTTTGCACAATCTGTGCTTTGAACATTTGATGATTTTCAGTTCTGATTTGATTGCATTATTATTATTACAATTCATTAGTATTGAAACAGTGGCTATGACATTATTCTTTAATTAAAGTTTAATCTATGATTAAGATCTCCTTAAATGAGAATATACAGTAACCTTCCCCTTTTTAATGATCTTTAAATAATAAATAATAAAACAAAATTGGCCCACAATGTTCTATTTCAAATAGAACAGTTTAGACAACCCAATATCTTCATTTGTTTCAAATAAATTTTTAAAGTATTCAAAGTAATCCTTTAATATTTATTTATTTATTTATTTATTTATTTATTCGACTTGTATGCCGCCCTATTCCCTAAGGACTCAGGGCGGCAAACATTAAAACAGAGAAAAATTTACAATAAAAAGAATTAAACAAATAAACAAGCCAAATACGGTTAAAATAAAACCCAACCCCCCCCGGGTCATTCCAGGCCGGCCCGTTGAAACAACCAAGTCTTCAGGTCCCGGCAGAAGGAGCGGAGGTCAGGGGCCAAACGGAGATCCACGGGGAGCTGATTCCAAAGGGCAGGTGCTCCCACAGAGAAGGCCCTAGCCCTGGGGACCGCCAGCTGACAATGCCTGACTGACGGCACCCCAAGGAGGCCCCTCCTATGAGAGCGAACAGGGCGATCGGAAAGTGATGCTGGCAGGAGGCGTTCCCGCAAGTACCCTGGACCCAAGCCATTAAGGGCTTTATAAGTTGTTACTAATACCTTGAAGGCGACCCGGGAGGCAACCAGCAACCAATGCAAGCCACGCAGGAGGGGTGTAACATGGGAGTATCGGGATACCCCCATCACAGCCCGGCTGCATTCTGCACCAGCTGAAGCCTCCGGACCGTCCGCAAGGGGAGCCCCATGTAGAGAGCATTGCAGTAGTTGATTCTAGAGGTGACAAGCGCATGAGTAACCGCAAGGGCATCTCGGTCCAAATAAGGGCTAAGCTGGCGAACCAGCCGAACCTGGGCAAAAGCCCCCCTGGCCACAGCTCCCACATGCTCCTCCAAACCGAGCTGTGAGTCCAGGAGGACACCCAGGTTTCTCGCCCTATCCACGGGGGCAACACCTCTCCCCCATGACCAAAGATAGTACATCCAATAAAGACCGAGATGCCGGTAAGAACAGCCACTCCGTCTTGGTGGGGTTGAGCTGGAGCCTGTTACTACCCATCCAGACCCGTATCGCCTCCAGGCACCGGGACATCATGGAGAGAGCATCACTGATCTGGTCTGGGGTGGAGATGTAAAGCTGGGTATCATCAGCATACTAATATGTCTATTTTGCAGGTTATAGTGCTATATACCAACATCTTTCCAATGGGTACATAAAAATATAATTAGTCTACAACAGTTGAAATTCTTTGGCAAGTTGAGAATAACCATGTTGCTTAGAAAATTTAGACTTGTAATTCTATCTAAGGAAATTAGTTGGGAAAGACTCCCTAACATATGTCTGAGATGAAATTCCTTTTTTTGTTTGCTGGGGTTGTTGCTTAGATGTTTTTCAAATCACATAATTTATGCTGATAGATTTTCATCTAGTTTGATGTGCTATGTCAGTAATTGCTATTTTTTTTATTTCATGGGTTTATTTAATTTGCTTTTCAGTCACTTTTATGGATTGCAATTTTTGACTTTAATTATGACAATTTCTTCTCATCTTAATAAAAATTTATTATTTTAATATTTGTTGATTATGTTTTATTAAAGGAAACAGAACTTTTAGTTCTGGAAAATTTCTATGATTTTATTTAGAAATGACTTTTTTTGGCTTTCTTCAATTATTACTCTTAGCAGAAATGCCTGTATGCATACACTTGTAAGCTATGTATTAGAATTCCTGGACAAAAGTAACGGGTTATATTGCAGATAACAATATTTGATTAGCGTTGAACATAATGTGCTGCTTTCATATAACTTATTGATTGAAGAATATTGCCCCTGTTAATAGTTATGTATACATTTGTTGCTATAGATTCATTTTAGTATTACATTTATGAGGTTAGTATCAATGTAAACTTTGTAATACAACACAACCTAGCAGCCTCAGGCACTCTTTTCCCCCAATGGATACTGGCTGTCATAGATTTCTAAGAAACAGACAGCTAAACCAAGAATATAATTGGGCTAAGGAAATACTCTCAGGGTGTAGAAGAATGATCACCTGGCAAATAGAGCTTATGATTGATACAGTGTCTAAGAACAACAAGAACCTAAGCTGTCAAGAGTGAAAAGTCTGCCTGCACTATCCAGTGAGGCAGAAATAAGAGTGGGGGTGATTGTGAATGGTTATGAAAGATAATGAAAGATAACAATGAAATATGGCTAGGGAAGTGACAAGAGTGGAGGTAAAATGATAGAAGGGGAGAATGCTGGAGTGTAATAGGTTCAGCTTCAAACTGATAGTTGGAAGACTTCTTTAATGTTCTTGGTGTTTTCCACTCTCATATGTTGATTGATAGTAAATGGCACTCTTATTTTGCCCTGTCTCTCTTCACTTCAAGAGGCTATTTTTACTGTCCTTTGAAAATCGGAAATATATTTCACAGGAAAAAGAGGTTCAGAACATTAGTTAACTCAGAATGGCATTGATGCTTTATGGGGTGGAGGAAGAATGTTAAAAAATCTGAAAATGAATTTTTTTTACCGTCCTTCTAGTGGTATCTAAAGATGCTTAAAGCTGAATGTAAAATGCTTGTTTCTGAGGGTCTTTCACAATTTATTTCATCTTAACCACCTGGGGTTGTGGTTTCTTTATTTACTGCAGAAAGCACATAAAGAAGTATGCATGATAGTAAGAGAGAATAAGAAATCTGGTTTTCCCTCGGTTTTGTGGGAAATAGTTTTCTCTATTCTATGTAAAGATGTAGAAAATAATAATAACAGAATAGCAGAATTTATGAATAATCATACATTAATCAGATGAACAGCTTGCACTACAGTACATCAAATATCTCAGCTATTCAATTCTATTTAACAATAGTTATAGAAAGAAGCTATTTTGAAAGAAAATCATTGAAAGGTGCAGTGAA
The DNA here is from genome assembly GCA_009733165.1 of Naja naja. NCBI lineage: Eukaryota > Metazoa > Chordata > Lepidosauria > Squamata > Elapidae > Naja > Naja naja. Next base: position 17,122,791 of record CM019152.1, on the reverse strand, counting down.
GCAGCTAGTAGAACGGCTAAGTGTTTTCTACATAAATGGCTTCTATACCATGCAGAAAAAATATCATGCCTGTATAAGCTTTCATCCTGATTGCAGTCTTGCTTTCTAAGATTGTGGATCTCAAATTTCAATTTCCAAAAGATAAGCTACATTTTGCATATTTAGAAGTACAACAAAATATGAACTGTTATATAATGGGCTGCAAAGGAGTATAAAGAGTATATTTTATTTTCACCTCATTAAATGTTCTATTCTTTCTATTCAAACAGAATATTAAAAATAAAAGTATATAAGAGGGGGATCAAAATGTTGTGCGTCTGTCTGTCCGTCATAAGGAAAACTCTCCAAATGTATAGAGAACAGGATCAGTTTGGTAGAAGGAAACCCACAAGAGAATTTATGAGTTTAAAAATTGAACAACTCTGATTTGGGCTCTGATGGTGGGTGGGAGAGAAAAGTTTGTCTGCTTCTTTTCTTACAGAACTTATGCACCACTCCACTCAGTTCTAACTGATAGAGAATGCCCCAAATTCAAACTTTGCATCCAAAAGGAAATAGATGAATAATAATAAACATATGTTCATTAGGAGATTTTAATGAATCCAAAACTGTAATTTGAGTACCGCAATGGGCAGCACAATGAATTAGTACAACAGGGAGGATTGTCTATAACTGATAAAGGAAAGATTATTTTGAGAATACTTTAATTTAAATATAAGAAACTTTGCTTGTAATGGATTTAAATAAGCTTATATGGAACAGATAATCCAAATGGCATATTTGACTTGGCTTACATAATGTGTAGTACCTAAAATAAATTTACCAAAGTTGATCAATAAAATTCATGTAAGTTTATCCAATAACATTACATCACTTGATTAACTTACTTACATGTTATCCGGCTTTATTGGATTCATAACCCACCATATATACCACTTTAGATATATTTCTAACATATTTTTTTAAATCATGGGTAAGGGATAAATTGCAGTAGTAAATGTGAGACTTTTATTTATAATTATTATTAGCTACCTCATTTTTTACCTATACAGCTGACCTTATATTTATCTATGAGCAGACATTTCTGTTAGACTAAGTACCAATTATATTCAAGGCAGCAAGGCTTTGGTTGAAACCTGAACTAAACTCTAATAATGATACCTATTTTTCAGCATATGAACCATATATAGGTACAGGTTGATACAGATATAGATTAACAGAGTTGAAAGAGACCTTATAGGTCATCTAGTGCAACCTCCCACCCAAGCTGAGACTCTACACCATTTTTTTACAGGTGGCAGTCCAGTCTCTTCTTGAAAGCTCCCAGTGATGAAGCTCCAACAACTTCTGAAGGCAAGCTGTTCCATTGGCTGATTGCTCTCACTGTCAGAAAATTTCTCATTTTTTCCAGGTTGAACCTCTCCTTGTTCAGTTTCCGTCCATTATTCTTTGTCTGACCTTCAGGTGCTTTAGAAAATAGCTTGACCCCCCTCCTCTCTGTGGCAGCCCTTCAAATATTGGAACATTGCTATCATGTCTTCCCTGGTCCTTCTATTCACTAGACTAGTTCATTTTGGCTGTCCTTTCTGTACTCTTTCTACAGTCTCAATATCTTTTTTATAGTGTGGTGACCAAAAGTGGATGCAGTATTATAGGTGTGGGCTTACTAAGCCTTTATAGAGTGGTATTAGTACCTCACTTGATCTTGATTGTTAATGCAATTTAGGATTGCATTGGCTTTTTTGGTTGCCACTGCACACTATTGGCCCATATTTAATTGGTTGTCCACTAAGACTCCAAGATTCCTCTCACAGTTATTACTGTTAAGCCTGGTTTCACTGAATCTGTCTAAGTATAAGACTTTACTTTTCTCTACATTGAATTTCATTTTGTTAGATAAGGCCTAGTATCCATCTGTATATTCCATATTAGTATGTATGTGTGTGTGCATGCCTTTGTCTCAGGTTTTGACTCCTGGTGATTTCCCAAGACAAGTCTCTGCTGTTTTCTTGACAGGTCAAGAATAGTGGTTTGGACGTGGTTTATTACTTCTTTGCTCTGAGAGAGAACAACCCGACCAAGCTGACTTTATACCTAAAATGGGACTAGAAGGCACAGTCTCCCAGTTCCTATTTTAATATTTTAACCAAGACTGGCTTCTATGGACCATGCAGGTACATTTTACTTTGTCCAGTTGATTAGTTACTGTATTTCAAAACAGAGTTATTATAAAATTATCACTTGAAGATAGAATATGTCTTTCTTTCTCAGCTCTGACTCTAGACTAGACTAGACTAGAACAGAATAGAATAACAGAGTTGGAAGGGACCCTGGAAGTCCAACCCCTTAGTCCTGTCAGGCAGGAAACCCTATACCATTTCAGACAAATAGTTGTCCAAGCTCTTAAAAATTTCCAGTGTCTGAGCATTCACAACTTCTGGAGGCAAATTATTCCACTGTTAATTGTTCTAACTGTCAGGAAATTTCTCCTTAGTTCTAGATTGCTTCTCTCCTTGATTAGTTTCCATCCATTGCTTGTTGTCCTACCTTCAGGTGCGTTGTAGAATAGCTTGACTCCCTCTTCTTTGTGGCAACCCCTGAGATAATGGAACACTGCTATCAAGTTATTCCTAGTCCTTCTTTGTACAGCATGTTATTAGTGTAATTTTTATAAAAAATATTAACAGTTATTTCATGTTTAATGGAAACTATGGAAAGGAGTACAAATATATCTTCTACTCTCCTTTTGATTAATATGCACAAAAGATCAATAGGATTTCAACTTTTTAAAAATTAATATAGCAATTAATATTGTTAAGATTAACTTAAAATTCAGTTTTTAATCTAGGGTAAAGTTACAGTGCCCAGTATTTTAGGGGAAAATGCAAGCAAGAAAAGAAAGGAACCAAATATTATTCTGCAGAGATGGTGGTATTGACACAATTTTTATTGGCAAAAAAGGGATCCAATTTCCAGGTTCATTACCCAAAACAACATAGAAATTTGAAACAAGAAAACATTTTAGAGCTTCAAGTATATAGATCAAGCTATAATTCATATGCCACATTCCCCTATGGATTCTGAGGATAAGAGGAAAGGGAAAGAAAAAAGCAATTTTTCTGCCCACTTGATTGATGGTCTATTTGACCTCTGGAATGCCCTCTTGCCATAACCTTTTAAATACCATCTGCTCTTTTTGCGAAGAGGGTGATGGGAAAGAGTCACTTGGAGACAGCAATTGATTATAAAAGCATTAATCAAAGACATAGATTATCTGCAGCATGACACTGTGTATTGTAGTTAAGCAATTTCACCTCAAATGTGATTGGAAAGGTTAATCCTGTTCCTCAAGCCTAATTTAGATTTTTTTTAAAAAAAAATCTGGCTACTTCTGTACTGATGCGACAAACAGGAAGTGAAAAAATGTCAACCTGTATTGCAACATCTAGTCACTCTGTATTTATTAGGATGGTCTAATATGCTGTTAAAAAGCCCTTGAGTCTTCAAGAAAGAGGCATACATACACAGATACCAACAGTACTATAGGTATTTTTCTTTTATTTATCCTATGTTTAAGACTGCCCTGGCTGTGAATATATAAATCCTCTATAAGAAACATAAGCTAATTAAAACATTTAAAAATGGGCATTGAGCTGTCTCCTTTACTGAGTAAATGCAAATTTGAATTTAATGGGGGGGGGGGCTTTTTTGTTCATTTGCTTTATTTTCGGAGGTCATTTCAAGTGCCTTCCTATCCTAAGCAAAACATTTAATAGTGTAGAATTTTTTTTTAAAAAGTGGCAAAGACAAAGTGGCCAGCCATGAGTGATAAATGAAGCAGGTTATTACATTGACTTTTCATGCACATAAGGGCATAAGTCTTTTAAAAAGTTTAAAATAACAAGTGAATGTTCAAGTGGCAGCACCTCAAGCCACAATTATGATCAGCTTAAGAATCCAAAGAAGATATCTTTCTTTTCTGATTTATCACCCCAAAAGAAAATTGATTTTAAAATGAAACAGATGAAAAGGTACTACTTAACTGAGGAAAGCCAAAGAGTGCTACAATTCAGAAAATGATTATGACAATTAATTAATTAATTTATTAGACTTGTATGCCACCCTTCTCCCTAAGGACTCAGGGCGGCGAACATTAAAAAAATATCATACAATTATAATAAAAATAAATTAAACAAATACAAGTCTAAACAGTCAGTTAAAAATTAAAACAATTAGAATAACCCACCCGCCCGGGTCAGTCCAGACTGGCCTGATGAAACAGCCAGGTCTTCAGGTCCCGGCGGAAGGAGCGGAGATCAGGGGCCAAATGGAGATCCACGGGGAGCTGGTTCCATAGGGCGGGCACTCCCACAGAAAAGGCCCTAGCCCTGGGGACCACCAGCCGACAATGCCTAACCGATGGTATCCCAAGGAGGCCCCTCCTATGGGAGCATACAGGGCGATCGGAGTGTGATGCTGGCAGGAGGCGCTCCTGCAAGTACCCTGGACCCAAGCCATTTAGGGCTATTTATTTTAATAGAAATTTCTAAAATCTTATAATAAAACTCAAATTTATCTAAATCCATAGTTTTTTATAACTTTCTCAGAACAAAATCTTTATTTTTTATTTTTTGCTGATTATTTCACATTCTTTAAGTTCTTATATTTGTTACTTTTTTCCCTTTTCTTCAGGATTGAAGATAAACTCATCAGGAGAGTTTTCAAACTTGTCATTTCAATGGCCTCTAATAGCTTTAAGATGGTCAATAGGCAATTTCGCAAAGTGATTAGAAAGTCAAACTTGCAAACTTAGTCTTCTTTAAAGGGTCTGCTTCAGTTTTGAGCATGATGACTAAACTCTTCTTCTTCCAGCACATGGAAGACTGCTGTCCTTGTGAGAAGTACCTGTCCAAAATACATAAGGGTAATTTTATGTTCTTCTTTATATAGAGAAGTACTGAGGAACTGATCTATTTACCAGTTCCTTGGTCTTTGGTGTAGTTATTAGGTCCACCTTTGCAAAGACAGGTTCACCTTTCCTCCTCTGGAAGTCCAGACAGTTTCAGTTTCAGTTCAGAGAATATAAACTTAGTGGTTTTTAAAACTTAAATGTTTTGGTTGAAAAGAACTGGAGTTTCCAATTCTTGATTCAAAACTTCTTGGAAATTTCTGTAGATATTTCAAGCTGTTCCTTTAAATTCTGAGAGAGAAATGTAGGTTTGGATTCTTAAATGAAATTCTTAGGCATTAATAACATACCAGTTATTTTAGAATCTGCTAAAGCATCAGGTTTGTATTGTGCTAATAAAACATTTTTTAACTGGAAGTACCTTTATTCTGGCATTGCTGAAGAAAATTCTGTTTGCTGTTGCAGAAAAGTTTTAAAATAACCATTAAACAATAATTGATCTAATGTAATTATACCCTTTTTTGTCTATCCTTTCCAATGAAAACTTTTACTGCTGATTTACTTCTGACAGTTAAGTTTCATAAGATTCTGTATCTGAGCCAAAACAATCACCTAACAGCATACAAATATGAATTAGTGCTGAGAATGTTGGGAACATTAAATTAGTCCCAATAAACTTTATCTAATGATTGCCAAGATTTCAATGACTAAGTACAATAACTTTTCAATTTAGCCATAGCGGCAGTTCGTTAAAAAAAAAAAGATGTTGATAAATGGTCTAAGATATTTTGACACAGTATGGTAAAATAAATGCAGTTAAAAATGAATAAAGGTCCTAGACTGGTTTAAGTTTTAAGAGTGATACCTAAATTCATTTCCACTCCCCCAAAAGTTTTTTAATCAAATTGATTGACTTTGGGGGGTGGGGAAATGGAAGGTAAAACTCTAGAATCTCTATATTTTTAATGAAAAATGTGGATTTTAATCATCCAGATTTTCAGGTCTCATATATCTTTATATTTTAGTATCAATATTTTATGGGAATGAAGTTTTTTATAAATTATTTGTAATTTTTTCCCATATAAAATCTATGTAAGAAAAGGGCCATTTTTAGCAAGTTGTAGAAAGGATGTTGGGAGTATGCATGAGTCCCACTAGTATAGTAAAATGTTGCTGCTGCCAGTCATTCGACACCTTGATCACAAAAGTCTAAAATGCAGTTAAATAAAGTACTGTAAATAATGGACAGCTAGTTGGGTATGTTTAAAGCACAAAATGCAGGATTTGTTCAGGCACTTTCCAAAATCAACACAAATAAAATAAAATAACTGTATGTACAGAGAAATCTGCAGAGAGGTGATCATCTGAATGAGGAAAGCGACTTAACCGAGTGCAAGATCTGCAAAATTTTTAGATGTGTTGTGTTGTTACTCACAATAAAGGGATAGAGCTTGTGTAGTGATTCACTCTTGCTACATATATCATAGTCTGGTCTACAATTTCAAAACTCTCTTACACAATCATGAGGCTTTTATCCCAAACTATAAGCCTCACATATTAAAGCAAATTTGAATCTTGAATCTTGAATGTGCTGTCCTTCAATTGGGTATCAGTATCAATATCAGTTGGGTATCAGTATCAAATTGGGTATCAGTATCAATTGGGTATCAGTATCAAACGATGCTACAGCAATAGCAACATCTGCATTTCCCCTAACTTTAGTAAGGATCAACTTGGTTAACAAATACCTTTTTTATTACTTGTGGTTCATTCTTCCACTCTTTTTCTAATCTCACTTCTTTCACCCTCTTATTATTCCAAGTATAGAATCTTGGGATATCAACATAGTACAGTGTTTTCGGAAATGGATCATGTTTGAAACAAACCATTCATTCTGTTAAAGGTTCTTGCTATATCTATTTACTTGCACAGCAACATTATCTTGAAAGAATGTTGCGGAGAGGGACTTGAAACCGAATAATCTCTGGCTCCCTCTCATGAATTTAAAAACCAAATATCGATGCAAGAACTTCAGAGGAACCAATATATCTGCCTGTCAAGTACTGTGTGATTTCATCTTCTCTGTTCAATGCAAAAATTGCCTGATCACTCCCCTTCATAGTATACTTGATGGCATGTGATGGATTTGACAGATGAGCATATTTCTATATTGAGATAACAATTGAACACCTTAAAAGTTTGTGCATTACAGCATCCACCAATTGAGAAATCATCTGCCTCTTTCAGAAAAACTAATATTGCAGTTGCTATTAATTTATTTTTGGAATAATCTTGTTATTGAAAGGAGATAATCTGAGTGCCAACACAGCATTTTAGAATATCAAAGTTTCTGGGGCCTAAGAACCTGTTTGTTTTTTGCTATTATTATTTTTTAATGTTCTGTAATCCCTGCTATCTGCATCTCAGAGACAGGGTGTGATGGATTGTCCTGAACACAAATGGTAGGGGAGGGGATCTTCAAATGACAGCTGACAATTTCCACACTTTCTATTCTACTTTAGAAAAATTGTTATAAACATTATATCTTATACTTATATAGCTTGTATAAGAATGAGGATGTTCAATAATGTCTCAATGAACATAGTTATGCTTATTTTATAATTATCAACCAAAAAAGTCAAAAAGGATTGAAATACACATATTAAAATGTGATGTAAAATATGTTTATTGCTACTTCTTCTATGCATCTGCAGCCTAATCATTTATTGTGTGTGGAGATGAATAGCAAACAATCCCTTTTTGTATGTGAACTAAAATTATTTAAATAATGATGTGCTACTTAAAGGCAAATTGAAAGAAAATTGTACCATTAGTAAAATTTAACTTAACTTTGTGTAATAAAAGATTACCACCTTTCAGTAATGACATTATAATTAAGCACTTAATTGTAAAAAAAAATTAATTCAGAGCTAAAATGGATCAGTGTTTTTCTTTAATACTTTTAATGTCAAAATTCTATACTGGCATTAATTCAGTATAATTAACTTCAAATAATACAATATAGTTAAGTTCAGATTTAACAAAATTAATGAAGATCAGCAACTGCTAATTTTATTTCATGTTATATATCTGAAACAATAGGAATGTGCATAAGCACAAAATAGGTGTGCATAAGCGCACAATCGTGCCTACCGTCCCTGTCCTATTGTCCCCAATTATTAGTTCCTATTTAATGTATTTAAACTTATGTTTATTTTTATTTCAATTATATTGTAAGTATTTGACAAAATAAATAAATAAAATAAATGTATTTATGCAAAATGAATCTTTAACATACTTTTGATTTTCTATGTTTCTAATTTTTAATACAGAATATCTTTTTCATTTCCATCTTTTATTTCAGGTCAATGAACCTTATACTGATGCTACAATCATATTATAACTATTTTATAGATTTTGCATTGATCACTAATTCAGACAGTTTTGACCTATATGTTAGTTTTCTGTATTATGTATTATACAAGTTTTACTTTGATATTGTCCATACCCATGCTGGTGATCTATGGCATGCATGCCACAAGTGGCACGCAGAGCCATTTGTGCTGGCATGTGAGCCACAGGTGAACTTAACTCACTGCGCATGCGTGCACCTCCCAGCTGAATTTCGGTCTGTTTGAGGCCTTCTTCAGCCTCCCAGAGGCTTGAGAAGAGCTTCTGCAGCCTTTGCAGGCCAAAAAATAGGCCCGTTTTGTCACTTCCTGTATTTCCAGAAATACAAATATTGATGAAACGGGCCTATTTTTCAGCCTGCAAAGCGCACACACACTTTTTGGCACAGGAGCCCAAAAAGGTTAGCCACCACTGGTCCATACTATAGTAGCTTTTATTGTTGTAGTTATAAATGATACAGTTATAATACTGCAGTGTGTTTTATATTGTAAGCCACAGTGAGTCAACAGCAGGCAACAGCATATAAGTTATATATATATATATACAGATATAAACTGATTGTGGATTAATGCAATATTGAAGACTTGTACTTACATGAAAATAATATGCCAGTTTGAGCTCTGCCAGAGTAATACTGTGATGACCTGGGGCATGGCACAAAGGCAACACAGTCACATAAGTATGAAAAGTCCCTTTAATACCTCCAACTTTGCCCCAAATGGCCAGTTACCTTCGGCTGGAGGAAAAACTCTCCCAGGAACAGTCTTTAAGTGGAGGAAATTCAGTCCAAAAACAAAGTATATATAAACTGTAAAAAAAATCCACACAAACTGCAGCAATTAACTGGACAGGGCAGGATAAGGAATTGTAGACTTCAAAAGCCAACAAAACACATACACTTGGGGAGATGCCAGGAACCCAGATAAGCCTTGACAAAACAAGATAATACACGATTTGTTTCCAACAAGTTGCTGTGCGCAAATTCCCTTTTTAAACACTGTGTTCCCAGCTGCAGCTAATGGAGGGAATCAGGGTCCTTTCCTCCCGCATAAGCCATGCAACTCACATTGCTCCCTTCTCCGTTCCTCCATGCATGCCCTAGGATAAAGAGGGGTGGGCCTGGATCTTCCTCTGAATTCCCTCTGCCTTGCTCTACCTCTCCCCTGCTCTGCCCAACCGGACTGTGCCCTTTCCCAGTTTCTTCCACAGCGAATGGAGCCACACTACCACTCCCTGTCAGCTCGGCCTCCCCCTCAGAATCAGATTCTGACAGGGGCATGACAGATACCTAAACATGTGTTTTGTCATGAAAATATAAAGTAGAAAATGGAGAAGACATTTTTATAGGATCATGGTAAAACTGGTGCATGCTGCCATCAAAAAAATGAATGATTCTTCAAAATTCTTAAAGGTAGATGGGGGGGGACAGCAAAGAATTTTCCTCATTTTGTCTTCCATTACAATTTAACTGAACGTGGTTAGCCAAGGAGGTTGCAAATCTATCAAAAGATAAAATATATTTATGTGTTCTGTCTCCCCTTCCCTTCCCCAGAAGGTAAGGAACTTGGCAGCAACACTAGCACAGAAAGTCACGCTGGCCTGTCTCCAAAATCCAAGTTACCTCTCCCGATAAGAGTGTTGGCAGTCACCCAGGCTCTCACTGCCAAATTCGGAGCTGACAAGAAATGAAGTACTCACAGAAGGAATGATTTATTCCCAAAGTCCATAAACCACAACACAGACGGAATTCTCGGCTTATTCCACACTTTGTCACGTACAGAGTTTGTAACGTAGGCACACCCACTTTTATACCTGGTGGGGTGTGGTCCAGCTCAATCTCTGGCCCTCCCACGCCCCCTACGTTGCTGCTGACATTTCTCCCTCCGACGTTGCCTGGGATCAAGCCAGGAATCCTCCTCCTCCCTCCCTCGCCGTGGCCGTACCGATACGCGTCTCTCAGGCTGTTGCTCTTGGCTTTCCGAAGAAACCTGAGGCATTGCCAGGGAGGAAGGTCCTGGGGAGGGAGGCCTTGCCAGGGAGGAAGGTCCTGGGGAGGAAGGCCCTGGTGAGGAAAGCATTGCCCGTTCCTCCTCTTCTTCATCATCCAGGTCCTCTTCCTCTGTCAGCACAGGCTCACGAGGCGGGGCCACAACATTTATGTATACATGGAACCTCTTGATACTATACGTTTCTGCTTGGGGAACAGAACAGGACACAAATGCTGCACTTTGTGTATTTGTATCAGGCACTTTCATCTGTTTCTACCAAAGCAATGTTTTATTTTCAATAGTGCCATTAGTAAGTCTGTGACTGCTGATAAATAATCTTACTTAGTAATAGTCATGCTTGGATTTTTATGAAATAAAGTCAATGCAAATACCATTGTAATTTATAATTTTATTTACTTAAGGAATGGATCATTTGCCAATACCTGTAAGTCAATTCTTTCTCCGAATTAAGCAAATAGCAAATGATTCTCTGTTTCTGCACTGGATGAATACGTACATATTAGGTATATTGAGAAAGTATAATCAGACTTTCTTAAGAACTATTTCAAAGTTATCTCATCTGTGAACAAACATGATAACATAATTAAGATGTTTACCTATGTAGGTTTGGGAAGTAGAATGGAAATAAAGTGAGAGCCCTTTTATTGACTCTTACTGCAAAATAATGCAGAAGCATTTAGCAATATTGACTAAATAAATTTACTTTGCTTAGTCAGTTCTATTGAAACAGGATGATTATACTTAAACAATTAAGCATCACTTAGTAATAAAAATGTTCATGTGTTGTCATATAAAATTATTTTTCCCTTTAAAATGTATATGAATATGTAAAATATTGACATTTTAATATATTTAAAATATCCTTAAAATGAAAAGAATAAAAAAAATTGAGAACAACTATTCATTCATTGTTAATGTTACTTTATGTCAGTAATTAAATGTTCTGCTGATACCTTATGTCCCAAACCAACTGTCATTTTTGACTTGTATGTATTTACATGTGCATATAGTAGTTGTTGATTTTAAACTGATCATTTAATAATTATTTTAAATTATGTTGGTTCAGAAGGGCACTTTACAATACATAAAGCACTTCAGACCATCATAAAATGTCACACTATCTTCTTCCTGCAGTCATGTGATCACAATCTGGGTCCTTGGCAACCATCTGCACTTACAACTAGTTGCCAAGCATCCCAATATCATGTGATCATATGAAAGAAGAAGTTCCATGCCATCAACATGCATGCTCTTCCAGTCACCAGGTATAGTGGCTACTGGTATAGTAAGTTGGCCAAAGAAGGACATGGAAGCTGCCGATGTGAAGACCCAGAAGCTCCTTACAACATATGGAGGTTTATGCTGTAAGTCTAAAACCAAAGACTGTAGTTGGAAACAGAGCAGTAGGGGTCTTGTACTGAGTCACTATCATGGATAAAACCCAGAACATCCAGGAGTATGTTAATAAGATGACACTAAAAGATTACCTGCTGAGAAAATGCCTGAGGCAGCAGCAGATGTGGGAGAAAATCAAGCAAGACAAGATCCTTCATAGGATTTACTGCAATAGATAGCTGAAGTGGCATATATTTGGAAATTCTACTAGTTTCTGAAAAAGACTGGATTAAAAGGCAGCACTAAGACACTGATCATAACAGCACAAGAACAGCCCCTAACCACCAGATCTATAGAAGCAGGGGTCTACTCCAGGGTGAAATTCAAAATTTTTCCTTGCCTGCTCTGTGGGCGAGACTGTGGGTGTGGCTTGGTACACTTGGTATAATAGTAATGGCAACCAGGGGTGATTTCTTACCGATTCAAATTGTCCCTATCACATCTCCCCAAAAAAGTGGAGGGTGATGAATTGGTTAATGATTGATTCCATGACTTTTCACATGACACAACACAGTGAGATTGGTCTGTAGTTTTCAACCAGGTTGGGGTCACCTTTTTTGAAGATAGGGATTGACGGTTGCTAAAGACCATAAGTTCAGTAAGGAGCTGATCTGAATGATATCTCATATATAATGCTTAGGGGTTGTGCTGGGGCAGAGGAGAGCTTTTTTAAGAAGTATGCTTATAATCCATCAGAGCCAATAGTTAGGGATGGTTTTAGGTTTCATAGTGCCTTTTCTATGTTATCTTCTGTAAAGCCAATATGTAGTAGATCGTTACTGTTAGTTGTGGTACGACTAGGAAATGTGGAACATGAGCCAATGCTGTTTACAAAGACTGAACTGAAGAATGTGTTGAAGAGGTTGGCCTTAACGGCTTCATTGCTGCAGTATTTCCCATTTGGACCTTTTAGAGTTAGGATGGTTCTTGAGTCTTTACGTGTGGTGTTTACAAAATTGTAGAAGGTGCAGGTAGATTTTGTACATAGGAGGTTTTCTACTGCTTGCAATAGTAATTTGTGCATTCTGACTTTATCTGTTGGCATAAGGTGTTGTATTGGTTTTTAAAGTTTGTTACATAGCTAGTTTTGTTTTTACGCCATAGTGAATTTTTTTTATTGAAGTTTATTGTTATGGGTAATTTGTTTTTGTTTTTGTTCTACTAATGGTACATATAGTTTAATGACTCTTTCAAGTTCAAGTAAGAATGCATTATAATGGTATTCTGTAGTATTACAGTTGGAGAACATAATGTGCCAGAATGATAGGTTGCCATCTATGAGATCATAGTTGGGTTTTTTGACATTGTATTTTGGGGGTCCATCATTATGATCTTCTTTGTGAGGGCATAAACTGAGACAAAAGTCAATCATACTGTGGTCACTGTTTGAAAAGGGTTCTTGTATTTGTAGGCCATAAATTGAGTTTGAGCTGTTGCAGAAGATAAGGTTGAAGCAATTGTTGAGTCCAGTGTTGTTAGTTACTAATTGATCCAGTCCCACTGTAGTAATGGCATTGTACAGGATTGCAATGTACATTCATTTTGGATGTACATTCATTTAGGGTCGAATCTATAAGAGTTAGATTTAGGTTACCAAGGAAAATAGAAGGGTGTGTGCAAGAGGCAGCCCACGTCAGCAGTGATGTTAGTTTGTTTGCATGAATTATGTCATAATGAGGGGCTATGTAGCATAGTAAAAAGTGGATAGTGGTATTTAAGGACAGTTCACAGACTATGACCTTTGGAAGAACAAGCTTCTGTGTAATCTGTATCTTTCTTAGATTTAGGGATTTTTTTAATAGAAAATAGCAACTCTACCTCCTCTACGGATTTCGTGATCTGATCGATAAATGTGATATTCTCTGACTGTGGTAATGGAGTCTGGAAATGATGCATTCAACCATGTCTCACAGACAAGTATAATATTGAATGTGGCTGTGCTTACTAAGATGAGGAATTCATGCATTTTGTTTGCGAGGTTTCTTGCATCGAGTAGTTTGCATTTTAGATATATAGTAGTGGGTTTGGAGGAAGTAAGGGGTGTGCATTCCTAATGTTGGATGTTGGGGTGATGATTATTGGGATGTAAGTTGAAGGTCTTGCTTTTGATACATTCTGTGTGGTAGTCAATGTATAAGTTAGTATTTTCTTGTTCCTGTAATCTTTTGATCTCAGAGCGTAGTTCACGGGACCTGTAAGGTTAGGTCAGGGTGAGACCGGAGATTCTTATGGTTGGTGTTGCTCTTGGCAAGTGAATTTATAGTGTAAATGAATTTTCATTTGCTAGATTCATTTTTGCAAACGAACCTGCAGAACCGTGGGGCCAACGAGCCGTCACAGTTTTTAAACACTGGGCTGATGCGGGAAGGGTTGAGTATTTCATCAGGGGAGATAGTTGATGCTTGCTAGTCACTGATGATGTAGCAGACATTTGTGATGTCATCATTGTCATTTTTGTCCTCTAGACCAAATAAGATCACGTTTGGACATTTCCGTTCATGCTCAACAGCTTCTTTGATGAGAATTGGGAAATCATTATTTGTTGGATTTGTGTTTTTTTGTAGACTGGGTTGTGGTTGCAGTTGTTAGGTAAAGATGTGGTTTGTAACTATTGGATGTTCGGTTTTTTGTGTTGTGTCTTTTTTTTTTCAAGGTTAGTTAATCTTGTTTTTATAGTGTCCAGGGATTCTACTATGGTGTCAAGGGATATTGTTCGTGTTTCTATGGTATCAACCCTTTCGAACAGAAATACAGAAACCCATGGTTGGGTGATTCTAGTAATTGAGCCATTTGCTTGGGTAATCCCAAGCAGCCATGGTAAGTGTAGTTGTCAAATAGGGAACATTTGATGGAATTTTCATTCTCCTTTAAAGTTTCTTTACAAATAAGGCATGTGCAGGAATTTTGTGGTTCGTTGGTGGGGATTTCTTTCTTTTAGGGTTGTGGTTTGGCACTGGATTTTTTTCCTGGTATCATGGGTTTGTTGAGATGGTTTGTTGATTAAATTGTTCAATCAAACAAGATCAAAAACAATATCGCACCAATCAATTAATTACACTAATAATGCTAGTCAAGTAATTTCACTAATTAACAATCATCCTAATCAATTAATTACACTAATCACTAATCACACTGGTCAAATAATTTCACTAATAATTTTACTAATCAATTAAATTACACTGATTGGTAATCACATTATTTGCACTAGACACTCTAATCACACTAATCAATCAAACAACCAATCAATTGATAAATTAATTAATTTTAGATAAATTATTATAGATAAATTATTTTATAGACATCATTATCTAATCATTGATATATGTCTTGAGGAAATAAAGTTATAAGTATTGAGGAAATGAAGTACTAATGAGGGTCAGCAAGTAAAAGATTATTGCTTTGTTGGCTGCTGTTATCTGATCCACTTGTATAGCTGACTCCGTTCCCATCTGACAGGAAATCTCCGCTCAGAGGATCTTTGCCCAAGGAATTTTGGTGTGGTAGAGGTTATAGCTGAGTTATAGAGATAGCTGAGTTATCTTGGTGTGGTAGAGGTTATAGCTGAGTTATAGAGGTTTTAGAGGTTATAGCTGAGTGGTGCTGTGGCATAGAGGTGGAGCTCTCGCCTCACAATCAGGAGGCTGTGAGTTTGATCCTAGGAAGTGGCAGATACTTTTCTCTCTGGGCACAATGAGTAAATATCTGCTGCAAACTTTGCACTGGCAACAGGAAGGCCATCCAGCCAGTAAACACTCAGGTCTATTCAATTGCCCTGACACCACCCTGATGTAAAGGATTACGGGTCACTAAAAGACAAAAAAAAATCTGTGATTATAGCAGCACTTCAGTTTCAGGACTTACATAGCTGCCTTTTGGTATTAATATACAGAGAAGGAAGATATTTATTTACATTGAAATAAGTTGTTTAATATCACATTTTCAAAAGATGAAATATCATGATGGTGATCCTGAATAGGTGATTGTATTCTGACATTGTAAAATAACTTTATAAAATTCAGCTTTAAAGATAGTTGTTTCAGATCATTGAGCCTTTTTGCTGTATTCATTTTTAGTGCATATAATTAAAGGAACAAAATTACTTACTTTATCTACACACAGCCAATAATTTCTTTATGAAAATAGATAGTAAATGTAAATGTAAAGAGAAACCATAAACCTACTGTGGAATATAACTGAAATGAAGCTTTATACTCCCCCATATTTTGCTTTTATTATGAAGTGTCTATAATCAAAATTAATCACAATGAGATATGAGGGGAAAGGATATAATTCCCAGAACTAAAGAGGTATTCATTGAAACATTACTGCCTCATTTCCATTTTCTTGATGGGCAAGTCTTCCAGTGCCTGAAAAAGAGAAGCTGTTCAGTCATTTAGGAAATGATACATTATTTACTGCTCATAAATGTACCTGCATGTACCCGTAGAATTTTCTGTTTAACTGTTATATACTATCTATTCTACTCTTCTCATAGCTCAGATGTTTCTTTCTTTCAAATATACTGTAAGCACAATTCTTGAAACTTCCTCTTTTACTTTTCAGACAAATATAGCTAGAGTTTTTATTGTTTTGTTTCAAAATAAAATATAAAAATAGCATTTATGAATAGGGTTGTATAGACCTAGCTGTTTCATTTTTATCATCCATAAATTGATTCTATTTTGTTTTCATGTTATTTTTGTAAGATATTTGGAGAAATGTCTTTGCAACTTATTTATGACTATTCATTTTTCTTATGATATCCATTAGCCCAAAATTTTCTCTAATATACTGTATTCTGTATATATAATTTTCATAGTGTCATCATTAGAATGAAATTTTGTATTTTTCCTACATAAAATTATCTTTAAATGTTTTTTAACCTATTGTCCAAAGCATAATTCTGTGGTTGTTCTCAAAATGGCAACTGACACCAAATTTCTTCTTTCCCATCCCATGCAATTGATATTGTGACAAGAAGTTAAAATCAATATATCATTAATATTAAATAAATATTCATATCAATTAGTATTAATATTAAACAGCATTTGGAGATCATATGAGTGGTATTCAGTTAAAAAGCATCATTGAAAAAGCAGGATACAAAATAAACATTCTGGACAAAAGAAGTTAGATTTTTGTAGCAATTATTCTCAATTATTATAACAATAACACTAAACACTTCATAGCTATTGTAGTTTTGTGCTTAATTATTTAGCTGAAATATTTGCATAACTTCATTATGTAACAATCAACATGTAAAGTGTATCAGTTAGAAAACAAGATAAAATAGAAGAATGAACATAAGTGTACAAAGTCATAGCTTAAACCGTGTTTTTTAGTCCAGTTCACCCTTTCTGGTTGAAAATGTACATATTGATTAGTTGTCAGGTTTCTGCTCACTGACTCCACTCTTTACAGCTGTTATTTCTACAAATCACCATGGAGTTGCCATCTTATATGTTTATTTCCCATCTATTTTGAGATAAACTAAAGATACCTGGATCAAATTGGATGGGGGATTTTTTTTATTTATTTATTTATAATTTGTCAAACAAAAACAAAAACATGAATAGTATAAAAATAAAATGACAGGGACAAAAGGCATGTTAGTGCACTTATACACACCCCCTTTACCAGGGGTGGGATTCTACCGGTTCTGTCCACTTCTGTAGAACCGGTTGCTCTGAAAAGCAGCAAACAGAGAGCATAATGTAAAATCAGCAAACCAGAAGTTACACTTGTCAGATCCCACCTTTACGGACCTCTTAAATATGAAGTGAGGTCCATAGAAGTCAATTTGTGACTAAAACTGTGAAAATTTGTAGCTGAGACAACTGAATCAGGTAAAGCATTCCAGACTTTGACAATTCTATTACAAAAATTGTATTTTTTATAGTCAAGTTTAGAACAGTTTACACTGAGTTTAAAATGGTTGTTTGCACACGTATTATGGCAATTAAAACAGAAAAAGTCTTTTAAAGCTAAAACATTATTATGTACAATTTTGTATGCAGTACCCAAGTCCAACTGGAAGTGATGCAGTTCCAGTTTATCCAAACCAAGAATTTTGAGCCTAGTAGCATAGGGAATTTGATTATGTACCAAAGAATGCAAAAACTTTTCTCGTAAAGTACTTCTGAATCTGCTAAATTGTGCTAATATCAGATATATGGCAGGGATTCCAAACAGTTGAATAGTACTCCAAGATTGGTCTAGCATAAGTTGTATAAGCTCTAGTTAGCAATACAATGTTTCCAGAAAAGAAACTTCATAGAATTAAGTTAACAAATCTTAGTGCTTTTTTAGCAATGCAGTTACAACTTTGGAGCATAGATCATCAGAGATGAGTACACCTAGGTCCTTAAAACTGAGGATCATCTGCTAGATCAATACTAGCTTATACTTAACATTCTGACTAAGTTTTTTAATGATTACGAATTCATCAAAAGAAAAAAATGCTGCTTCTTTGCAGAAAGCTAAATTCATTTACAATTCATTTTTATTCCTGCAGGTATCAATGTGACATATCTTAGTCACAACTTTAACCTATATATATTCATTGTTTTTATTTTTCTGAAATCATATTTTAATTATATTATTATAACATAACATTCATTTTCAACTAATGAAAATGTATGTTTATTAATGTTTTACTTGGGAAATGTCAATAGCTGTCCCTTTAAATTAAGTTATATAGAAGTCTAATCAATTTAATAGATTTTTTGATAAAATTGTGATACAGGTAAATACTGATATAGTGATCACAGTTGGGACTGGCAATTGTATCTCTAAGTGCCATCCGTAGCAAAACATCACATGCCTGAAACTTACAATTTTACTTCCAAATTTATTATTCCGTTTGTCACAAACTTTTTGGAATGCACACAAATGGAAAGCACATGATCTTGGGACATTGTGATAGTCATAAAGGGGAGGGATTTTTTGTACTATCAATTGCTAAATGATACAGTTGGTAAGTGAAAATTACCTGTATATTGAAAAGTGTACTAATTCATCCTAGTAACTGTTAATAGTTAATAGTTTCAGTTTAGTGAGAGCATAGACTCCCAAAAAATAAACAAAACTCCACAAAAATAAAACAATAACTCACCCAAAATACTCAAGACAAGAAGAATCTCATATGTATACATTTAGAGAAGCAAGTTTGGAACTGTACCCTAAGAATGTCAATGCCTTGTGTGGTTATGTAACATTCAGCTGAACTGGTATTTCTTTTTTTTTCTTTCTGACGATCAGCTGTTCCAATGATCAGCTGTTCCAGGATCACCCTCACTGTCTTACTGCTTCACCCAGGAGGCTTCCCTGAGACCCAGGGGACAAAAGGGGGCATGCAGGTAGGGGTTGGTTGTCGTGAGCCCCCTGCGCTCCATTTTTTTGTCTTCTGGGCTTCCTGGGAGCAAAAATGGCGTCCCATGAGTCTTCCCTCAGGCCCAGGAGGCAAAAAAACAGAGCACAGGGGGTGCTGCAAAAAAAAGCCATGTCCATCCAGCCACATGACCACGCCCACCTAGCCACACCCACCTAGCCATGCCCACAGAACCGGTAGTAAAAATATTTGTATCCCATCCCTGATCTGGGCTTGTGCAATATCAGGTCCTTAGGAAAGATAAATAAGAGTATGATTTAGGATTGACTTGGATGCCCTCTTTATCATGTTATATATAGTGTGAGATTAGATTGTTAATTGCTATGAACAATGCTTCTATACATGTATACACTTTTCTTTCCCATAAGGATCGGTTATGCAACGTAATGTTTCTTAAAACCAAGTTTCTTTAATTCTCCACTGCAGGTAATATTAATGCAATTCTACTGGAAAAAAATCCATAAAGACAGGTAAAAACAAGGCAGAAGTATTTCCACTATGCTGAATATCAGAAATATTTTTAAATGTGTAGAATTATTTAACTCCAGGTTAAAGCTCACATTAGAATACATTTCCACAGAATTATGAATGAGTGATTTTAAAAGTTTTAGAAACAGATTATCAGAAATTTCCATAAGTGCATGCTTACTTAAAAATGAAATCACAATGTTATTTAACGTAAAATAATGACAAACAATGTTTCACTGTTATGTTGATTATAATGGATAGGAGAAATTCTTTGTTCTATTTTGTTTGCTTGTTATTAACTTCTTTCTTTCACTTTTAAATTCATACAATAGCAGGAGCTCTTGTTCATATTTGTTAGTAAGTCAATCTTCCTTACCTGCCTCAAGAGATGACCTCTTCAGACCTAAATATTTATCAAGTCAGCAGTTTATTCCCTTAGGCCTTTAACTTCAGCTTTTCCTCTTCTAGTCACGTCTATTGAAGGACTTTATACATCCCCATGAGGAAATAGACTAATCTACTTCCTTTTAAAGAACAAGAATACACCTTTACTGACCAGACTTTATGTTTAAGATCAGAAAGCCAATAAGAGAGACTTCATCTATTTGGAAAAGGTTCTTGGTAATATTAGCATTATAATTGGAACAGAGTTGGTGGCGTGACAGTGGTAAAAGTTTGCTTATTGTTATAACATTTAGTAGCCTCGTATTTATTTTTAAAATAATTCTGATTTAAAATAAAATAAAAAGTTGTAACTAATTTTGCTAGAACAGTTTACATGTAGTTCTTGACTTAAAATAGTTTATTTAGTGACCATTCAAAATTTGAATGGCACTGAAAAAGTGACTTATGACCCTTTTCCACACAACCATTGTAGCATCCCCATGATACACGTGATCAAAATTCAGATGCTTGGCAACTGACTAATATTTGTAGTATGCAGCTGCAATGTCTTGGGGTCATGTGATCTCCTTTTGTGACCTTCTGACAAGCAAAATAAGTGGAGTAGCTAGGTTCACTTAACAACCGTGTTACTAACCTAACAATTGCAATGAATCACTTCAGAACTGTGGCAAGAAAAGTCATAAAATAGGTCAAAATTCAACAAATGTCTCACTTAGCAATAGAAATTTTGGGCTCAATTATGATCATAAATAAAGGACGACCTGTATACACTTCAAACCATTGTCTTTTGTAAAAAAAATCTTATACAAACTGAAATAACAACATCATTGTGTATGCATGACACTGGAACAAAAATACATTTACAGATTTTTGTTGCCCGTTTCCAGGCAATTATATATTTTTTAAAAATTCAGTAGTTTATATTCAAATGCCAGGTCTATATTAGTGTTGTTTTGAATACTAATTATTTTAATCAAGAAGGAAGGAAGGAAGAGGGAAGGAAGGAAATTTTTTTTTCAGCAATGAAAACAAGAAAGCCACCAATCTGTACTGGAGGATGACTATTAAACACCATTAAAAGTATTCATGGCTTGAACCCATTGCAGTAACTGTGTCTAATGACTTTAATGAAGTCATCTTTTCCAATCATAATAAGGACCAGAAATATTGAATAAACTTAAAAATGATAAAACATAGTTTTGGCAATTGATATCATATGAGAAAGTTAGAATAGCCCACATATTTTTTGTCCAACTATAGTTCCACATTCCATTCATTTAGCCTGCTTCTTCATATCTTAGTACTCTTATATCTCTTGTATCATTAAAGCTAGTTCTAGTCAGTGATAATGAGGAAGAATAGATCAACATGCTAGTTGCTTCTTTGTGAAAGGGGTCAGTTTTGTCTGTAATGTTAACAAAGCTACTGGTAAAAGACATCCATAGGTTTGAGTCCAATATAGATAGGGAAGGAGTGAGGGGGGGAAGGGAAAGAGAGATTCTGGGAGTTTTTGTCCAGCTTTGACTAACAACTAGTTCCTGCCCTACTTGGTGACAAGACCACTGCTAAGGACAGTGAATACTATAGCATCCCTTTCTTAGTAACTTTATTTTATGTTACCATGTTATGTTTCTAAGTATCAAATTACACACATGACTGAGTGACCCAGAAAAGTAAATGGGAAAAGGTCACAGAGTCAAGAAATCAGGCTTTATCATAATTTCCATTCTCTAACTTTAATCATTTGGCAAAGTGAGCAAGACTATTTTCTGTCCCAGACTGAAGCTAAATCTAAAGTGTAATGAAGTAACCATTTTCATCCCAAACTTTTTTGAGTACCATGCTAAATAACATTATGAAGTTAAATGGAATATATATCTGCCTGAAGATTTGTCAAAATGATGTCATCTGTGCTGAAATGAATATGAATAATTTTGCTATACTTTACAGTTTTATATAATCCTCTAACCCAGTACAAAAGATTAAAAGGTGATTGGATTTACTAATAACACTACTACACAATCTTTATAAGCCATGATCACATCACACACACCAGGATGTCAGTATGTAAATGATGTAAATTGTGTAATTTATATTATTTCAGTCATGATGTCGTATCTTTCTTTATCCCTTCTTTCTGACCTTCTGAACATCCATTAATAGAGAAAATTAGATAAGCACACATATTAAGCTTTATCTCCTTGAAAGGTGATATTCAGAGAATAGATAGATAGATAGATAGATAGATAGATAGATAGATAGATAGATAGACAGACAGACAGACAGACAGACAGATAGCATTTAGCAATAGCATTTAGGCTTATGTACCACTTCACATGGCTTTACAGCCTTCTCTGAACAGTTTACAGAATCAGTATATTGCCCCCAACAACCTGGGTCCTCGTTTTATCAACCTCAGAATGATGGGAGGCTGAATCAACCTTGAGCCTTGTGAGATTCAAACTGCCAAATTGTAGTTAGTAGAAGTAGCCTGCAGCACAGATAATCCCCGTGTTACAAGCATTCCATCAGTGAACATTAGAACTTATGAACAACCACAACATTTATCCTGCACGTTGCTGACTGAAATGGAGCTTCTGAGGGCAGACTGCCCCTCAGAAGCCCTGTTCAGGCATCCAGCAGCCTCCTCTGGCCCATTACAAGCCGAAATAGTTTCCGAGGGCCAGATCCAGATTATTTATTTTCAAATTTTGTTTTTTTTAAAGCTTTCATGTAAACATTTGTTTTTCTGAATGCTTGGCACAACTATATTTATTTGATATTTATGAAGGTATATGTGTTCATTTGATTCCCTAATAATTAGAAAGCTGCTAAAATGACAATCAGAACAGGAAATATCCTTGAATAATAATTTACATTTAGATTGCAGCTCAGTTGAAATTATTCTAAATAGAACACAGAGTGGACATATGTTATTAAAAAGAACAATTATTTTTCATACTAGTATAAAGCAAATTCCTCAAATTTATTATACTAGATTCTGTGACTGAAATTATATTAACAAGATTTAATTTGTGATTAATTTGTTTATTCACAAGGATATTAGATTAGTATTCAAAATGAGTCTGTGTATATCTGTTTGTGTACCTATAAGAACATTTAGATTTACTTTGTCCCCTTTAAAAATTGAGTAAATTAACTGTCTTTCTCTTATCTTCTATCTAAGAAACCTAATAAAATAACTTATCCCTAGTACCCCAAAGTCATGTCCATTATATATGAGAAATAATGTTTGATTGCATATTGCTAAATATATTTTTCATATTGAGGAATTCATGGTCCAAATTAACAGTATGCATTCTGGCCTGAATACAGTCTTTCTTTGAGATCTTTGTTTTAATACTAATCTGTGACAAAAACACCTTACTAGTCTCTTACTGCATTTAAGAAGCTTTGGGTAATGTTTGTATTGATTAGAAGTAAAGCAACTGACAACACTGCAATAAATTTTTACTGCTTAGTACTGATCAATATGGATTTTTTTAAAGTTGTTCTTGGAAAAAGTGCTTTCTAGCTCTTTCAATAGGGTCAAAATATCTTAACTTAATTATATATAAAGTAACAAGTTGCAATTCTTACCACAGGAATTTGGAACTTTTCACTGACATATAAAAATAAATTATATTCCAGATGCAATTATTGGAACAAAATTCTTCTGTTGTCAGGATGCTAGTGTCAAAAATAATTTTAATATTAAAATCAGTAAAGGAAAAAAGAGCTAATTCTTGGAACAAGACTGTAATTTTCCTTCTGCTTCTCAAAAGATTAAGGTTTAATAGAATTATGAAGTGAAACTATACAATAAATTTACATTTGAGGTTAATGATCAAAGCTCTCTTAGTATTCTTTTGTAATTAGTTGTATTGTTGCATAAGCATTGAACAAAAGTAAGAGATTAAAAATAGATACGCATATAGAGAAAACAGTAAATAAAATATCATGTAATACAATAATAAAGTTGAAAAAGAGTGATCAATGCTGTAGTATACTCTCCTCATTTTTTCTCAAATAAGTACTACTTAGATATTTATACTTTACTTTAAAATTTAATGCTTATTGCTTTTATCTATTTAAATCATTGTTGTTTTTAATCAATATATCTTTTTTCTCTAAAAGCTAATTTCTAAATGTCATAAATTGCCTTGTTGTATAATATATGTAAGGCAACATTCTTGATTGATTAGACTGTATTGTGAAATCAAAGCACATTAAGCTCCTTCTAAAGTCAAGTCTTGCTGCCTGAAAATAATTTTGGAAGGTACATTCAAAGAACAATTACATAAGGGAAGAATTTGCCTTCTATTGATATAAACATAAGACTTCCTTGAGTTAAAAGGGTCACAATCAAGTGTAGTTTTCTTGGTTATGTTTTCAACTTAACAATTGAATTTAGAGCCTTGGAATTTCCTGGGTATTTTCCATTTAAGTGCTAATCAGGTTTCTAGCTCAGCTTTATCAAGATTTGCCAAAGTCGATTAGATCGTGCTCACCTGGGAATTCTGATGGAAACAGTCCTCAAATCAGTCTTTTATTATAATTCTTGGAAAATAGCATCTCAGTGTGATTTGTTTTCATAATACATAATAGTTGCAGTTATTTTATGTGAGAATGTATAAATTTGGTAGATTCTTTATTTATATTCTTTATTTATTTGTCAAACATGTGCAAGATAACAAGTATAGTTATGAACATAAACATGAATAAAGGAAGTAAATACAGATAAATGGGGACAGTAAGACAGGGACAGTAGGCATACTGGTGCACTTATGCACACACCCTTTAAGGACCTCTTAATAATGAGGTGAGGTCCATGGTAGACAGTTTGAGGTTGAAGCTGTGAGGGGTTGAGACTGTAACAACGGAATCGTATAGGGTGTTCCAAGCGTCGACCACTCTGTTGCTGAAGTCATATTTTCGGCAATCGAGTTTGGAGCAGTTTTCATTGAGTTTGTATTGGTTGTTTGCCCATGTATTATTGTGATTGAAGCTGAAGAAGTCATTGACAGGCAAGATGTTATAGCAGACAATTTTGTGAATGATGCTTAGATCGGACCGCAGGCAGCGCAGTTCAAGATTGTCCAAGCCCAACATTTCAAGCCTGGAGGATAGGGAATACTATTGTGAGTACAGGAAAGGAGTACACTTCTCAAGAAAGACCTTTGAACCCACTCAATCATGTTAATGTCCGATATACAATTTGGGTTCCAGGCGGATGAGCTGTATTCAAGAATTGGTCTGGCAAAGGTTTTGTATGCCCTAGTTAGCAATTCAATGTTACTGGAGAAGAAGCTTTGCAAAATAAGGTTAACAACTCTTAATGCTTTTTTGGCAATGCTATTACAGTGAGCTCTGAGGCTTAGATCATTTGAGATGAGTACTCCTAGGTCCTTGACAGAGTGAGTGTTCATTTCCGCTCAACTTCTATTTGGTGTTCTGATTTTTATTGCCAACTTGTAGGACAGAGCATTTATTAGTTGAAATTTGGAGTTGCCAATTACGCGACCATTCTGACACATAGTCAAGATCGCTTTGTAGGGCAGCAGCATTGTCAGTGGCGTTAAATAATTTTACGTCATCGGCAAAGAGGATGCAGCTGCTTTTAATATGATTGCATAAGTCATTGAAAACAGAAAGAGTGTGGGTCCTAAAATGCTGCCTTGGGAGACATTGTTGTTAACTGGTGCCAGATTTGATAGGGCCCTCCCTATTTTGACTGTTGTCCATTTATTGTATCATTCTTATTGTTATGGGTAATTTGGGGGTTTTTTGGCTTTAGGGATTATTTTTAATTGAAACCTAATCCCTAATCCCTACATACTAGAAATGGGACTGTATCCTTGACATAAATACTACACATTGGTCCATGATAAATAAGCAGTAGTTTAACAACAGTCAAAAGAATTAATTTCACTATATCTGTCAACTTGATTTGTTCTAAAACCTTCCAAGTTCCCTTCATTGTTTAATATGCTGCAAAACATAACAAATGTTTAAATACCACAATTTAAAATATTCTATATCTATGTCTCTCTGTCCGTCTGCCTGTATGTTTCTCTCTCTCAATACACACACACACACACACACAGAGCTACAAACATATTTTACTAGATACATTACATGTTTTTTCTACATACATTATCAATTTTTTAAAATAAAAACTGTACAAATGTTTTAGGAAAATCCTTCCTGTATTGCATTAATTTTGTTGCAATAAAATTATTTCTTATTGAAGTAGAAATACTTTTGCTGTTAGTTATATCATATTTTTCTGATGCTGTGTTTTTAAATTCAGCAATATGCATTATTTTTTGAAAACAACATTAGTCAAAATATTATTTTGGGATATATAGATTTTTTTTGCATATTTGATTTCAAATGTAAGCATGAGGGAGTAGAATAAATCAGTGCCTACAGTTTAAAGTATGAAAAGGCAATCTCTTTTGCCTGAAGGCTACCCTCTTGCTTTTTGCCATGTCTGTAATAGGTCTGGCTGCTTACATTAAATGAATTATAAAAGAAAATGTCCTTTGGGGATAGACAAAAGAATTGCTGGTAATTGTTATGTTCGCATAGAGAGGCAGGACGCGGAGTACTTCAGCTCTTAGTTTATTGTGACTTCAGCTCAGAACGGACCCGAATGGCTCAGGCGCAGCAGCTAGTTATAGCCAGCTGCCGCGGCTGCCAGCCAATCAGAGTGCAGGGTTTTCCCGCACTTTTACAACCAATGAATTCAAACACTTTACAACAACAACCAATCATTTTAAACTCTGCATACATAACAGTAATGTGTCAATTTGTGGCTCAAGTTTTGATATAAACATTTTTAGAGGTGCTAGAACTTTATAACACTTAAACCACTCAAATCCCTAAAAACATAAAAAATACATTTTGTTTTCAATCCCTTAGTTTTTCAAATTGAATTAGCTATTAGGGCTGTTTATTTAGAATAATTTCACATATTTTGATTTTAAATTTAGTATTACATTTCCTGGTATTGTTGTGATATATTTATCTGGGTACTGAAATTGTTCAGTACATGAAGATATGTATATCCCAATGAGGAAAGTAAATCACTACCCAAATTTACTTATACATATTTATTGGAATTAACAAAAATGTGTCTTGGAAAATAGACAGCTTTTGTAGTTAGGGTAGATAGTAATCAGGAATTCTGTATACGAAGAAGTAAATCTAGTATATCTTCATTTATCTTCATTTTTTAAAAGAAATCACTGAATTTTTTCCCCAGTTCACTAAATTGAAGAGCTCTTTTTGTCATCTCTTACATCCTACAACTAGGTTTGTGAATAGAAATATTAACTTGTGCTTCAAGGATACTATAGCCCTTGTTCCCTCTGGAATAAAAATGAGGTTACAGAAAAATGAAGGTCATCCATTCTTATCAAGTCCTTGTTTCCTTGACTATATTGCCTGCTTGGCAATGGTTTTAATGTTAGTTCTCTACAAGTATTCTTGATGTCTATGTTATTTTATTAACTATTTTACTCTAAAATGTTTGCCAAGGAATTTGCACAGTCTGATTCATGATGTAGATGTATGAAAAAAAACTAAGATTTTTGAGGGAAAGCACATGCATGCTATTTATATATTAGATATCAGTCACATATCTATGGTATTCATCAGCATGATTATTATTATTTGTAATTTCTTCTATGTTAGAACAACGAACATGTCTGAAGCTTTTACAATTTTATGTGTACTATTCTTTCCGTGGTTAAAAGCAATCGTTAGTATAATCCGTTACTGTATTTATAAGTTTGGCATTATTCTTTCAAAATATTTTATATCATATATCTCCACAGCTTCTATGTGTCAAAACATTTAAGCAGGCATTGGATGGTTTTGATCTTAAAGTTTCCTGTGGGGCTTTATAATTCAATACTGGTATGTAATTATGGGATCCAGCAAGCCTGAAACCATCTCCTTAAACTTTTCAGCTTAAGGAAATTGTAGGCCCAATGCTTTTAATGGCCTTTACCATTAATAAATTACTGTCTTGCTTGAGGGTTTTTGGAAAAGGTAGATATCTACCTACTGACTCACTTTTCTCTTTTTTTCTGATTTTTTTTTTTGATTAACAGCAAAATATAGCTTGAATATGTCTATTCTTTATGCTCTGTTATTTTATGACTGTATCTTGGTATTGGCAATTCTAAATGCTGTTTTGCACTAGTTAAAAACAACTAGCAGATACCTGTATTTTCTAATAACTAAACTATGTTTTATATATGTGTTAGTAATAAATGCAACATATTTATATAATATTAAATATAGATAAATTTATTTAGTTTGTCTTTTTTGTATATTTTAATTAGAAGGCTTGGTTATAAATTCAAGATGTGCATTTATCTAACATTTTATATATATTTGTGTGTGAGTGTGTCCTCACTTATGTGGATCTGTATTTTTATTATGATATATCACTATTTCTTATAGTATAATTTTAAGCCCTATTGTTTGTTACACAATTAACTTTTCAAGTTTCCAAAACAAGTGTGCTTCATATGAAAATAGAGATAAATAAAGAATAAAATATAAATTATATTTTAATTTATTATATATAAATTTTGTGATATGGTACAAATATTAGCTTGTAAAGAAGTATTAAAGTGATGCATCAGCTCCACCCAATTCAAGTTACTAATCCTAATCTATAAATCTTATATGGTTTAGAGCGCTATTTTCAGATAAAAACAGAGCAGAATAAAGAGAAACAGCTCTGACCCTTTCAGGACGTTTTGACATTAAGCAAAAAACAAGCAAACATATTTTGAAATGAAATATATTAGCAAAACCTATTCAGTAATATAAATGCTAATTTTAAAAAAATTGCCAATAAAGAACTAGATGGAAAAGGTGTAACAAAGTGATATGGAAGTGAAATGGATAAGAAATAAGCTCTTTTGTTTTCCCTAGGTTAGGCTTAGCTTTAACAAGGCATAGGGAGTTTGGCCATGATTAGTTTGTCTACTACAAATGGGGAAGCGGGCGGAAATGAACTGATTTGTCTCTATGGATGCTGTGGCAGTTATCACTATCATCTTGACTGACTTTCTATCTAAATGGAATCTAAATAGAGCAACTGAACTATTCCACACAGCAGACACCCTGTTAGCATGACTCTATTGACCTCAGCTACAGGCTGCAGTGAGCCATGCAAGCCACATTTATACCAGCCTCTCACAATATGAAAAGATTTTCTTCCTTCTGATAATAGAAATTTATCGAGTTACTGCTACTATCATACCATTTTCTGAGTATAGGCATTATTAAAAAGGGGGGGGGGAATCAATATTACATTTAAGGGTACAGACAGCAATATTTCAAGTAATTATTGTCCCATCTTGCAGAGGCCAGATGACTATAATATACATTTATTGAATTTATTTATTATTCTCCCATTATCTCTCAATTTTTAAATGGGTTCTTTATTTACACTGTTACCAACAATTGTTTAGAATTGTTTGTATTGCTTTTTTTTAAAATTAGCATGTATTATTATCAGCTGAACAAAAAAGCATTTCTTCAATGAAGTTCAGTAAAATTTGACTTTTTAAATTTAGTAATAGTACTGATATGATATTAGAAAACACTATGAACAAATTGTCAAATCCATAGTTTTCCTGTTTGTATTATTATGAAAGTTGGATGTTTTTTTTAAAAGTGAAGTTTACTACCAGAAGAATTTTTCACTGGATCATTCAAAAAGCAAATCATTCTATACAAAATGAAGCAAAAATATTTTGGTTCTTCACTCGAAGAATTAACAGTTTTTCACTCAAAGAACTTGCAATGGAGCTAAGGCTTTGTGTGATACAAGGCAAAAGTTATTGGACAATACCTTGATGCTATGAAAAATTGATACCAACCAAGTAAAAAAGGCTGACCAAAGTGAAACAGAAGTATGTAATAAAGGGGGGGGAAGCTTGTAGTGGCAGATAGTTGTGGCAAAATTATTTCTATGAAATGAAAATATCAGGGAAAAAAAGATAATATTAAATGAGCCTTGGTGGTGCAGGCTGTTAAACACCTAGCACTTAACGCCAGCTGCCTGCAATTAGTGCAGGCTCGAATCCCAACAGGCTCAAGGTTGAATCAGCCTTCCATTCTCCCGGGGTAGGTAAATTGAGGACCCAAGATTGTTGGGGCAATAAGCTGACTTTGTAAAAATGCCGCTGGGGGGGGGGCAAAAGCCCTAGTAATAAACAGGCATATACAAGAGAGTGAAGGCTATTTGCTGAGCACATTCGGTTGTGGTCCAAAGATTGTAAGCCGCCCTGAGTCTCTGGAGAAGGGCGGCATATAAATGTGAATTTTAAAAAAATGACTTTCACAAATTTTAGGACCCTGGTTTATCCTAGCATTGAATACTCTGTTATTTAAAGATCCTGTATTTCTTCTCATCTTTCCTAGTACAGTTTGAACCAATGTCCCATAATATTTTCACATCAATGGACTGCAAAATGCTAAATTAGTATCATGAATGGGGAGGAAGTATTAGTATTATTCTGTTGGCAAAGAAATTCAATGTTCTAGAAGTTCAAAATAATGATTTTATTTAGCAAAAATTTTCTTTAAATATTTATTAACGTGTATTTCAGATATTTGCCATCAATACTTTAAGTCTTTAGTTAAAGTAATTAGTTAATCAGATGTTTAAGTAAGCTAAACATTAAATCAATTTAGATGACTAGCAATTATCATTATGTCCACATCAGCAATGTTTAAATGAGTCCTTATTATTCTGAGCAGCAGTACAACTTCTGTGTCCAACAGATTTTATTAAATCCTTGATTCAACCTTGTGATCCTCAGAGTTATAAATCTTTAAACAGTCTATGGTAAAAGCTACTTTAGAAACTTAATTAGTGCAGACATTTAAAACATGGAATAGTAACTCAGGTCAAGAAATATAATTGATAAAAAGTTCAGAGACTTTTTTGAGTTCTGAGAAAAATAAATGACCCTATCTTTTGTGCTGATTTAAGGAGAAAATACTAGATTTAAAAAAAACACCTTTAAATCAGAATGTTAAAATAGCAGCACTAGTTGCCTGAATGAATAGTTCAACAAGGAATTAAATTAGGACCAAAATCATTTTAATGTTAAAATCAAGAAGAATGTCAAAAATAAAAAAGATGAAAATAATGAACTGCTGCTTGGTCTTGAAATAAATATTGATTATATGTACGTACATGTGTTTATATGTGTGCTTGTATGTTATATACATATGAGCCTCAGTGGAGCAATGGTTAGAGTACAGTATTGCAGGCTACTTCTACTGACAGTTGGCTGCCTGCAATTTGGCAATTCAAATCCCACCAGGCTCAAAGTTGACTCAGCCTTCCATTCTTCTGAGGTGGGTAAAATGAGGACTCAAAATTGTTAGGGAAATATACTGACTCTGTAAACAACTTAGAGAGGTCTGTAAAACACTATGAAGCAGTATATAAGTCTAAGTGCTAATGCTATTGCTATATACTGTAAATACATATAACATTTTAGGACTCTGCTGCACTTCAGATTTGAAGAAGAAAAGATGATTTCATATAGCACTTTTAAAAATGACTCCTTAAACAGCTGAATTTTTTCCTGCAACCACATAGCTGTTTCTTCAACTGTAACATCAATATAGGGGAATGTGCATTTCCAATAAGTACAACATGCATTTTCAATACTTCTCCCATTGAATCCAAACTTTGTAATGCTAAGTTGCATATTCATCAAGACTATTTTTTTCATTTTTAAGAGAACCAAAAAAGAAAAGAAAAAAAAGCCTTCTCTTAATTTTCTTGGTTAGCAAATAAAAGTTGCATAACTACTCCAATTTTCAATTCTGCTGCATAACTATAACAATATAATCAGGGGTAGGATTCAAATTTTTTAACATTCGGTTCTGTGGGCATGGCTTAGTTGGTGACCGTAGCTTGGTGGTCATGTGACTGGCTGGGTGTGGCCAACTCAACATCACTTACATCGAGGGGCACTTCGCCTCGCCTGGCCTCTCATGACTGTGGGGATGCTGCAATGGTCGTAAGTGTGAAAAATGGTCATAACTGTTTTTCAGTGCCATTGTAACTTTGAATGGTTACTAAATGAACTGTTGTAAGTCAAGGATTATCTGTACAATACAAAAAGCTTCTTTGCTTGCAAAATGCTGCCCTAAATACCAATCATTAGATTAAAAATACCTGCAAGCCGGAGTTACAAATCAGGCAGAGTATCAGAACACCTTGAGGAATTAAAATAGTTAAAATGCAATGATAACTATCAGCAGCCAACCCTTGCTCATAAAGTGAATCCCTTTAGCAAAAAGGTTGTTTAAACTCTCCAGAAAAAGCACACCCAGGAAAAGCAATCCTTAGATCCATTTGCACCACTTAAAGATATTTATTATTATTATTTATTTATTTTATTGGACTTATATGCAGCCCCATCTCCGAAGACTCGGGGCGGCTCACAACTAAAAACATACATTTACAATAAATAGCTAAAAGAGAATTAAACAAGTACAAAGCCCAATAATACCAAATTTAAAATATTTAAAACTATCCCACCCACCCCCAAGAGGCAGTCACAGCCCGGTTTGGTCAAATAACCAGGTCTTCAAATCGTGGCGGAAGGTGCGGAGGATATCAGCTGGTCTCACTCACCTCACAAGATATCCTAAGGAAATCATCCAGATTTAAGGAAAGGTCACATGCACTCCAGAAAGGCAGTAAAAAAAATCAGTGCCAAGCTTGCATCCTGCCCTTGAAAGTACACCCCAAAAAGACAGTGCCAGATACCACTAAAGCAGTGAAGGAAGACCCTCCTCCCCAGATAGAAAAAGCCATGAGGCAGGAAAAAATTCAAACAGAATACAAATAATTAAATCACAACAGTAGCTGTTGCTTGTTAAACCAATTACCAGAACAAATAGACACAGGAACTAGCCAGATTTCTCAACCCAGTTTCTTTTCAGGAACAGAGATTAATCTTTTTCTTTCCAAACAAAGCTGAATAGAGAAAATTATCCCATCAATAAACATAGGATTAAATGTCACCAAGCACAGAATTAAACTTCACCAAAAACCAGTTTTAGACCAAAACTCAGAAAGGGTATGTAAACTCATGTTTGAATGTCAATCTTTCTAGCTAGCCAAGAAGCCTTGCTGAATGTCACTCAACTTGGTTCCTTGTCATTAAAAGCTTCTTTCCGGCAGATCTGTTTTGTTATTCAATTATTTCTTCAAAGGGCTAATTCCAACATGGGAATATTTCTTCCCAACAGCAGTGTAAAAACCTTAAAACAACCATTCCCCTTTAAGAAAGTTACACTGTCAGGTTTCCAAGTGAAATGGCTACACATATGTCAATTTCGGACTCCACACAAGCAGAGTACCAGCAAAGAAGGAAAAAAAAAACTCCAGAGAAGCTCCAGAGACAGGAAGTCTAGTCCTGCCAAGAATGTACTAAGAGCTAATGGAGAGGCAGTTTCTGTAAGCAACAACACCAGAATGTTTCCTTTCTGCCTTCCTTACAGGATTAGGCCAGTAAAGTGGAAAAAAACAAAAGGAGATTTCTTCTAACAACCGGTTCTCCGAACTGCTTAGGAAGTTAACAACTGGTTCTAGCAAATAGGTGCGAACCAGTAGAATCCCACCCCTGAATATAATATTTTCTCAGTCAAAAATCAATGGTATTTTAATCAACCAAATGACTTTAGGACATCACAACAAAGCATCTCTCCAAAATATTGGAAACCACTCTATAATTTAATAACATTTAATAACACTAAACTTAAATACAAATATGTTATCAAAATGCTGGCGTGGGTGGGTGACACATATCTTACATTTGTGTGTAAAATGTATTCCTAGTGAAACTATACTAGGTGATACTCTGTTATTTAAATCCAAAGCAGTATTGATCATAATTCCATCTAAGTTTAATAGTTTTTACAATTCATAGGCAACAATTATAAATTAAACAAATGAGACTATTCTACTGTACTGTATATAGAGCATGCCTTCCAAATAGCACGAAGTATCTGCTAGTATAGAATTTTCCCCCCTAATCTTTAAACAGTGGACGGAGATGGAATCATAGCACACCAAGTTTGAAAGGATTGAATCAACAAATTTTCCAAAATCAAGTATTTATCTGTCAAACTCTAACTGGCTTGAAAATCAATAAGGAAGGGCTTTCATATGCAGGGAACATTGTTTCCAAGTATTCCAAGTATTATGTGTGATATTAAGAGACAAGTTCTGTCTTCTGTGGTATCATAAATGTATAATACTAGTCACCACATTGTAATCAAGCAAGGGGGAGGGAAACTCCTTTTTACATACCTGTTGCATTGGATCCCTGATTTGTTTGATCATTGTCAAATCTGTGCGCATAGACGGGGACTCCTCGGGGTGTCAGCTAGACAATGTCGGCTAGTGGTACCCCGGGGAAGGGCCTACTCTGTTGCGGCCCCCGCCCTGTGGAACCAACTCCCTCTGGAGCTCCGGTTGGCTCCTGATCTCTGCTCCTTCCACCACGATCTGAAGACCTGGCTGTTTGAACAGGCTGGGCTGGACTGACCTCCTGGGGTTTTTTAAGTATTTTAATGGGTTTTAGTGATTGGGTTTATTGATCTAATTTTGTTTTAAATATTCATTGATTGTTGTACTGTGTTTTAATTGTGAGCCGCCCCGAGTCCTTGCGGAGAAGGGGCAGCATATAAGTCCAGTTAAATAAATAAAATAAAATAAATAAACAAATTGTATTTTGTACAAATTGACTACATTTGTTGAAATTTGCGTTCTGCGTAATTTTAGTTAAACTCAACTTAATCCAAGTTAATTTTAGTTATTGAAATTATAACTATTGATGTATTTCTGTAATTATGGAAATGGCTCCTTATATAATATCTGTGTTTCTGTGTGCTTTTTTTTGAGGATGGATCAATATTTGGTGAACCAAAGGGAATAAGTTCCAGTACTACAGTTATATATTAACACCTTAATCAAAGAATTGAACCTGTTGTGGAATAATGTTTGTATACCCAATGAATAGAAAGGCAAATGCATAAATAGAAAAGTTATTCAACAATGATTGTTGGATCATTTCTACAGAAACAGAGTTTTGGGATGGTGATAATATTTATAAACATGCCTGGTACAAAGTGTCCATTTCTTACTAATTTGATGCATGTTTTTGTATCATATGGTTGCACTGTAGATTTTTTGCACATACAAGGACACATTGTTCCCTAGATATTCTATTAAAATGCTGACTTGTCACTTCAACATAGAACATCCTGACATGCATAGTAATTTATTACCTTAGTTTCTTTATGTGTGACCTGTCCAATTAAAGTTAATGAAGAAGGGCCTTTATTTCTTCCTACTTCTCTGAAATAGAAATGGATTTTTTTTTTAAAAAAATGCTCACACTGGATTTTTCTTCTTGCTATTTAGCTTTCAGCAGCTTGTAGCGATTTATAGCATGGTAACAAATACAGGCCTGACTGTCAACTAGATTTCTTTTAAAAGTACAGTCTGTATACACATGCACAAGGAAGCATACTATGAATAGGTACAAGAGAAAAGTGTAGAATAACAATAGAGATGGAGTTTTTTTATGACAAGGCTTAACACTCTTTATATATATTATTTTTACATAAAATGGTAGATACTATCTACAGCAAAGAAAATATTTCTACTAATAGTAATAATAAATATATATACATATAAAATTTGATACTAATAGAATAACAGAGTTGGAAGGTTTCTTGGAGGTCTTCTAGTCCAACCCCTTGACCAGGCAGGAAACACTGTGCTATAACCTGTAGGATCTTCACAGCATCGTCACATGACATATATTGCAACTTTTTCCTCCTTCACTAAGCCGGGCATGGGCACGTAAAGCCTCCAGCCCACGGGCTGCAAGTTTAACAGCCATGCTCTAGAGAATGGATCTGTACAATATACAGTCAATACAACTGTTATGGATACTTTTTTTAAAGAAAGAAATTGTTATTTTATTTATATATATATATATATATATATATATATATATATATATATATATATATAAAATTGGCAAGTAAATTATGGTCAAAAGATTTAAACTTACTTAGATTACACTTATAAATTCATCTCCATATTTAATAAAATGTAAAATTGTACACCAAGAGACACTTGTAGGGGGGAATTAGCATTGATTTATTGACTTTCATATATTTCCTACTATTTTCTTCCTTCTAAATATTTTTCTATGAACAAGTGCTACATTAATATATTATTGTATTACAGTCTTTCTTTACTCTTTGACTGCCAGCATGGCCCTAGGCAGTGATCTTAAAATATCCTTTTGTAAGCCTTTCTTGAATAATCATAATAAATACTGCTTGCAGCAGTTTCTGTTTTCTCTAACATCTTTTCCACATAACTGTCTGCACTGTTCTTTTGTTTTCTTTCCTACTCCTACAACCTCTATACTATCCTTAAAAATAAATAATTTCCTTCTGACTATTAGCTATGTATTATAAGCAATGCAATGTTTTTCAAACATTTAAGCATCAATAATTTTGTTTAAAAGCATCAGTGCAAAACAGAACAAAAATAAATAAATGTAGTTATTTCTAACCTGGATTTATTTAAGCAATTAAATAAATTTAAGCCATATTTTGGGAATGCTTTAATGTAAATTTCTGCACTGAACCAAGGAACTCCATCATTCCATAATCACAGAGTTATACCGAATTATAGTTGACACTGTTTGTAAGCTTTCCGTAAATTTGCAGATATGCATACATCTAGCACTATAGTGTTACTACTGAAACTACACTGTATAAAAAATATGATTCTACATTATGATTGCAACATCCATGTCATTATTACATGCCAATTACAATATTCTCTCTCTCTTACTGATGATATTTACATACACACCTTTTTCATTAGTTATACGGTGATATAACAATGTAGTCTTTTGTACTTCCATGTGCATAAATTATATACAATGCAATTCAGCAATAAGCAAACAAACAAAAAAGTGAATTAAACAGTCAAGTGAATTCAGTCACAGAAGCACTATAAAACTATAACTGAAAGAAATACATAATCAAATAAATGATTGCAAATAACAATAGAGAACAATTGATAAAACACTACAGGTACAGTAGTTTAAGAAATATTGGAGCACCAGTACATGCATTAAATAAAAGAGTAAAATATTCTTATTATTAGTATAGTTGCATCACTTAAGAATATATATAATAACCTCTATAATCGCATCTATAAAACCACAAGCACTTTAGATAATTACAGGCCACACACACAAAAAAATCATTTCTGAAAGTAAAAGGCAACTCCCTTGGAAAGGAACACAATAAAGCACTTATCAGTACTAAGAAAATTTGACAAGCATTTTTGGCAAAGAAACTTAAATCACTGCATCCAATCAAAACTTCAAAGAGATTGGGTAACTGGAGCCCAGCCAGACAAGCAGGATGCCTTTTGCTATATAAAATTAGCTTGCAGTCTTAAATCATAAAACCAATTTGTCAACTTTCTGAATAGCATACTTGGCGTCTTTTTTTGTAAAGACCCACACTCTGAGTTCTGCTAAAAGAGCTAATTCTTAATTTTCCACTGCTGTGGTTTTATGTTGATCTTGAAATAAAAAAAGCAAATACAATAAACATGTAACTATCAATACAGAGCTCAGTAATTCACATAAACGTTGGTCTAACTGAAGACATCACTGCAGTGAAGGCTGAAGATAATCCCTAAGTTTTGCAGATGTTTAAGGAAAATTAATATTTATAGGTTATAATCGTGACTTTAATATTAAATTGATCATTTTTACTATTTTCACAATGTAATTGTATACAATAAAATGTACATATGCGGTCATATAATTTATCTTATATTTAGAACAATGTTATGAGGTATTTTTAAACATATGAGCTTTTTTACTTGTTACATGAAGAAATAAGCCAAATTCAAAATAGAGGAATTACCTAGGAGTAGTTTGCCACAGATTTCAATGGAAAGAAAATGCTTACTCCAATGATATAATAAGAAACTATACATTTTATGAATAAGCACTAGTTATTCATGAAGAAGATTTTTCAGAAATGTGTAGATGCATTGATATAGTGACTATGACATCACATGACTTATAGTTCAAAATATGAACTGATTCTCACAACACAAGCTGTGTTATTGCTACGTTGTTTCATCTATGCTTATCATAAGATGCATAAGATGCTCTTTTGTATTAACTTTCAAAGTCTTTTGTAGATATTAGCCTTAGCATATGTTTTAGCTTCAATGACATCAATAGAGAAGAAAATCCAGATATGTACACAGGCTGTTCATATCTATGTCCAAAAAGTAATGAATCTTGTTCTACTAGACTAAGTTTGGGTAAGCTTAGATTTTCTCCAGAAGATATCCATGTGCAATGCTGAGAATGGGCAGTTTTGCCTGAAAAACTATAAACAGGATAACAGCCACCCAGAGTCACCTTGTAGAAGACATGGGCAGCATAAAAAAAATAAAAAATAATATTGCATGTTAATTACCAGATGTAGAACTAATTCCCATAAAATTTCAATTAATGTATCAATATTATCCCAAAGGTGCTTGTTCAAGAGGCAACTGGACTTCCTTGGTTTTTTTGAAGACATTTTGCTTTTTATCCAAGAAGCTTTTTCAGCTCTGACTGGTCGATGGCAAATGAAAGGATTTATACTCCTTGCTGACAGCTGATCATTTGCATTCTTTTAGAGGGTTGTTGAGGCCACTTGGAGGTTTATCTGTGTCCTCAGGATCACCTGAATAGTATAAATGGGTATGGAACCTTCTTGGAACTGCTGAAAGGACTGTATTTCTAAATTGGAGATAGATGATATCATATTCCCCCTCCCTTTGTTGAGAGAAGGCTATTCAATTTTGACATAGATGGCCTCTTTGACTCCTCTTTCAAACCAGTGGTCCTCTCTGCCCAAAATGTGGGCTTTGCTGTCTTCAAAAGAGTGCCCTTTGTCTTTTAAATGCAGATGGACTGCATTTGTCTTTTAAATACAGATGGACTGCTGAAACTTGTTCTGATGGGTTTGTTCTCCTATATTATGCCATGCGTTTATGCAATGGTTATTTTGTTTCCCCAATGTGCAGATCTATACATGTCACAGTGCATTGTACTGCATATACCATATTTTGTCTTGGTGTTTTATCCTTGGGATGTCCAAGCTTCTGCCTTTGTGTATATTGCATTTAAAGTGTGTACATATCTGTGTTGACTGAAGAACCTCCTTCAAAGAAAAACAAGAAAGTCCAGCTGACTCCTGAAAAAGCACCCTTGGTACAACCATGACCTGAATGACTGAGAATCTCCATAGGCATATCAATGTTATGTACTGTATATTTACTTTATATAGATGTACATGTGTGTATACTGTTTGGGGAAGAATCCATCTTATAATATCCAAATAAAAATTACATCCTGTATATTCTTGAATTTTAAAATTACTTTTCTGATTATTTTAATTTCAATTTTCCTGATCCTTTCAATTGTCAAAATTGTTCAAGGCAGCTAAAAGAAAAGACACAAGATACAAAATACAAAAAAGAAATAAAATAAGTTTTTTTAAAAAAATAAAAGTAATAATAAGTTAGCAGTTACAAGCCTCTGAACAACACATTTTAATGTATTTCAAAAAATCATGAGAATTATGCCAAATGCATTGCAGAAAAACAATGCATTTCATACAATGTGTAGGCTCTTTGTCATGAAACAAAAAATGAGGCTTGGACTGTGGGGGAGTTCAGAATTGAAACTCCTATAGAGTTTAAAGTTTACACAGCTTCATTATGGGAAGTTCAGCCCTCTACTTTATAAATGGTACTAAATCATTGATGGTTAAATTGTGCCCAGTTGGGGCACAAATAGTGCTGAATTTGCAGTAGGTATCATGTGACTCTTGTATCTTCCAGAGGTTAACACCCGTGAAATGAAATCTGGAGTGATGAGTGAAGCTACTATCAGCTCAGAGATATTTAATTATGCTAAATGGCTCATGAATGGGAGATGATTGAATATTTGAATGTACATCCTTAACTTCACAAGATTGCATCATTCATGATAAAGTGCATATGAGGAAAATAGGAAACATTCTTTGCATTTTTAAAAAATTCTTATCTACAATAAAAAAAATCTAAATAGCCATGTTGTACCTGTAACCTTTCTTCCAAGTAACGCAATTATTGAAGAATGGCTTAAAATTTTAGACATTGGCATTCTTTCAAGGGGAATGCAAGTTCTTTCAAAGAGATAAATAGATTATAGCCATTCATAAACTCTACTTTCCCACTTTCCCATATCTCTTTCATTTTGTCTATATTTAGTTTTGGATTGTATTGCTTCAGTGAGCTATTTTATAACTTGGATAGCATTTAAAATTTTTGGTTCTTTCCAAGGAACAGAAACAATAGCATACTTCTCCAATATTTGAATGATCTCTCCTAATGGTGTTAAGTTTAGACTGTATAAATGAAAGGCAAACTAGATTCCTTAAGGAGACCAAAAGTTAATGACTCAGTTGTCAAAATACTCAGCATCATTTTTTGACATGGATTTGGACCATTGCAAAATGGTGACCCCTTAGGCCCCTAAACTGTTCCCATTCCATTGATGATGCATCAAAAGTCTCTGAGAGATTGAAGAGGATTATACCAGGATCATACTATTCAGTTTTCAGCATAGGGCATACACTACGCTGATTAAACCAAACGCAGTATCATATTGCAAATAAAATCTATTTGAAAGTTGTCTGATAAATCAGAATCATTCAACTTTATACAGGGATGTAGGACTACTTCTTTCTTAGTCACCTTTCCTAGAATGGAAAAAAACTGAAATTGCTGTTTTAACTGTTTACTTTCTACAACTTATAGAAAGATTCCTTCAACAGTGGTCTTCTAATTCGATCTTTTATGCAGAAAGGAACACATTCAGGCAAAGAGACATTGATGATATTCTTTAACCTTATGGTGAGTCTCAGCCAGGCTAATTTAATCAGCCATGAGGATATTGAGTAAAAAGGTAATCGTCTTATCTACCTATATGACCTGCCCTATACCATTGAGATATATGGACTTAAAATCCAATATAACCAGGCAAATGGTTGCTTTTAGCTATCCAATAATTGAAGTCAATGTTGAGGTACACCCAATTAATTTTATCCATAAAGAATAATGAACATTGTACCCAGTGGATTGTTTGGACTGCCCCACTATGTCTAGGTTTTGTCTCATGTACTTTATCTGCTTCATAATATGGAAAAATATTGCCAGCTTGCTCTATTGCTAGAAAAATAGATGAAAGAAAAAAAAATCTTCACTGCCTCCATTGCATGGAATTATCTTCCATACTAAATACGCCTCATTTTGTGTTTGATCTTTCTTCTCAAGAGTTCACTTTGGCTCTGTTATGTATGCAGGTTTAAAGTCATTGGTTTAGTTTGAACTGTTCTTGTAAAATGTAAGAAATGATTGGTTTAAAAAGTGCAGGAAAACCCTGCACTCTGATTGGCTGGCAATTGCATACTATAAGTAGCAGCCGCAGCCCAGCCAAAGTGGGTTCGTTCTGAGCTGTAGTCACTATTAAACAAAGAGCTTGAAGCACTCCGCGTTTGTCTCTTCATGCAAACTTAACACTGGCGACGAAGGTGGGATCTCCCTGAAGAAGAAGGCAATGCGGAACAGAAGAAGAGAGAGATGGCTGCACTGAACACCCCCCCAGCCCCGTTCGATCAGATGGCAGAAGACTGGGAGACGTATGCAGATCGTTTCCAAATGTATCTAGAAGGAAACGATCTTGCCGACATTTCCGAGAAGCGGAAGAGGGCGGTCTTTCTCACGCACTGCAGTCCGGCAGTTTTCAAGATGGTGAAGGCATTGGCGGGAGCTGCAGACGTGAAGGTAATGGAATGGCCTGACTTAGAAAAGTTGTTAAGAGCCCATTACGCCCCACAAGTATCGTGCCTCATTAAGAGACACGAGTTTTACCGTCGGGATCAAGGAGAAAGCGAAAACGTAAACGACTTCATGGCAAGTTTAAGAGACATTGGGGTGCATGTGAATTTAACAATTTAGAAGAGGCCATGTGTGATCGATTTGTTCTGGGCCTTAAAGACAAGGTGCTTCAGAGCAAGTTATTACTAAGACCTAAGATCACGCTGAAGGAAGCAATAGAAAAGGCCTCTTCAGCAGAAGCTACCAAGTCCTCAGCAGCAGCCATGAAGAAAATTAACAAGGCCACAAGCCATCCTGATGTGGAAAAGTCCACAACAACTCATTGTGAGCAAATAGATTCTGAGTCAGACTGTAGTGAGGTGGAGGAAGGAATTTATAAACTCAGAATGGAGCGGAAAAAGAAAGACCTGGGAAGAAAGAGGCAAGATTTCTACTGCACAAGTTGTGGGGGAAACCACCCCCGCACTGAATGCAAGTTCCTAGATACCATCTGCCTCCGTTGTGAAAAAAGAGGACACCTAGCAAGAGTCTGCAAATCATCCAGAACTCCACCCAACAGAAGGAAGTTTCCTGACAAAGAATTCAAGCCCAACAACCTCAGTGAGAAAATGGGGCAGCACAGAAGCAAAGGGAAGAATGAAACTCATCAGACAGTAACTATTGGTCATTCTTCTTCTATCAATAACAGAAAAGTGCATGTCAAGGTACTAATTGAAGGAAGGCCTTGCCAAATGGAAGTGAACTCAGGCTCATATTTATCTATGGTGTCATGGGACAATATTCACAGGCTACTCCCAAACATTCAGAAGAAGCATTTCAAGAAGCAAGCACTGACTCTTAAAGACTACCAAGGGAACAAGATTCCAGTAGTTGGAACAAGAGAATTCAACGTGAAGTTCAAAGGCCACACCAAATGCTTGCCCCTGACCATCGTGGACAAGGATCACCCAAGCTTGCTGGGACTTGAGTGGTTCAATCCACTAGGCATCGAGGCGACTGGCATCAATTACGTGAGGAACACTGAATGGGAGGAGGCCTTGAAGTCTGAGTTTCCAGAGGTCTTCAGCGACGGATTGGGCAAGTATATGGGGACCCCTATCACTTTCAATCTAGATCCCAAGGTGCCACCAATTCGCTTAAAGCCCAGAAGGGTCCCATTTGCCTTAAAGGAAAAAATTGATGCACAATTAGATAAACTAATAGCTCAAGGAGTTTTAGAGCCCACTGACCACTCCAGTTGGGAGACACCCATAGTCACACCAGTCAAGACTGATGGGTCAGTGAGAATCTGTGGAGACTATAAGGGGACATTGAACCATGCGCTTCAACAGAGCACATATCCAGTTCCAGTGGTGCATCATTTACTACATTCACTTGGCAGGGTACAGTCTTTGCCAAATTGGATCTGGCCCAGGCATATCAACAACTAACAGTTGATGATGCCACTGCAGAGGCCCAAACCATTGTGACTCATAGAGGTGCTTTCAAATGTAAAAGGTTACAGTTTGGAGTAAGCGTGGCACCAGGCATCTTCCAAAGCCTTATGAAAAGGATGCTCCAAGGACTGCCAGGGGTAGTACCTTACTTTGATGATGTGTTAATCTCTGCTGAAAATGACACTCAGTTACAAGAGAGACTCAGAGAAGTCCTTACCAGATTCAAAAAGCAGGGTTAAAAGTCAAGGAAGAAAAATGCACTCTTAGAACTGACAAGGTTGAGTTCTTGGGCTATGTGATTGACAAGCATGGTATCCACCCCACAGATGCCAAGGTCCAGGCAATCAAAGAAGCCCCTAGACCAAAATGTAAAACAGATTTGCAAGCCTTCCTTGGACTCATTAACTTTTATCACATGTTCCTACCTCAGAAGGCAACCATTGCAGAACCACTGCACAGATTATTAGACAAAAAGTCTGCATGGGTCTGGGGCAGAAAAGAACAATCTGCATTTAACAATATTAAAAGACTAATCACGTCTGATGC
Source organism: Naja naja (assembly GCA_009733165.1). Classification (NCBI taxonomy): domain Eukaryota; kingdom Metazoa; phylum Chordata; class Lepidosauria; order Squamata; family Elapidae; genus Naja; species Naja naja. The sequence goes on along the minus strand of CM019152.1, from coordinate 17,078,759 downwards.
TGTACTGATACAGTTCTCTGAGAATTTGCCTGTTGTACTGACTTGTGATGCATCCCCTTTGGAGTGGGGGGGTTTGAGCCACAGGCTTCCCAGCGGGAGGGAAGTTCCTATTGCATTTTACTCTTGCACCTTGACCAAAGCAGAGAGGAACTACAGCCAACTGGACAAGGAAGCCTTGGCAATTGTTGCAGCTGTCAAGAAATTCCATGAGTATTTATATGGGAGAACATTTACCATTGTCACAGATCACAAACCTCTGTTAGGCATTGTGGCAGGAGACAAACCTACGCCCACTATCCTGTCACCAAGAATGCTGAGGTGGACTGAATTTCTTGCTGCTTATTCATACAAACTCATCCACAGGCCTGGCAAAGACATTGGGCATGCAGATGCTTTGAGTCGCTGCCCACTTCCTTCTCACACTGAGGACTTTGCTCCTGAGACTTACACCTTTTTCCTAGAAACTGTTGCCAAGCTTCCAGTACACGCTGCTGAAATTGCCAGAGAGACTGCCAAAGACACTTTATTGGCTCCTGTTATAGGCTGGATTAAGAAAGGTTGGCCTCTTCAAGATCTACCTCAACTTGCCCAACCTTTTAAATCCAGGCAAACTGAATTATCTGTATTAAGAGCATGTGGGGTAACAGGGTGGTTATTCCTACAAAACTGCAAAAAGAGGTTTTGGAAATGTTACATGAGGGTCATCCAGGTATTGTCAGAATGAAGGGATTGGCCAGGAGTTATGTATGGTGGCCAGGTATTGACAAAATGGTTGAAAACTGGGTTGCATCTTGTCCCAACTGTCAGGTAGTCAGGCCTGCCCCACCTCTCGCCCCCACACAGGAATGGGAATGTCCTAGGGGCCCATGGTCCAGGATTCACATTGATTTTGCTGGCCCTACCAGAGGGCACACTTTCCTTATTATAGTTGATGCTTATTCCAAATGGCTAGAGGTTATCCCTATGGCATCCACCACAACTGAAGCTGTCATCAAACAGCTTAAAAAGCTGTTACTTGATGTGCTTGTTTCTGACAATGGCCCTCAATTCACATCCAAACTTTTTGAATCATATCTAGCACAACAGGGTATCAGACATGCCCTGACAGCTCCTGGGCACCCTTCGGCTAACGGTCGGGCTGAACGCATGGTACATTTTACCAAGGAAAAACTTCAGCAATTGGGTCCTGGGGACATCACTGAGAAAGTTGAAAAACTTCTCAGTGTCCAGCATATCACTCCTAACCCATCAACTAACTTATCCCCAGCAGAGTTGTTGATGGGTAGGAAACTCAGGTCTCCCCTTGACCACCTTCATCCCACTTATGCACCCAACGCACCACTAGATTCCACTAGCAAAGTTTGCACGTTCACTGTGGGTGATTCTGTTTATGCTAAGAACCTTATGGGTGAACCTTTATGGATTCCTGCTGAGATAACCCAAATCACAGGCCCTCAATCTTACAGGGTAGAAACAGAGGATGGTGTCCTCTGGAGCAGGCACATTGATGAGCTTAGATCCAGATTACATCAGGAACATCGCAATTGTTCCTCTCTAGTTCCCACACCTAATACCTCTTCTGGGGGGGAAGGGGAGGATCATGAGTGTAATGAACAAGCAAGAAACAATCCCATGTGTAATGAGCTAACATGACAGGAACCATCCCAAAACCTGTCACAATACCAACAACCATTTTCACAAATGGAAGATTGCACATCATTACCTGATTTAGGTGCTGACATTGGGTTGGAGATGGATTGGGAGGAGAGACCAGGTTGTAGTAACCAAACAGGTTCTACCATTACTACAAGTCCTAGTAAGGAAATGTCAGCAGACACATTTCCTCCCTCACAAGGTGAAAACCTTAAAACATCTGAACCACGTAGGTCTCAACGTACATGTAAGAGCCCCACCTATTTAAAAGAATACATTAGATAGGCTGGGTTTGAGTATGGACTGAACCTAGTGGGGAGGGGTGTTATGTATGCAGGTTTAAAGTCATTGGTTTAGTTTGAACTGTTCTTGTAAAATGTAAGAAATGATTGGTTTAAAAAGTGCGGGAAAACCCTGCACTCTGATTGGCTGGCAACTGCGGCTGCTGGCTATAAGTAGCAGCCGCAGCCCAGCCAAAGTGGGTTCGTTCTGAGCTGTAGTCACTAATAAACAAAGAGCTTGAAGCACTCCGCGTCTGTCTCTTCATGCAAACTTAACAGGCTCCAGCTGTCATCTCATCTGCTTTATTTCTGTTAGTTCCATAGGAAAAAGAAATCAGACTGAGTTTGATCCATGGGAAGGAAGAAAGGTCTTGAGAGTGATAATGTCAGTCATCTAGACTATATCTGTACCACAAATCAGTGGGGTTTTAAAATTATTACTGACAGGCAAGGTGGGAAATTTCATCAGTCATTCAGGAAAACATCAAGATTTGTCAGGTAACCTGGTTATTTTAATCTGCCCTACTTTGAACCTGCAGGGGGTTATATTGGCTGCCAACTAAAGCTGATAAGGGAATGAGCTGTCCATTATAGTGAAATAAAACAAAGTTCCCCCATGTTCAAACCAGCTACATTAAACCAGAATACCAAGCTGACTATATATCCTGAATCATGTTAGGAGAAAGAAAGAAGAAAGGATGAACTTTGGAATCCTGGGTCATTTCATATTAAAAGAGAGAGAGAGAGCAGGAAAGAAAGAAATTTTTAAAATGTAAAATCATTAAATGAAAATAATAAAAAAAAAAAATAAATTGAGAAGAAAAAATAGAAAAATAGAAATAGAATGATTATAAAGAAGCAGCTTCCAATCTTTTTGATAGTGATTGTGTGTGTGTATGTGTGTGTGTGAGAGAGTGTGTTTTCTGAAGTTAGATCATTATCTCCTTAAGATATCCTTTCTAATTTTCAAACCCATAAAACAGAATTTCATTTTTTCTCGTTTCAGTAAATGGTCCATAGGGGTTTCTAGTAACAGATAAATTCAGTTGTTGATCTTTCTCTAATCAACAAGTTAATTTTGCCATCACTGCTAAATTCACAAACCATTTGTCCACTTGTTATAGAAATATTACAATTCTGATGCAATCTCAATATAATTTAATATTTCTTTTTTATTTTTTTCATATCCATACTAACTACTAAAATGTATAGATTTTAATTCTTATATTCTATTTAAAATGATAGTAATAACTATGGAAAACCATATTTTGTGATCTAATTGCTTTTAATACAAAATATACTACTATATACAGTAAATTACTTTAAAGCACAAACCAAGTAAAATCTGCCAATCTCTACCATTTATTCAGCTAAAAAATAGACAAAAATAGACATAGAGCCTTGGTGGTGCAGGCTGTTAAACACCTAGCACTTAGCTCCAGCTGCCTGCAATTAGTGCAGGCTCGAATCCCACCAGCTTCAAGGTTGACTCAGCCTTCCATCCTCCCAGGGTAGGTAAACTGCGGACCCAAGATTGTTGGGGGCAATAAGCTGACTTTGTAAAAATGCCGCTTGGGGGGTAAAAAGCCCTAGTAATAAGCAGGGATATACAATAGAATAAAGGCTATTTGCTGAGCACATTGGGTTGTGCTCCAAAGATTGTAAGCCACCCTGAGTCTCCGGAGAAGGGCGGCATATAAATGTGAATAAAAAAAATGCATTAAGGAAGTAATTAAAGGCTTGCTTTTTTCACAAGGGCCAAAGAATATGATGCTGTAAATTCAGTAACTTTAATCAGGTAATGAAACAGAACTGCCACTTTGTTTAAGAGAATACAATTTTATTAATTCTGTGGTATGAACATAATTGAATAGCCATGCTAAATAAATCCAACCTCCAACTTATAGTTCACTTTCAAAAACAAAATAAAAACACGGATCTGGACCTGATTAGCTGGACATTTTTTAAATGTTCTTATCATAAAGGACTGTTGTTTCAAATGCTTGGCCACTTGGCAGTAGTAAAATTACTACCATAGTATTCCCAGTAGTAATCAAATGATTTGATCTTTCAAGACTAAAAAGGATTGTTGGATTATTATATTGCACCAAACTTGGTGGGACAGACATTGGAGAATAGTTAGAGAAAGGAAAGGGAAGAGTTATGTGTCTGGAATGAAAGTTAAAAATTTTGAAATACAAGATATGTAAATTATAATTATCCTGAATTTTGTTGTATATAATAAATAGGGCTTAAAGAAAAACAGCCTTTGTTCAATGACAAGTGTACTGAATAAAAATATTGGCTTTAGTTTCCATAACCTTTGGTATGCTTACTGAAAGGATATGAAAACTTAGCTTTATCAATGGCCTTTACTTAGGAACTTTACTGAGGGCTTTTGAAAGTGCAATGCATCTTCATACAATTTCTTACTGAAAATATCAAGAAGCTGTAGCAGATAAAGTAGAATTATATTGCAGACTCTGTGCTTTAAAAAAAACAGAAAGAATTGTTCCTCTATATGCTTTGTTGTAGTGGTGATTATTTCATTGTTAAGTTCCTCCAACATTCAGCCAATCAATAGAAAATAATATTTATACATCAGTATTGAACTGTGGGCTCCTCGATAGTTCCTGGATTGTAAGAAAACTAGCAGAGTCCATCCATGAACATCAATTAGCAGTCAGAAAACATGATAAAAACTCCTTAATTTTGTAACACATGGACAGACTTAACCACAGTTTTAACTGGGAAACTGTGATCATCTTAGACCAAACCAAGCCCAAAAATGTGAGAGATTCCTGGAAGCCTGACATTCAGAAATATCAGACATAAATAGGCACACATACATAAAGAAAATCCTCATAACATTCAAAAAGACAAAAAAACTCAAAAAGTAAACATCAAAACAGCTGCTAACCAGCAATCAATACCCAGATAAACAGAGATTAACCAAAAATCAAGAAACAAACAATATGCCAAATCAAGGAATTACCATTTCAGACAAACAAGGTAATAGTAATGACAGTCCAAGCAACCACCAACACCTCTCCCACAATACTGACAGGTCAAGGCATTAGTATATAGAGTGAGAGAAACCCCACTACTAATGATGTTTGAGGAAGGAAGCCCTCAGAACCTACGACCAGGCCTTTGTAAAATCTATAAAAGATCCAGCAGGAACTTCTTCATAACAGGCAGAGAAGAGAACAAAAAAGAGGGAAAATTTGTCATTCCAGACATTGCAAGAATGTCTGAAAAGCTAGGAGGATTTTCAACTTTAAACCAAGAATAGATTAAAGAAGAAATTTGTTCACCCCAAGGACAAAACACCCAGACCCAAACTGAGCAATGTGGTATTATATGCAGTGCAATACAACATCTCCTGATCTGTAGATTGGGGAAACAAAACAACCACTTCACAAACACATGGCACAACACAGGAGAACAAACCTATCAGGACAGGATTCATCTGTCTATCTGTATTTTACACACAAAGGTCACTCTTTTGAAGACAACTAAGTTCACATTCTGGGTAGAGTGTTGAAAGAGGAGTCAAAGAGAGCATGCCAAAGTGGAACAATCTGTGCGTCATCGCTTTTTTCCTATACATCTTAATGGAAGGAAAATTTATTGGAAATTTGCTAAGGCTTACTTGCATTCTCAGCAGAAGTTGAAAGGCAATGTGTTCCAGAAGGGTCATAATCCAATAGTTGCAACACCAGGTAGCCTTCTTAAAGACAAGGACATTTCCTTTCATCAGGAACATAACTTGCAAACTCCTAAATATCTTCCTAGTAATATTAAATGGTGGCATGGAGAAATATGTGGATCAGATAAAAGTAGTGGTGGGATTCAAGTAATTTAACAACCGGTTCTCCTAGTGACTGGTTGGGTGGACATGGCTTGGGGGGTCATGTGACATCATTCATGGCAAGGTGGGGTGGTGCAAGTGGGCTGATGCTGGAGAGACAGGGTGATTTCTTACACACCATTCCGAGCCCCTTCCCTCTCCCACAATGTTTGGCTGACAAAATAAAAGCTCATCTAAAGATCATGACTGCCTGCCAAGTCTGCCTGGTGCATGCTGGCAAAAGGACACAGGGGGGAGGAAGAGAAGGGCTGATAGAAACACCCCATTTTCCGCCTTCATTAGGCTGTCTGTGCCATACTGGATCGGATGGGGAGGGGGGGAGTAAAAAGCCCACTCGGTCCATACGTACTCACCAGCACGATGGACAATCTCTCCTCCACCTTGCTGGTTCACTGGTTCGGGCATTGGGAGCTTGAAGAGTAGATTGTGCAGCCTGAAGTTCTTCTCCCGCTGCTCCAAGCCCAGGTCTGGCTGCAGCTGACCATTGGCCAATTTTTTTCCAGCACTCATGAAGGGAATCCTGGGAGTGGCAGCATATTGCATGCTTTTTACTCCAAGCAGCCCGGCTGGAAAACGCACAGCTGGGGCGGTGGAGCAGTCCTCCTTCACAAGCTCTAAACCATTGCTGCTGCTCAAAGCCTGGGTTCCCCGCATGAGGTCTGGAAATCCAGTACTCCTTACCCACTCACTCAGCCCTGGCTCCCCTCTCACTCCAGGCATTCTCCCACTGATTCTCCAGCACCCCCAAATTTTAAAGAATTAGAGCCTTGGGAAGGCAAGGCGCACTTATCTCTGTTTCAGTGGCAGGATTCAAAATTTTTTACTACCAGTTCTGTGGGTGTGGCTTGGTGGCCACGGCAAGGGAAGGAGACTGTAAAATCTCCAGTCAGAGGTGGCATTTGCTGGTTCTCCAAACTACTGCTACCGGTTCTCCATAACTGGCCAGAACCTGTTGAATACTGCCTCTGTGTTCCCTCTAAGAGTGAGAAAAGAAGATTGAAGCTAAACACTGCAGAAGCTTAGAAAGGAAAAAGGGACATTGCTATTGTCAAATAGAAAGGTAAGACAAGCAAACAGCAATCTCTTTACGTGGCACATTCTAGACTTACCTCTAAATTTAATTCAAAGTCTTAATTTTTTTATAATCTTGATTTTGTTTAAAATACTTATTTTTTAAAAATGTATGAAGCTGCCCAATTCTACAACTACTCTACTGGGCAGGATAATGTAGGAACAAATATAAAATAAAATTTAAAAACACAAACATTGGAAGAAAAACATGCATAAAAATACTTTAATAGAGAACCAGGATTTCAGGGCACTTTTAAACATTGCCAGAAATGCAATAAAATAATTTAAATTCCTCCTTACCATAAGTCCCCAATGTTTATAATTGTAATTAGACTGTGATATGGGAGAGAAACCATATAGAAATGGTGACTTTTCACTTCTGGTTTTGAGCCTCCCTGAGGACAGACCTTTCCGCGATTGTTCTTCGCGGCTTGGTTTGTGTTTCGGCATTGGAGAGCCCTGATCTTTTAGATCTGGGGCAGAAGCTGCCTCGTAGGGGTGGCAGAGGAAGGGGAGACCGTCAGCCAGGTGGAGGGGAGTCGCAAATCCCCTCCCTGGACTGGCACAGCTCCCTCCCGAAGACGCCAGAAGCGGTGGTCTAATGGCCACCCCAAAGGGGAGAATAAGACTAGAAGAAGCATTGGGCAGGAGAGAGTTAAAGAAGCAGACAGCATGAAATACGGGACTAAATAATCAACTGAAAATTACCCTCTGGATTAACACTACAAAGCATTCTTAAGAAAGAATTCAGCTGCGAACTGAAAGAGGTTTAAAAAAAAGGTGTGAATTCTTTGTGAAAGGATGGAGCTTCGAGCCGAGAGAGGTAGAAGCCATAAACAAATTATACAGCCACTCCGGATGAGTATATTTTGATTTCATTTAAACATTAATTTAAGCTGATTTATAGACTGCTAAAGACTGTTAAGGAGGAAATGTTTACCAATTGGATCCTTTTTGTGGATTGTGTGGCTTAAAAAGCTCTGAATAACTGGGAAGGAAAAGAAAAGAGGAGCCATGGATTTGTTAGAACAAAGAGCACCACCTGAGTCAAACTTAACTTGACTTTTTTCTTTAAAGAACCTGTCTCCTAAAATACAAAGAAAACTGACATAATAAAATAAGAGTTTCCGAAAATTGAAATATTTTTTTTTATAAGAAATTTTATTTTTCCAAAAACACAAACATAACAAACAAACATACAACACATAAATCCATATCAATTTCAAGTATGTCAGTCGGTCAAAAATCACAGTGCCTACCCCTCATTATTCATACTCAATATTACAAAAAAGAAAAGCTATAATCATTATTATTAATCCTTTATCATATTATAATCTCTATATTATTTCAACAGTTCTATCTATCTTTATATTCCCAGAATACATTACCAAACTTTTTTGTCTAACCATTGATAGAACATATTCCATATCTTATAAAACTGCTTTTCTTCTTGATCCCTAATTTCAAATGTTAATCTACTCATTTCGGCACAATCCAAAATCTTCTTAATCACTTCCTCCTGCGTAGGTGTCTTATCATTTCTCCAGTTTTTAGCAAATACAATTCTAGCGGCTGTCAATACATTAACAATCAGATATTTCAGTTCTTTGTTAAATGTCTCTGGTACAATTCCCAACAGGAATATCTCAGGTTTCAAGTCTATATGTTGTTGTGTCATTTTTCCAACCACATGTGGATTTTAGTCCAGTATCTTTTAGCATCACGCAAGTCCACCACATGTGGTAGTAGGAGCCAGGTATCTGATGGCATTTCCAACACTTATCCGATTTATCCTTGAACATTCTTGCAATCCTTCTCGGGATTGGGGCCACCTGTAAAACATCTTATACAAATTTTCTTTATATGCAGTTGACATTGTCATTTTATAATTCTGATCCCACAGTGTTTGCCATCTCTCAAATCTATCCCATAACCAAAATTTTTCCCCCAAGCAATCATTGTTTCCTTAACCTGCTCCTCTTCCATTCTAACTTCTAATAGATAACCATAAAGTTTTTTAATCATTTTTTCGTTCGTGCCCATCAAGATTTTGTCTAATTCAGTTTGCTTTTTATAAATCCCTTCAGTTTTAACATCCTCATCATATCTAGATTGTACTTGCAAATATGAAAACCAATTCATTTTATACCTTGTTCTTGTAGTGTTTGCATCGATTTGAGTTCACCCTTTTCATTTAAAATCTCTTCATATCTAACTGTTTGTTCCTTCTTGTATATTATTGCATATGAAAAGCTTCAATAGTAGATACCCATAATGGAATTTGTATATAATGTTGTTTTCTGTTTTTCCCAATTTAAAAACAAAGCTTCTCGAACATAGTGTCTTCTAAAATATCCTTGTTTTTTAGTTCCTTATACCATAAGAAAGCATGCCATCCTAATAATAGATCATGACCCTCTAAAGTTAACAATCTATTGTTTCTCAATGTTATCCATTCTTTCACCCACATCAGGCTTGCAGCTTGATAATACAATTCCCAATTTGGTAGTGCGAATCCCCTCTTGACCTTGCATCTTGTAGTAGCTTAAATTTGATTCTTGGCTTTTTGCCCTGCCATATGAATTTTGATGTGATTTTATTTAAATCTTCAAAGTATTCTTTCCCAAGTCTAATTGGAATTGTCTGAAATAAATATAAGATTCTGGGTAAAACATTCATCTTAATTGTCGATATTCTGCCAATAAGAGATAATTGCATATTTTCCCATCTTTCAAGATCTGTCGCTATCTGCTGTTTGAGTTTTATATAATTATCTTCTTTCAATGTACTGCATCTTGATGTTATATTTATTCCCAAATATTTAACTTTATTTGCAATCTGAATCTCTAATAAATCTTCTAAATCTTTCTTGCGTTTTGCTAACATATTCTTTGTTAGGATCTTTGTTTTGTCTTTATTAATTTTTAAACCTGCCACCATTCCATATTCTTCTATTTGTTCTATCAACTTAGGTGCTGATTTAAGTGGATCCTCTAGTATGAATACCAAATCATCTGCAAACGCTGTAGTTTATATTCTTCTTTTTAATTTTCATTCCTTTTATTTCTTCATCTTCTCTGATAGCTCTATTCAGTACTTCTAGTGTTAAAACAAACAGTAGGGGCGACAGAGGACAACCTTGTCTGGTTCCTTTTCTTATCCCTATAGATTCTGTCAGCTCTCCATTTACCAATATCTTTGCTGTTTGATTATTATATATTGCCTCAATAGCTTGTATAAAGTTTTTCCAAAGCCCATTTGCATCATTTGCAATATCATAAACCGCCAGTTCACATTGTCAAATGCTTTTGAGCGCCTAAAACATCAGTGCCATCTGTTTTCAGGTGTGCTTCATAATACTCCAAAGTATCTAAAATTATTCTCACATTTTGCTTAATTTGTCGTTTTGGCAAAATCCATTTTGATCCGTGTGGATAAATTCATTTAAGTATCTTTTCATTCTTTCTGCCAAGATTGAAGCAAAAATTTTATAATCTGAATTCAACAATGAGATAGGTCTATAATTTTTAACTTGTTGTAGATCCATTTCCTTCTTTAGGTATTAGGGTAATGTAAGCTTCCAACCATGTCTCAGGTATTCTCTTTTTAATAAGACTTCATTCATCACTTCTAGAGGGGAGTGCTTAACACTTCCTGGAAGGTCCTGTAAAATTCTGCCGGTAGACCATCTGGGCCTGGTGCTTTTCCTGTATTTTGTTTCTTCAAGGCTTCTGTTAATTCCATCATGGTTATGTTCCCTTCTAACATTGTCTCAATATCTTCAGGTATCTGTGGTAGTCTTGTCTTTTGTAAATACTGTTCAATTTTTCTTCTAGAATATCTTCTTGAGAGTACAGTTTTTCATAGTAGTCTCAAATAATTTTTCTTTTCATCGTTCCCATGCTGTATATTCCCTTTTCCATCTATTAATTGGCTACTTTTCTTTATTTCTCTTTCCTTTCTAATTTTATATCGCTAACCACCTTCCTGGCTTATTACCGTTTTCAAAGTAATTTTGTTTAGCCCTTTAATCTTTTGAGCGATTTCTTCCTTGTCCATTAAAGCCATTTTATGTTTAATCACATCCATTTTCCTTTTAATATCTTTCCCTTGCGGTGATTGTTGTAATTCTTCTTCCAATTTCCTGAAATCATCTTCCAAAATTTTGAGTGTCTTCTTCCGTTTAATATTTCTTTTCCTTATATAGTCAATTATCAAACCTCTTGTATAAGCCTTCATCGCATCCCAATTGAAAATTGAAATATTGAAGTAAAGAAAGATATACGAAGACTTTGCTTTTGGATTTTGCTGATTTCGTTATGGACTTGGTATTGGACTAATTGAGGACTAAAAGCTGAGAAGAAAGAAACAGAAGCTGGGTTTTTTGGGGGGGAATTAACTTTAAAGACATCAATTGGATTAAATAAAAAATTGTAAAATGGAAATATCCTTTCAGGCACTAAAACTGGAACTGGGTAAAATTAAGAAAACCTTGCAGGAAAAAGGTGAAACCTTTGGCCCCGTTTTTAAATTTCTTGAAGAGGCAGTCGCAGAGTATGAACAACAAAGTATCGAAGAAGAGGTGGAACAAATTCCAGAAAGGGCCATCTTTAACTATTATTGTCGAGAACAAAGGAACCCAGAGGGAAAGAGGAAAAGAATTGGGAAAAATACCGAGGGTTGAGAAATTGAGTAAAGAGGGAAATATCTGGAAAATAAAAAAAGGGGAAAAGAATCAGCAGAAACTTGAAGGCTGGAAGATAGTCAAAAAGAGAAGGGTTAAAATTGAGTGAAATAATAAAAGGGAATGTTAGGGGATGGAAGGCAGAAGAAACAGGATCTGGGAATAAAGGAATATGGGAATTTGAAAAATGGGAGTAAACTTACACAGAGATAATGGTTGAATAACCTTGGGAGAGGGGTTCTGCAAGGTGTAGGGGAATAATATAGATAAATTTTAGTTGTGAAAAGGGAACATAGAAGATGGATAATAGAAGTTTATTTTTTGGTAAAGCTCTCCTCCTTTATGTATAAGAAATAAATATAATGAACATATGGAACATGATTATTAAATATATTGAATCTTTCTTTTCTGAGGATTGGAATGCTGACTTTTTTTATTTCTCTTGATTTAAGTATGAATGGAATAAATAATAAATGTAATAGTGTAGGAGGAGATTTGAAGGTTGGCATGAGGGTTGACTAACTGTTATTTCATTGATAATGGAATTTTATGCTCTTTATTACTTATAAAGATAATTGCAATAAATAATGAAATATGTTTATTGAACACATTGAAATATCTTAAATATTTTAAATATATTAAAATAAATGAAATGATATAGGAGGTGAGATGAAATGGAGTTAACATCAGGGCCTATTAAATGAGCAGATTAACATGTTCTTTTTTTTCTGAAACTAGATAAACTTTATGAAATTAAGATTAGAAAGGGAAACCATGCAGAACCTGACTTATATGTGTTATATAATCTTAAATGGGATTAGTAATTTTAATGTCCTAGGTAATAAAATGTTAATATTTAATGGAAGAATATGTAACTCAAAGGTGGTGCACTTAAATTATTTCAGGGGGGAAACCAATTTATAGAAGGAGTGTTATAAATTAGAATTTAAGAGGAATATACAAATGTGACAGCCAAAAGTATTAAAATATAATAATTATGAAGTTAATATATGTGAATTAAATAACGAGATAAACATTTGGAACAATATGATAAAATAGAAAATATATAAAAACATTGTTAAGTTAAGAAATTGAATATAAAAACTGAATGTGTAGTTATGGTCATATTTGTATGTATATGTCAAACCTGTAATCATGCTGTTTACTGAAAAGAGACATTAAAATGTGGAAAATTGAATAAAACTTGTTTAAAAAAAAAGAAATGGTGACCTTTGATGTACCATGTCGATAGTTGTATAGTTGTATAGTACACAGTATAGTAATTTATTAGAATTATCTTTACATACCACTTCTCATAAGAAAGTCATCAACAGTTTACAAATATTGTGTAGTTTTCACAATAAATAATAACATCTATAAATACATTTTACAGAACAACGATAAAAGAAAAAGACAGACAAATACCATCTTGTGGTAAAGAATTGTATGCCTATAACTGTTCACTTTCCTCTATTAAAGTAGAATATAACATTAACAATTTTAAAAGATGCTCCCTTACCAACCTAGCTTGGTTTTTTTAATGGAGGAAATGACAGGCTGAGATATGAATGATTGCTATTTATATGATTGTTATTTATTATCCATAGGTGGAAAGAAATAACCAGACAACTGCAGCAGAGAGAGAATCAGGATGAAGCTCAGCTTCCTTCTTCTCCTTAAACTGAACTCTAACAAATGATAGGAAGATATATGGAAGGTAGGATCAGGGAAGGGGTATTAGCTAAAATATTTTGACTGGAGAGATGCAGAAAGAGAGCCTTGTCTGCCATTGTTCCCAGTCTTTGGAGCATCTTACTCTTAGAGGTGAGGCAGGCCTGTCTACTCTTCTAGCCTTTTGGGAACAGCATTAAGACCTGGCTCTGCCAATCGGCATGGGGGAAGTTATCGAAGAGTAATGGGAATGGTTGGTGGGTTTAGGGCACTCCCTTCACCTCTTTTTTGTTTTCAATATCTTTATTTTAGCCTTGTTCTTAATACTGTTTATCTCAATTTTTAACTCTGCTTTATATACTACTGCATATTTTTATTGTAAGCCACATAGACTCACTTAGGTAAAATGGGTGGTACAGAAATTTGGTAAATAAATAAAAATATATTCTGGTCATTGTACTATGATACAGACATCCATAATTTTTGAAAATTTAATCAATATAGCACTGAATAAGTCATGGAAAATACTACATTTCATATTGCTTGGGAAATGGAATGTTTTGAGTCTGAAGGACACATAGATGGTTCTCAGAAAATGCAACATGTGATCAAGTAATTAAATAGTTAAAGCCAACTGCAATTATTCTGAACGGTCAAGCAAAATGTAGACAATACTTTAAACACAGTTGACATAGAAATTTATTGAAGAGGTCAAAGCAAACTGAGTAAACTACATAAACTCAAAGTCAAAGGCTGGGGGAAGGCATATTACGGCACATGTAATGAAGGCATCATTGTGATGTATGTATTTGCATCAAATGCAAGTATGTAATCATGGCATTTGTGGAATGTAATTACATCACTACCATGTCTATATGTTGGAATAGCATTGTTTGCTCCTGTGTTTAATTGTCATGAATGGGATGCCAAGATTCCTAAAATCAACTTTGCCTTGGTTATCATTCAGCAAAAGCCAAATTGAAATGTATAGCAGATATAATTTTAAAAGAAATTGTCTCTAAAAGTAAATATTGCCTTATACTGCTAGAACATCACAAATAATAAAGAAAATGTAGGCAGCTAACTTTAGAATAGAGAAATAATTAAAAAGATAGAGAATGCTCAGTTGTTAAATTAATCTGCAGTCAGAATTCTGAACATAGTATCAAGGCTATTATTTATTTTTGCTTTTTGAACATTGACACCAATGAAATTCAATGGGGTTTTTAAATTTATATGTTGCAAATGCTGAAAAATGTGGTTGCCATAATAATTGTTTCTAAAAAATAAATTAGCAAATAAACGAATAGCCAGTGAAGAAAATTGGGGTATTCATATCACAGCAGTCGTCAGCAATGGAAGCTGCCTTGAAAGGGTTTCAGACAGATTAAAATATTGCTATGATGGTTTATTCATTTAGCATTGAATGACCCATATCAAGAGCTAATGACCAGAGATGCTAAATTTGTTATTCCAATTTGTGGTAGCCAAATTTTTCGTATGATGTGGATTTTGCTACTTCTCCATGGAATAATTTTGCAGCAGTGAACTGTGATCTTTTCAGCACATATTGCAAGGTCAATATAAAATCATTTGAAGAGATATTAAATTAAGATTCTGCACTTCAAACTTTGTATTTCCAACTAATTGTCTGTCTTGATGCCAAAATCACAGAGATGCTCAGAGAGTCAACGAAGGACATTACTATTGGCAGAATTGGAGGCTGAAAGTAACATTCATTAAATTTGCAAACAAACTTGAAAGGGCCTTCAAAGCCAGGTTTTCTAAAAAAGAGATTTGGTGAAATGCATGGTTTATTTAAAAACCTAAAACAAAAAAATGCTCATTTTAAGAAATTTAAGGAAACTTTGAGGAAATATAAAAAGCATATTGACTCAAATATGTTTATATAAATCTATTGTAAAGATGGTGAAATAAGAGCATTTTTCATTTCAGACTATTGTGAATATGATATCATCACTTCTTTGAGTCTCCTGTTTAATTCAAGGAGGAACAATGATTAGAAAGATGGGGAAAAATATTTCCCTTTACTGAGAGTTAGCCATTATGAATGAAGCTTAAGGTTCATAAACTCAGTCAAAACACCCATAAGAATCACCTTAAAACTTACAGTGTTGATGCTTGCCAACACATTGCAATGGGACAACAAGCATGAATGCAGCAGTAAGTGCTTTTAAAAAGATAAATTAAATTGCTATAATTATATTCTATCCAGTTACTTTTTTCCACTGTGCATTATTTTCATGTGGGTTCATGGAACTACCGCCACATCACTCATTGAGATAATTGTATAATAATTGTAATTGATTTTATTATAATTTTATTAAATCTCCTTCACACAGCACGGTAATGTCCATACATGCGTTATTACCTACCAGTAAAGACATAATGCTGATCATTTGGGGCACATTTTAGCCATAAGTGCCACAAAAGCCTAGTTTTATCCTAAGTATGTTCACATTATAAATACAAGCTCGAATCTCTAGATTCAATCTGGAAACAAATCACATACTGTTGCCCACATTCCATCCAGGGATGGGTGGAATAAAAAAACTCAATATGATAACCATAATACAATCAATACCCACTTCTTTTTATCTGTGACACAAGGCATATTGCATATTAAAAAGAGGACAGAGTTTGACCTCATGTTGTGACCAGAATTTGATTCTTTTGACCCTTCCTCCCTCATAATCCTACCTGCTAGAAATTACATGAAAACTACTGACACATTCAGCATACTTAACATAAATTAAATATAGATCATCGGTGCTCTTATAATTCTACTTCAGTTGCATTGGAATCAGGCAGACTTTGACAAAGAACTGGCTCTGAAATTTTTTTAATAAGAAATAGTTTAAAATTGATTCATTTTGATAGTGTCTAAATTCTACAGTGATTGCATTAGGAAACCTATGTGTACCAGAGGTGGCATTCAACAGGTTCTGACCAGTTCTGGAGAACCGGTAGCAGAAATTTTGAGTAGTTCAGAGAACCAGCAAATACCACCTCTGACTGGAGATTTTACAGTATCCTTCCCCTGCCACGCCCACCAAGCCATGCCCACAGAACCGGTAGTAAAAAAAATTGAATCCCATCACTGATGTGTACCCAAAGAACTGTATTTTAAACTATAAGCAAAGTAATTGGTTAAGTTAAACAACTACTTAAGGGTGGTTCCAAAAGCTAATTTTCAGCCAGTCATTTTTCTATTAGGAATACATTTAATTTTATTTTCATAATTAAAGTGAAAGGGCTATACCTTAACTGGGTGCTATCAAATTATCTTCATTGTTCAATAATCAATAATGACCTAGCAACTGAAGGTTTATATTTTACAAAAAAAGGTAAATGAAGACCTTAATGAGAGAAGAATGTCCATGCAAAATTGGTGAACTATGCACTAGTTTTAGTAAAGCAGGAACAGCAGCTGAAATCTAATATATTGTTATTTATAAATCCACATTAACAGATTAAATGACTAATTATATACAAAGTCAATTTCGCCAATATATGGCATGTAATTCTACCAGCAAATAATGTAACAATGATTCTAACCTTTTGTACCCTAGAATATTTCAAAGTCTACCTGCTGATGCAGGAAAAATTAGGTGGTCATGCATGAGCAATGCTGCCTCTACTGATACATTTTTTATTAAAGTGCATAAAACGTAATTAGCATAAAATAATAGAGAGTTGTTGATATTTAGAGTCATTGCTGTATTTTAGTTTATGCGTTTCCAGCTCCTATGAGAATCCTCCTGATTCTAAGAAACTAATGCTGTAGCTATATTCAGTCCTGTTGGTTTTTTAAAATTTAATGTGATGATTGTGTTTGATTGCTTCAGGATGAGCATGTTGTGCTACTTAAAATAAGAACATAAGTAAAGTGCTGCTAAAAACCACCTAGTACATTCAGTGTCACACAAGGTATTTGGATACATTTTGGAATTTCACAAGCATGGCCTTAAAAAACAGTAGTATTCTTCCATTGTCATTTCACACCATCAGAACATGGATCAAGTTTCAATAATCTCAAGTACTAATATTGTAAAAGAAAGGGGAAATGTGTCTATTATTTCCACTCTGCTTATGACATGCATGATTGTATAAATCTCTTGTTATGTGTTCTCCTACCATCCTTTGTTCTAAGCTACACATAGAGTCATGGATAGCTGCTCCATCTTTCAGTAATTTAATAACTCTTTTTTGAACCTTTATAATATCCTTTTCAAGGTGAAATGACCACATAGTATTCCAAATGGCTTTAATGAACTGGAAGTGCCACATGCCAATTCTACCACACATGCAGTGGTGGGCTTCTGCTGGTTTAAACCAGCTTACCCGTACCGGCAGTTCTGACCACTGGCTGGGGCCGCCCACCCACGCCGGTGCTACCCCACCCTATATATCTGGCTCACTTGCACCGCCCATGCAGCCCAGATGATTTCCACTCCTCGCCTCCTCTACTTACTGTGCTACCACACACAGGAAATCCCCCTCTTTTTGCAGTACGCAAAGTGGGCATGCATGTGCACCCGTTTTAAGTTCTGCACTAGGAAAAGCGGTTGCTACAGTATGTGGACTCCATCTCTGCACACTTCTGAACCATTTATTCAGGTAGTTAATAAATAAAAATAATAATAATCAATAAGTACAAATGTATGTTTTTAGGATAACAGAAATCTTTAACAATCTCAAAGTGAACTTAACATTTTTCATGATAACAATATGAAGGTCAGCACAGAAATCATCAGCTGTAGCGTTTAGTGCTCTAGACTGAATATATAAACAAACAAGAAAGAAATAGGCAAATCAAGCTTAAGAAAAGGAATTTTGCAAAAGTTATATTACAGATTTTTTTAATGTTAAATCATAAAGATTATACCTACTTAATTTCTAGATCAAATAGAAAAACAGTGGCCTGCTCTTGCCTGCTACCTTATAAATCCATGGTGGCGAACCTATGGCACCTGTGCCACAGGTGACACTCAGAGCCCTCTCTATGGGTATGTGTGCCATTGCCCCAGCTCAGTTCCACCACACATGTACACATGCTATCAGCCAGCTGATCTTCGGGCCTCTACCATGCATGCACGGGGAGATGCATGTGCAGGGGTGGGGCACATGCATGAGGACTGCATGCGCAGGACACACACACATCTTATATTCTGGGTATGCATGTGCACATGTGTGCCTGAGTGTTTTGGCACTTGGTGCCAAAAAGGTTTACCATCACTGTTATATATAATAAAACTAGCTTAGGCCTATTGAATAAAACAAAAGGGACAGAGATAAACATGGAAAGATTCCTGCTTCTGACAGCAGGAATTCAAAACTTTACATGAAGGCTGCATGTCATTTGACTTCTGAAAGGCCTGACCATCAACTGCCACATAAAGGGCTAGACCAAGTATGCTTTCATTAGCAGCAAGAGCAAGAGGATGGCAAGGCAGTAGGGGTTACAAAGTACAGGGAGCCAAAAGGGCATAGATTGAAGGGAAGATATATAATGTGTATGTGGAGGGGAGATGGATTGACCAGGCTGCCCAAGCACCTAAACTTTGATTGTGTAACCTTTGTAATTTGCAATGCCTTCAACTTCAGAGATCAAGTTGTTTTTTTAAGCATCATCCTAACTTTGAACAGTTGCTGAATGAACGGTCATAACTTGAGCATTGGCTGTACTGAAAGGGAAAGATGGATAAAATTTTAATCTCCATAACCTTTTCTACATATATTTTCATGTTTTACATTCCAAAATAAAAATTGTACCTTGGCAATTCCACCATGTAATAGAACTTAAAAAATGAGATAAGAAGAACACATTGTTTTTAGTGAAAAGAACTCCTCTTGGACTTCCTTAGAAATTCTAAGAACCACAACATTTTCTATTAATTCTAAACTGACATACATGATAAATTTATAACAAACAAAACATTCTTTAAAAGGTCAGTTATAATTTTATCTAACTGTTGCTATGGTCATTGTGACAGTAGTCATGAATTAAAACTATATCAAGTCTACCTTTATTTGCCTTTTTATATCTAGTCTTCACTGGATGGCAGTTACTTTCAGAACATCTTTCTATGCAACCTTTGGCACCTTAGTGCTGATAATTGAAATACTCTGGATAGTAATCCCATAAATAGAAGAGATGTGCTACAAAGATGTATAGCACATTTATTTATACCAAGCGAACTGCCAGCTGGGAGCAACTTTTTAATTAGGTCCTGTTACTGGATGTTCATGGGGTAGCTGTAGCTGTAACTAAAATTGGTTTGTAGGAGCTTCAATTTGTGTGCTATTCCCTGGCAAAGTAAACCTGGGCATGCTCAAAATTTCCCCCTCTTCTTCAAAATGATCAACTATCATGTAACTGTTCAACCATTGTAACATAAACTTAGATATTAAAGTTTCCCCAATTGTACTTTTTCCCAGTTGACCTCTATCATACAACTAACAAAACAGAATAATAATTAAAGCAATGTAATTGGTATCAACTGGAAGCCGAACTACCTTACTAAATAATGGATGTTATGCTTTAATTTATAGTTAATGAACTAATCTCTCCCTATCTGCCTGTTAATATTTCATGACATTTGAGTTAAAATTCAAGCATAAATGCAGCAGTAGAAAAAGATACTTGGTAACATCAAAGAGGAATATTCTGTGTATACATAAATCAGAGAGAAAAAGCAAGTATTAAGTACTATGTATATAATTATTTTAAACATGTAAAGCATGTGTTTGCTTTGTACATCCATTTCCTTTAACTTAAATTCCTCAAAGCCTTTTCTAATCACTATTCAAACAACGAGTTCATCATTAAGCCTTTGAGGGCTGCTATTGAATTCTCACCACAGGAAAGATGAATGACAATGAGAGCAGCACCTCATTATGAGATACAGCTTAATAAGAAACAAAGTAGATAGAACTTTCTTCTTTCTATTCTACAAACTTAGCATTATTCTATGAATAGGTTGTATCTCATTTTGCTTCCCTAATTTCCTCTGTACAATATATATGCATATATCTATGTATATAAATAATTGGCAATTAAAATTATGTGTACAATGCTAAATATGTAACACCATTTATCTGATTTGATTTCCTCCAAAAGAAAGTTACCAAAATCTTTTCTAGAAGGAGATATTAAAGCAATCCAAAAATTTAAATAAGTACCCAATATCATGCAAAATATTTCATTACTAATTAGATAACACAAAATATGGAGTATTTTAAATGATAACAAGATCACTTTAATAAATGTATTTGTTCCTTTCATGTACTTTTGAATTATTAGCTAAAACTGAACGTTTTTGATCTTGGGCCATAAACAAATTTTGATTGATTAAAAACAAAGGTGACATAATAAAGAAGATAGGATTGGCCACAAATTATCATATAAAACATGTATAAAAGTCTTTTAATTCTTAGATTAGTCAGGTCTCCAATATTAGCCATCTCATTTATACCTTTCAGTCAAGAAGGGAGTGATTCATCCTTTAGTTTATTGGCAAGAAGATAATTCTGTATCCTTTACTTATAGCTTTTTGGCTGTTGATTGATTGTCATTATTGGTCCATGAGTTGGTAATCATATTTCCAAAAATCTGGCATTAAGTAAGATGGATGTTTGTTTTAAAATACTGTCTCTTATGTTTGAAAAACATATGACATGTTGGATGAGCATTTGTTATGAAAACTACGCTATCTGCCTCACAATATGTTTCTATTCATTGCAGTAGGGACCTGTTCTGCACAACAGTGGAGGTTTTTATTACTTGGTCTTCCTAAAAATTATAGAGTTGTAGAGTCAGAATGAGTATAATCAGGGGTTTTCTATTCATATAGAGAGTTTTATATTTTTCCCTTTAAATTCCACATTATTCATTTTAGCCCACTACTCAAAACTTTTGCTTTTTTTCAAAAATATATTCTCTTTCAGCTAAAGCTTATACATACATACATACATACATACATACATACATACATACATGCAATTTATAGACCACTTAACTGCAAACAACTGTGTGGCCAACAATGCAGAAAGAGGCAGAGACATGCATACATATGTACATTCAAACACTCACACAAAAATCATGAACAGCTTATAAACAAAAAAAATCCATGACAAAGAAATGTTCAGTCTTTACTCTGTCCCACAACCTAGGACAATAGCCAAGTCTTTAATAGATTTCTGAATGTCATCAGTGGTTGACTTTGTTCCCTCTGAACTTGTGACATCTTAAATCTTGATAAGTTCCCCCTTATCAACAGCTCAGAGCAACACTACACCTAATATTTTCTTCCAAACTGAAGTGTAGGCATTAATGAACACTCATTGAGTAGGGTTATTTATCCAAATGTGGGTCCATGTACAGTAGCGTCATCTAACTTCAGAAGAGTATGTGTTTTACACAAAGTAGCATGAATGACATAATATAGTTGTTATATCATACTATAGTTATAGGGTAAGTTAATAGAATGCTATTTTGGGGAAACAGAATAAATTCATGCATAATTTCAATGTTATGTCTTTTAAAATTCACAGACAAAAATGATGGAGAAGAGAACATGTGACCCTTATATAAGCAGATTTAGAAATATTACTAACATATTTTATTATCCACCTGATGCTTTATTAATTCCACTGTAAATTGTCTGATTCTGTTTGACCTAATTAGCTAACACCAATTTTGTTCTCTTCTCACCCACACCCCCTAGAAATTGAAGTCCCTTTTTTTGCAAAGGAAGTCAGGTAATTCCAAAAAGGTAAACTTGTTATGCTGCCAGGTAAGCTGTACATCTGGAACTCTCTCTAGTCAATTTTCAGAGAACAAGATGATTCCAAGAACAATTAATCAATTGATGTCATTTTCCTCTCTTTAACCAATGGGAAATAAAATTTAAAAAGACTAGGAAATGAGAGGAAAAATGCATACACTAATTTTTTCATCTACATTACATTTAAGTACACAAAACCAATACTAACATTACCAATACTAACATAGTAGGAAGTTCACACAGTGGTTTAGAGCAAAAGCATAAAATATAACTGATAAAAGTTTTTAAAGCTATATAAGTGAATGGTGCCTTCCTCATGAACATATTCAGTATATATATATATATATATATATATATATATATATATATATATATATAGTCTTGGTGTATTGGTCTTGTCCGTGTAAGATTGAGAATACCTTGGCGTTTAAATCTCATCCGTCATCTTCAGGCTGGTATCTTCAGCTTCGTTCTCCTGGGAGAAGAAGCTGAAGACACCAGTCTGAAGATGACGGATGAGATTTCGTCGAAACATTGCCAAGGTATTCTCAATCTTACACGGACAAGACCAATACACCAAGACCTACATACCTTTACCCGTGAAAATCTACGAAAACATATATATATGTGTATATACATACACATACATACATTTACATGGATACATACATAAATATACACAGCTATACATGTAAAGACACATGCATATGCATACGCAAAGACACACAAACAAAACTGAAACATATTAAAATATACTGTTTTTAGTCTGTACATTTAACAGATGTTTTGTGTACTACGATATTCTAAATCTTATGCATTCATAAATGATTTCATTTAATACAGTAAGAGCACTCATAAGACTCTATCATCATACAGTAGGCATGCTATTTCAAAGTGTATATTTGTCATACATTTTGCTACTGTTTATTTACAATGCCTGTCTGATAGTAATTTCTGAAGAGGTTATGAATGACTAGACTGAAGAGGTTATGAATGACTAGATTTTCTACTGATGCATTTATTCATATAGTTGATTATGTGCATCAAATTGCTTATTAACTCCATATATGTAAAGACTGAAGTGTTGAGGTACTAATACTAGAACTTCCAGTAAACAGGGAACATTTTCTTAGGTTTCTTAAATGTTGATTTCTTTCAATGTAATGGTGTGCTAAATCTTTGGAGACAGAGGTAAAATTACAGACTAGGCAACATCAGATAAAAGACAGTTGCAACTGTAAATGGAATGGGGGCATTGCAAATGCTGCAGAAGGGATATTTTCTATTTTCTTGGATTTTAAAGGCAAGAAGGGAGAGAGTACTTTTAAACTTGCAAGATGATGCTAATGCAACTTTGCAATAAATATATAGCTAGTACTCCTAGGTATTTTTTTTGTTTAGGCTACCTCACAAGGCTGGCAATTATACATGATGTTTCAGTGTAGTACTTTCATTTTTGCTTGAAATCAAAATCAGTTACTAGTTGTCTTTTGGTAGTCCTTTACTTGGAACGTCCTAAGTTCATAGATCTTTTGAAAGACTTCCCTTGCTTTCCATGTTTTTGCAATATTGTTGTAACAATGATTCTTGTCTCTTCTAACAGCTATCTCAAACTCTTTATTAAGTTCTTTACTGAGATTTTTGTCTTTCTTTGCTTTGGCTTTCCTTTTTCTTGGCAATCTACATGGTATGTTCTGACATCCAGTTTGATTTCTTCTGATTCTTTGCCTTTGGCAGCCTGTTTTCAGCAATAATGTCTTTTTAAAATCCATTCCCCAGTACCTGTGGTTTTCTATTGGTGTAATTCTGAATTTCACAAATACATGTAATACAAAAATCATCAATTTTCTGTATTATAATGTATTAAAGAATGTGCACCTTACAGAGAAAGAAACAAATAGTAATCAGTCCAAAGGTGCTTGATTATTATTATCAATCAATTTAATTATTTTATGCCAATTGCTTTTGTGGCTAATTGCAACATTTAATTGTTATGTATATTAAACAATAGCAAGATCAATAGATATAATTGGACTAAACTGTATGCCTTCAGGATTTAAAATATCCATTTCTCCATATTCTATTCAAATAGACTATTATCTGAATAATATAAAACAAATGCGGATAAATATTTTATTATAAATGTTTAGACTTCTAGAAGTTCACGTTTCTTCAATTGAAAATTTTAAGGTAGAGTATTACAGTTCTATTCAGCTCTAATGTTTTTGTCACTGGAATAAAAATAACTCATTTGTTACCTATTTTTATTAATGTGTTGCTGATTCTTTTTTATAATACAATTATAATACAAGCTATACTCACGTGCATGTGTATGCACAGCAACTTCATTTTGTTAATGCATCAAAGAAGAATATAAAGACATAGAGTGTTACTTGATCCCATACAATATATCAAACAGTAAGTAATCATGTATAAGATACTTACACAAATATAGGTTTATATAGTGATATTAGAAAACTTATGATCCATTGGCCCATTCTTTTAGAGATATTTCCTTTCTAAACAGGGAATAATTACAGTAGGCCAAAAAGCAGTGGGAGCCAATGAGACTTCCTGATCACTTTCCCATTGTAATTGCTTGTGGAAAGCTGGCAGGAGCATCAGAAATCACTCCTCCTTGGATGATCTGTGAATCTGCTTGCTATTTAGCTGAGAGCAGGGGAAACAAATAGAACTGCAGACCATGAGGAAAATCCGCACCCGTTCTTCCTGAATCAATCACCAGGTCTTTCAGGTCTTACCACAAGAAAATTGGGTCCAAAAACCAGAGGGAAGTGGAAAAGAGGGCAGTGATATGGCCCTCCCATCTTCCCTTGTGCCACATTATCTGCGGTTCAGTATATCTTACAATTGAACCTAACTGAAGGTTACAAATAGACACGAGAGTTTTAGTAGTACGTAGATAAATTTTATAAAATTATATTTAAATATCTTAATATCATCATATATGAGGGTTATGAGTGAAGATGTTAGAAACAGAGTCAGAAGCTGCCATCCAATTGTGCATTCCATGTGTGTAATAAACAATATATAGAAGGGTAGTTTATTTTAACTCCTTAATTAGTCACAGTGCAAGAAAAAGAGGGGCTTAAATACTCAATTATGTCTATTGTTTATAATATTTATATCTTGCCTTTTCTCTATGAACTCAAGCTGAATTTAAAAAAGCATCATGTATTAGAAAAGTTGGTAAAGATGTACAAAAAATTAAATTTATGGGCAAGGCTGTATATGCTATCCAGACAATGATTCTGAAGAAAGAGGAATATCTGAACTTTGATGAATTTTTAATCAGCAGACCTATGACTAAAATAATATATTAGTACAAAGAATAAAAGTAATGAGAGTCAAAGGAACAAGAATCGTAAATTAAAAATAGTACTTTCTGAATGAAATATAGGCACCAGATCAGTTATATGAAACAGGAAAAATCCATATTGTACAAATATATTGACATGTACTGGAATGAAAGGGAACTCCAATTATTTCATAGGAGAGCCAGACCAAATTCTAGACTACCAATTAATTAATAAAATTTTCAATTAAAAATAATGGACAAAGTTAAAAATAGACTGCAAACAATAGTGATCTATGCAAATCAAGAAACTACATGACAGCCATTATTATTAAATTCCAATTAAGCTTCAAGGTTAGCCTGTGCTTAGTATTTTTTTCAGTATATTTTCAGTGAATAAGTGGAGATTGTCAGATTGCTGTTATACAGTACATTGATCTCTTCACTTATTTTGCTTTATGATCAATTTATAAATTATGAATTACTGTTTTACATTATTTTATAAATTACTTGCTTTTACTTCTAACAACTAGTAACTGATAGCAGAAACTTTCTGCTTTCTGCAATGCAAGGCTTACACATCTGATTAGGCAAAATACATTGCTAATATGCAATAAAATTTAATCCGATTAAAAAAACTCTACCAATTAACATGGAAGAATTGTAGGGTTGCATTCTTGTCAAAGTATTTATTACAGCTCATATTAGCATAAATCTACAACCAAATATGAGCAAAATCCAGTTCAAATTTTATGTTTACAGAATCTAGGACAACTTCAAGTGAGGTTTTAGCAGTTTCTGAGACTATAGCATTGCATCAAATTGAATCTATTTTTTTCATAATGACATACCAGATATTATGTAAATCATCAGTATGACTTCAGTGCACTAAATAGACCATGTAAAGCATTTGAAAGAATATTTGAATCACCAGTCTTTGTGTGCATAATGCATGATTCTAATAAAAGTAATGCCTTCCACTGAAATGAAGCATCTGAGTATTTATATGCCCAAGAAGATAGCCAAAAAAGACTCTCAAAGCAGCCATGCAAATGTTTGGTAAAAACACAATTGCTTTTTACAATGTGAAGCAAGTACATTGCTATAACACACTTTGTGAAGGAGCCATGATGTGTACTGGTTAGAATCCAGTATTGCATGCTAACTCTGCCCATAGCCTAGAATTTGATCCTGACCAGCTCAGTGTTGACTCAGCCTTCTATCTTTCCAAAGTCAGTAAAATGACGACCCAGATTGTTGGGGGGCAGTATACTGACAATGTAAACAGCTCAGAGAGTGCTGTAAAGCACTATGGAGTTGTATAAAAGTCTAAGTGCTAGTGTTATTCTCTATAAATGTTTTGGATGTCCTCAGTAGGATTCTCTCTGTGCTTCATAGCAATTGTTTTTCAGAAGCATATTTTAAAACAGGTTCAGTTATTTTAAAACAGTTATGCTCTTCAATATTAGTAATCATCACAACTTTGGCCTATACCAGCAGCTGTTCATTAAAATAACTTTGGGAAGACAGTATACATATTGCGGTTTTCTTGAACTGCAAGATGAAAATCTGGGAGCATTGGAGGAGGATGTTAGTGGAAAGTAAAATAAGGGCTCTGATAATTCATTTTCCTCAGTTATATCCTAACTTTGTAAAAATAACAAGTTGTAGATCTAAGAACCATTGAGAAAACTTGCAAACAGCTTCCTTTTTACTGGAATAATACAGTAAGATGTACAACACTAAAATGCACAAGATAATCCTCCTACCCCAAAAAGCATGTATAACTTTCTTGTGTGCTGTGACTCTACAGTTCAGTACACAAGAATACACAGTGATTCAAAAGCACTAATTCTATTGTTGCATTTCACTGAGAAGATATACAAGCATCCTGACTAAAGAAGCAGACTGTCCTATGTGGACAATAGAAGGCTATACATAATTTATGTAATTATGTAAATACATTCTAATCATATTAGCTTTTTTCGCTGCCACTGCACAATATGAGCCAATAGGGTGGACCGCCGCCAAAAAAGTAATACAATCCTGGGTTGTATAAACAGCGGCACAGAACCAAGATCACGTGAAGTATTAGTACTGCTCTATAAAACCCTAGTAAGACTATACTTGGAATACTGCAACAAATTTTGGTCACCATACTACAAAAAGATGTTGAGGCTTTGGAAAAACTTCAGAGAAGAGCAATCAAGAGGCCTGAAGACTAAAGCATATGAAGAATGGCTGCAGAATCTGGGTTTGGCTAGTCTAAAGAAAGGAAGAATTAGGGGTGACATGATAGCAGCATTCCAGTATTCCAATACTCTCAAGAACTTCGAGACAGCTTTCCATTTACTTTAGAAATCATATTTGAAACTGATGGGATTTTCACAAGTAATTATAATACTAGGGGTGTTACCAATTACCTAAATCAAATGGTTCAGTAAATATCTTACAGACAGAATCATAACATCCTAGGGCTAGAAGAAACCTTCTAGTCCAAGTCAAATTAATTCTGTTTTGATATTGATCAAATAAAATATTAACTTTTAATATATATTATAAAATTAATTAATTCCTGAAGTGGGACATGAAATTTATTTCAAATTCTGACTTTTCATTTTACTGTCTTTTATTCATGGTTTGTACTGTGACCTGTCTTGGATTCATAACACCACATAAACTGGGTCCCAAGCTGTGATGTATTTTACTATTCTCCTATTCCTCTGAGGCTTTTTCTTTCTAATTATCACAATGAGAAGATTGGGCCTTCTTCCCCTCAGTTTGATCACTGTTTTTCATGCATGATACCATCTGCCTAATAGGCTTTGCTAACCAAGTTTCATATTGCTGCTTCTGCCATTACATCTCCAGATATCTTGACACAGGTTTTCTCAACATTAAAGACATCTATTTTGTTCATGACAAGGTTTTAGGAAGTTTTGCTTCCTCCTCCAGTATCACATAATGCAGTGATGTCACATAACGTCACTCTGTAACATGTAGGAAAATGAAAACAAATTATTTCTATATTTGTCAGAAACAAAATCAGATTTCATTTTAAAAAGGCAAACTCAAGCACTCAAGTGTAAAAGAAGAACATCAGAGGCCAGTTTAATTTGTGCAAAAGAAACTGAATTTGGTAAATTTTCTAATGCTGAGATTACTTTAATAAGGTATATCCTGCTTCACCCTTGGTCACTGTAAAAAGGCTAGCATGCATTCTTGTTCCAACAAGTATACCTTTTTTTTAGTTTATATAAATTAATGATAAACTTATAAACACACATACACACACACACACACAAATAATTCATTTTTTCCATTGTCAAGGGGAAAAACACACTAATGGCATTAACTTCCCTTTATAAATGTTCTATAATTATCCCAAATTATTGTCATCAGTAACATTGGGATATTTATATAGAGTTCTCACATAGCTTCTTAGGAATTCCATTAGAAACAAGCGTGAGTGTTCAGGTTTTCACCCTCATGTACTTTATTGGGGTAATGTCTGGCTGAACTATATATCACTAGCTCAATATCTATTATTTGTAAATTAGTTAAGGTTTCTGTGAAAAGCATAGCTTCACTTAGCTCAGAGTTGGAAAGGGTTGTTAATCTTTAGGAAAGTTGTACTATGAACAAGACAGCCAGAAAATTATAGCTCAGCAATTTTCCGGCTTTGGAAGGCTGGTTGTTTTAATGGGCATGAAATTCATGGCCAAGCCAAAATCTCTTGTTTGTAACTGAGTCAGTATTTCTAAAACCTTTATTTCCTGAGGAAATTACTTTGAAGGTGCCACTTTAGATATGTAGTGAAGAGCAGTTTCATAGCCACAGCCAGGAGAAAAAAGAGGCAGAGGGAAAAATAAAGAAGAGGAAAAGGATAATGTTAATAGTGTTTATATGTTTAGCATGGCTACGTTCTATTAGTAAACAAATATGTGAAGAAGAGAAATAAAAATTTAATTTTAAACTCTCAGTGGAGGTGAATTTGGCTTTTCTATTCCTGCTGTAATATGCAATAGAATAGTCACTAACAATAAGTGAGTCTGGAAGATATTTTTTCAACAAAAGAAAAAAGCTACTAAGGAAGGCAGATTTGCATTTTTATACATAAGTTGCTTAGGAAAGGTCTTCATATTCTGAGAAATATCTGCTTCAAGAGAATTATTTGACATATTCAGGTAGAGTAAAGCTTTGCATGATCCAATGGGCCTGTCAGGCAAGAACCCTGCACTACTTACACATTTTTTTTTAAAAAAAAAGCTTTCAGCCAAATTGTAAATATCAAAGCTAAACAACTCTTACATTGGTTCAATAGAATTTTCTTTTAAAAAACCTAGTCAAGAACAGATTGATTGATTGATTGATTGAATCAGTGTCAACCCTTAGTGACCAAATAGAGTCAGGAATATCAACCCCTAACGTAAACATTTTATTTATTTAGTTATTAGTTTACATATCTGTTCTTTCCTATTACATAATGATTTTTCTAAGTTTTCTTAAACATTTGAATGATATTCTCTGTCATTAGAAGCCTTGTAGCAAAGTAAAGTGTTGGGGACAAGAGGATAAACATTAAATAACCATTAAAAAAAATTTCTAAACACCTTGAAAATGTGATTTAGCTGTGAAAGGCAGAGGCAGAAAACAAATGTTCATTGCTCAGATGTGGAAAACAACCATTTTAAAAGTCACAAAGGCTGTATTTCCATGGCAATTATATAGCAGTCATTCATATCCCAATGAGTAAGAATACAGCATCTTTTTTTTCACAATTGTCGGGGAATATAATAGTTTTTGATAAATCTATTTTGGTGGGTGGGACTGTTTTGGTTTTGGGAGTTTTTTGGTTCTTTTAAAATGATACTTCTATATAGTCATAACTTGTGCATTATTTATTAACCAACTGTTGGTATGACTTGCTGGCTAGTTAAGAACTCTGGCAATGTGTTTGATTTCTGATTCTCAGCTACAGATTACCATCACTACACCAAAAGCTCTATAGGAAGCTGTACTTTTCCCTTGTCTTGAGTTATGGCAATTCATGACTTTTTCCATGCCTATTTTCCACACTGAACAGCAAGAAAACATTGATTCCAAGTACTTAGCTATAGTATATGTCTGTACATATGTTTATGTATGTGTATTTGTGTATGACATGCTTCAACAGACTGAATTCTTTCCCTGAATGGAATACAATTGAGGTTATAAAATCTATGTACATCTACTTAGAAATAAACAATACTAATTTCAGTAGACCTTCTTCCAAATTATCCTGCTGTGAATTCACTGGAAGGTGGGCTTCTCTTCCCATCAATAACTACTAATACAGTAATATGAACTTTTTCATATTTTCATTGCATTCTTCTGCAGGTAAAGTAACTTAACATCAGAGGCTTTCTCTTTTGTAAGCAAAACGCATTGCTTACAAAACAAATACATTACTAATATATCTTTTACTCTAGAATTCTATCTTATTGTCTATCAGAATAATCTTATCTATCTAATCTAATTGCATTGGGTGTCTGGTGTTAATTTTTCTGTTTAAAAAAGAATGAATCAGTGTAATCAAGATTTCAAATAAATAAATGAAATTCACTTTAAAAATATAAACTTTCTACATGATGTGAAAAAGAAATGAAACATCAAAATCATATGAAAAAAAGAGCTAACACCCAAAGTTTCACAATCCTATCCATTCCCTAGTAATGTGAGTAGTAGTACCCATGTTCATATAAGTGATAGGTTCTATAGCAAGGGTTGCTACATTGTTAAGAAGATAGATTATTTATTATCATGGGTGATTAGGACACTCTACTAGTATTATTAGTTTGGTTATATATTGCTTTGAATAAAAACTTATGACTATATTTTAATATAGCTAGTAATAAGCACAGTAAATAAAAGTACAGTGGTACTGATATTTAAGTTCTACTATGTGGTTTCTTTTAAGTATGCTATATGTTACAATTTTTTGCTATAATGAAGGTATTCAGTTACCATGAGTGTGCAATGAATTTTATCAGACTAAAATGGTACAGAAGCAACGTTGCCATAGAAATGGAATGGCACCACAGAGAGAGACATATAATCATCAGTGTATCTAGAATGTTGTGGCACATAACTATGCATGAGAAAATGGCATGCTGGGATTGCATATAAAATTATGCTAGGATTGCTTCTAATGTTGCTATCCCTGATGTCTGGCAGAATATACTATGGCTTTTCAGAAAGATAGTATAAAGAAGAAACAAACAAAAATCATAGAGAATCAGATCAGAGAATGAGTGAGTTAGAAATACAAATAAGTGTAAAATATTAGCAAGAAAAACTAGTAATGAGGTTAATAAAAAGTGTAAAGAGTTAATGGTACAGGCAAAAATGAGACAGGAATGAGAACATAGAGAAATTGCAGTCATAAAACTCTGAAAAGAGAAATTTTAAAAATTATTTTTAAAAAAATGAAAAAAAGATCATTGTTAATCATATTTTTCAGGACTGATTTATAGCTCTCGAGATATTGTTGGACTATAGTTATCATCATCCTGAGTTATTAGCTAATATATTTCTATCAATTTCTAAAGCAATAGCCCCCAATCTTTTGGCCACTAGGGACTGGTTCTGTGAAAAGAGGTTTTTATGTGGTTTTTATATGAAAACCAGGGAGTGTGGTTTCATGTGCTACCAGCATCTCACAGTCGGAGACCACTTTTTGCGCAGATTGATTTCTGGCATGCTGTGGACCGATGTTCATCCAAAGACCAGGGGTTGGGATCTGGTCCTAAGATACAGAATATAAAGAGGATAGCTATTGTAACATTTTAAGTAAATCTGTGCAAGATTATGCTTTATTAGAAAGCTAAAGATTCAATTCATCTACAGTATATTAATATCAGTTATAAACTGTTCAGTGCTTTCAGTAAAATAGCAGTCAGTGGGAGACAAATCACTCATTATTCACTTAATTACTCAGCTCAACAGAGTGATTATGGATTTTAAAATCCAAAGATTTTGTACCTTTAACTCTGCCTGGTGGGTAGTTCCCCAATCACAATTGGTGTGCAACTTGAGGGTCCTCTATACTTACAATTCCTATTGGGAGAGAGATGACTACTGTGTCTAGACAGATCTCACTCATGTTATCTTATGCATCTTTCCGAACCGGGGACCTTGCACATGATGCCTTATACATAATCCCTCCTCATTTGGATTACTGTAAAGTGTTCTACAAAAGGGTGTTCTTGAAAAAGCTTCAAGTTCACTGCCTCTCAACGTGGTTCCAGGTGTGATTGAGATTGCAGGTTGCCACCTATATAACTCTACATGCCATATCCACCAAACAATATAATGTGATTGACTCTAAGATTCACTTTTCCTTTGTGATAGTACTAGCCCCATAAAATAATATCCCTCAGAGATTAAGATAGCCCCGTCACTGTTAGCTTTTCATAAGCTATGAAAAACCTGGATGCTCTCCTAGGTATTTAGGCTGTGCTGTGCAGTTAGGTGGGGCCTGCTGGTTAAAGTTGGTTATTCTTATTCTTTATGAGTTGGGTTATGCTATGGCGTCAGGTGTTTGTTTTTTATTAAGAGGTTATTTGGGTGATGACAGCCTTACAAAATGTATAAACTAGAGTAAATTACCCAGAATTACTTAGGTAGTGACAGATATTGTAGATTTTATTAATAAACAAGCAAACAATAAATACAGAGATAAAGATATTTTAAATTAAAAAGTCATTAAAACTGAACTCTATCTTTTACCCAGAACTAATCTGAACCAGCATTATATACTGTTGAAAGTGAAGAAGACAAACGATATAAGGAACATATGCACAGTCCTAAAATAGATCTAAAATATCCTGTTATATGTTCAGAATTAAATGAATGCTCAAGAAAGAAAGGGAAATAGAAAGGACAAGAAAAATAATGTGATTTAACATAAAGAGATCCGTTATTATTAGAACACTGAAAAAACTCTACATTACATTTGCTCTGAATGTTTCCCAAGATTGTTGTGAAATTATCTTACCAGTACCATTTTTGTTCTTCATTTCCTTTTCCCACACATTCAGCTGTATGTATCTCTGTCATAACAATATATGCCATTCATCTAACATTCATTAAATCAGTGAATGCTAATGATGTTTATTTATTTATTTAGGTTTAGAGGGCCATTTCTAAACTCACAAATAACTCTGGGTCACTACACATAATTAAAAGAAAATAAAGCAATTACAAAGAAACCAAACACCCATACATGGCAAAATAAACATCCACCATCTTCAGTTAGCATTACTCTTTACTGTTTATCTTAGTTAATTGCTCTTTACTTAGTTAGTGGAATTTACATTTCCAGGCGGGGAGTATGCTGTCCAGCCAGTTTAGAGTTAATGGGATTTGGGATAGGTAGTTAGGAATTGAGAGCTGTCCCCTTAAGGGAATGCATCATGGTAAATGTAGTTAAGGTATCCTGGGGAATGTCGTCCATGTCATGTGGTCACATCTGTAATCCTGATTGGTCACTGAATTGACGCTTGGTGGGTTGTGGGAGATTTCTCTTTCTTCTTGCCTGAAGACACAGCCTCGTGTAACAGCTATACTCGCTATCTCTGTAATTATGAGATGAAATATAGGTATGACAGTTTAATATCTTCCTACACCACGATTCAGATATACAAAGGATTGGTCGGTTCCATCAGGGGTGTCAAACTGGCAGCCCTTGGGCCAGATGCGTCTCACACACAGGCTATGCCCACCCCAGCTCTGCAAAGGCAAATAAGTCACAATATGTCACAATACATCACGTGACACAATTGAGTTTGACACCCATGGGTTCAATAGTCAGTCATAATCAGCCCTGAGAGAACAGGCCTGAGAATTGTGTAAAACTAGGAGATATCCATCACTGCATGTGGCACTATATTTAAGAAGAATTATAGCTTCTGCATGGCCTTCAAGAGAAATTCCATATAGAGAAAATTGAGCAGTCCAGTTGTAGCAGTCCAGCAGTCCAGTGGGTCATGAATAATCTCTGCATATTC
The DNA here is from genome assembly GCA_009733165.1 of Naja naja. NCBI lineage: Eukaryota > Metazoa > Chordata > Lepidosauria > Squamata > Elapidae > Naja > Naja naja. Next base: position 17,044,349 of record CM019152.1, on the reverse strand, counting down.
TACAAGAGAAAAAAATATATACTGACTAGCTGTTTTTCCATCTTCATATAAGCAGCTATTTTTGCCTCTGAAAAATAGAGATAGGAGAATGGAACTAAAAACAAAGAAAAAGAAAAGAAAAAGATATCAGCATATTTTGTTAGATTTGAGATTTAAAGAAAACTATATATTTTCTTTTTGTTTCTCTCCAAGTTAAATAAACTGTTCTCAGATTTTCACATCAATTTAAGCCTTGGTTTGTTCAACCATTGATTACTCAACAATGATTAATGAGTATGCTAATAGTGATAAACCATAAACCAGGAATTACAATCAATAATGAAGGGGTAGGCAATTTAACAACAATTCATACACTTTCCTTAGGGCAATCCTCCCCCTGAAAAATATGCAAAAATATTAAACTATGAATAGCTATAATTAAAAGACCTTCTGAAAGCCTATCATTCAAACACCGCATTAATCAAATTGATATTTGTACATACTCAACATCCTAATTTAAGATTAATCTCTGCATCCCGAATTACATGTTAATTTCCTTATTTTAGTAATATTTAGGGACTTAAACTTTCAAGTAAGATCCAAGAAGCAATTATTCATTTTGTTAAAATGTAATTGTGAAGATTAAATTTTGCAAGCCTTACCTAGGAATAAATAAAATCCACCACTATGGTAAAAAATACTAAGATGTGTTACAGTTGTTTATACTGCAAAGCACTTCTTTTAATCATTTTTGAAACATGCAGATTTTCCAATCCTTCCCATATACCCTGGGCTACTCTGCGAAACTGTTATATCTAAAAAATATCATGAGTATCTTGATTGCTCCTGTAAATAAATATTCAATACATTGCTTAGTCTAACAACTTGCACTTTTCTGCTTTTTTCTTTTTGTTAGTGAACGCACAGCTTCACATTTAGCCAATCTTCCATTTTGCCTAGTTGTAGACAAATTTCACTATAAATTGAAATACGTTTTATTTTAATTTTAATTATTTTAATTTTAAAAATGTAAATAAGTTATGTAGTTGCATTTACCATTTGATCTTTCATTAGGTTAAATGCAAACTTAATTCTGGAAAATGTATGCAATAGTATTAGCCAAAAACATTGCATTTTGATGTTACATGCATATATACATATTTGTATATACCGGATGAAAATAATTTAATTGAAAAACTCTCAGGCACATTGTGATAACAATGAACAATCAGTTGAGGAATGCTGTATCAAACATCTATACCACTACTACATTTATGTCATTATGGTGCAATGGAAGTATTTGTAGTATTTTTTCCAGTCCAAAGACTGAGCAAGAGATCATAAGAATATTGCACATAGTCTCACAAAAATAGCCTGATTCCTATTTATAAAAGCTAACTTATAAAAGTCAGGATTCTGCAGTGCAGCATAAGAAGGAGATAAATATTGCTTTCAGCAACTACCTTAGATTCTAATAATACTTAGAAGATCCCAGTATGAAACCATCCCCATACATAGATGGTGCTCTGACTTTCCTCAGGGTGAATCTGTCTGTGAAAATCTCACTTTGCAACCTAGCCCTCTTTCACTGCTCAGCCTTCTGTTCTTCCATTCTTTGGCAGTGACATGATTAGGAAGCTTTAATTAGAATTAAGCTTTGAGGTACAGACACAGAATGAAATTTCATCATTGTAATCAACTGCAGCATCCAGAATCAGTCTCTGGAACAGAATGAAAATATAAAATAGGCTAGAGTTCATTAATTAACTGAATTCATAGATACAGTTTTTGTTTTTAATGTCAATTATATTTGAAAGGTAAGTTAATGCACAAAAAGGTAGTAAATGCAACTGAGCAAAATGTGATTATGGGAGTGCTTGTTGCAGAATATTAAATAATGCAACATAGAGATAAATGCATAATTGATGAAAAAGATAGGGATCTATTCCAAGTTATGCTAATTGTTCCATCTGAGAATTATGAAATATTGAGTATTTACACTGCTGTCATATTTTAAAATCTATTTATGCATTTATTGACTATACTGTAATATTACATATGCATTAAATATATTTTGCTATGTATGAACAGCATAGGCTAAGACAGATAAGAAATCAGTTTTAGCCAATCTACTTTCCTCCTTCTAAAATCTCTTTCCCTCACTTTCCCCATATAATTTGTAACTGCTTCTCCTTGTCATCCATATTTCAGTTACTGATGCTGGAATGTATGTGAGTTTTCTTCTGTTTGTGTTGTGGCCAAACAAAGATTATAATTCCCAAAGTTGTGCTGTCCACCACCTGAATCTTCATGATTACAATACAGTGCATCCTCTTGGGCTTTCTACATTTTCACAAACTGCTCCATGTGTTTTTTCCTGATTTCTATCTGGTACCAAGACTGAATCTCTGAACTTGGCAGATCGTAAGTCCACTCCATTCCACAATAGCTTAGTGATAGCTTCTCCAGCAGCAGGGCAGACAACATCTGAAATATGTATAAGATGTTTTATAGATGGCACTTTGCACCAGCAAAATTAGCTAAGATGTTCAAAGATAAATCAGCTAAATGCTGGAAGAGCCACCAGACACCTGAGACATATTACCATGGTCTTGTATAGAAGCTAAAAGATACTTGACAAAAATACACACATGGTTGGAAAAAATGATAAAACAACGCATAGATTTGAAACCTGAAATATTTTTATTAGGAATGGTACCTGAAGGTTACAGTAAAGAAAAAACATATTTAATTATTCATGTATTAAGAGCAGCCAGAATTGTATTTGTTCAGAATTGGAAAAGTGATAAGATATTGATAGAGGGAAAAGTAATTGAAAAAAATATTTGAATGTGCAGAGATGAATAGGTTAACATTGGTAATCAAAGAAAAAGAAGAAACAGAATATTATATGGTATGGGATTTATTTTATCAATGGTTGGAAAATAAAACAAATTAAAATGGACAAGATGAATATATAGAGCAATAAGTTGAGATTGTTAAAAAATAGATATATTAAATAATAGCTATAAGAAAATGTGATTATTATTATAGTGGTAAGAAAAGTATTAATTATAATTGTAAGCACAAGATATATGTACCCAGGTTGAAATGAAATGAAATAATTGTAAAATATAAAATAAAAAAAATTAATTATGAAATATGTATGTCCAAACTTACAGGCATATTCTTGCATTTCTCTCTTTTATTTCTTTGTGCTCTTGATTGTGTGATGATTCATTTGCCTTCTCTAAAGAAATCCATGACTTTGATTTAGACTCATGCACTTCCTGCCATGCTATAGGCCTGGAGAAATAAATATCAATGCTGTGTCTTTTTTTTGCTTACCTTCCAAAATGGGAAACATGATCCTTTATTGTAGATTTCAGAATTTTTACACAATATTTATAGTTTTTCATGCTGAGTGAAAATGAAGTCACACTACAAACAGTTTCATATTCAATCTTACATTCCATTAAAAAAAATCATAATAGTAAAAATTCAAAGTCCACTAGAAATATAGTAAATTTAAATGTTTAAAATTTGTAGATAGAAGAAAAATAAATATTGTATTATATTTATCTGCTAGCATGGTTTTACGAAGGATCATGCAGACATGTGTGTTTTTATTTTTTTTTCTTGTATATATTACAGGATGAAAAGGATAAGGGTAAGGAAAGACATTTGAACACAGTTCCCCTTTGTGGACCAGTAAGGGGGGAGAGGAATGGTTCCACATGAGTGGCTGGCAAGTGCACTCATGTGTGTGCAGCTCCATTTGCATGAGCGGCAGACTTATATACCTGTTGCTTGGTCAAATGGAGCACATGTGCACATGGTCACTTGCTGTTTGGGGAGGTATCCAACATCCGCAGCCCAGTTCCAAATGGCTCACAGCCCAGTAGTGGGCCATGGCTGGGACCCACTACTGGGCTGAAGTGGACCCCTGTATTAAAATGCAACATATTAGTTCAAATAATTAAAAAAGAATGAATCCATATTTGGTCAAAATGCCTATATTACACACCACCATTTTTTTGTTATTATTATGTACACAACAATGTGAAATCATAGTTTCCACTTCTTTACTTAGTGTTGACCTTCATATTCCCCCCCTTTTCTTTATACCCACAAATGTTAAATTTTCAGAATAACACAGCAGAAAGACATTTGATAATGTATTTAAACTGTCAATTTCTGACTAGCTAAATAAAATATTTAACAATACAACTTTTTAGATTGTTTGAGAACAATTGTATTGATTTGGATATATTATAGTCTCTTTTCTTTGTTTATATTGATATAGAAACAGCACCCAAGTTCAGACAATTCTAGGCAAAGTATACTATTTAAAAAATGAAACACTAAATAGAAACTAACACACCACCAGAAAGTTATAGAAAACAGAACCAAAAGAAGTCACCATCTGCTATCCAAAGTAAGGCCTGAAAAAAAAAGTGGATTTTCCCCCCTGGTCTATGGAACACCACTAAAATAAGAGCCTTGGTGATGCAGGCTGTTAAACACCTAGCACTTAGCTCCAGCTGCCTGCAATTAGTGCAGGCTCGAATCCCATCAGGCTCAAGGTTGACTCAGTCTTCCATCCTCCCGGGGTAGGCAAATTGAGGACCCAAGATTGTTGGGGGCAATAAGCTGACTTTGTAAAAATGCCGCTTTGGGGGGGGAGGCAAAAAGCCCTAGTAATAAGCAGGCATATACAATAGAATGAAGGCTATTGCTGGGCACATTGGGTTGTACTCCAAAGATTGTAAGCCGCCCTGAATCTCCAGAGAAGGGCGGCATATAAATGTGAATTTAAAAAAAAGGAGCAATATGATCTTTGGGAGAATGTCATTTTACAAGGTAAGTCCCATAACAAAGAAGTACAGATATTTTTCCAAGGAAACACACTCACAGAAATACACCCACACCCACAACAACTGCTAAGTACACAGTAGGATTTAGACATTATTTGGTTTAAAGCTTTACAACTAGAAATCTCCAGAGAGAAAAATTCCAAGTTTATAATATTCTACTTTTTTTTTGCACAAGCAAGCATATTATTTGCCTTTCCATTCTTAAATTAAAATACTGATCTAATATCAAGTGAAGTACTTTAATGGTGCAGGATTTTATAGTACAGTAGGAATTGCATTTCATATTCAAAAGAATCCATTTAATTAACTCCAACTAGATGAATAATGTAGCAAGCCACTGATTGTTTCATGTTTCACAACAGATCGCACGAAAGCTAAGCCAGCTTTAGCTATTTGTCAATGTTTAATGTCTTAACACAGAAAAAGAACTGGATGGGATACATATATGGATTAGAGTACATAAAAGAAATATTAATCTCTGCAGCTCTAAAAATAAAAAGCAGTGCAAAAAGTCAACAAGGAAACTAAAATCCTAGAAGGATATATGAAAGCATTAGAAGAGAAAAATACATTTTTACCAAAGCAAAATATAGTAAATCATACAATATATTTTTAAAAAGCTTGTGTCATGAAAAATTAAGGCTAGGCTAATATTAATGGTATTTATTCTCCTAAAGAGCAAATAAGATTGAACAACTTTTGTGCAAAGTAGATGTGTGAATTGAACCATTTATCAAAATTTCAAAATTTCAACTTAAAAAGAAGGATTTCAGCTTAAGTTTATTTGGAATTATAAATATTTCTGAAATGCACAAGAGAAGTGTGGGTTTTAATATGTTGAATATTCTCAATTATATTTGCAGTCTAAACTCCTGCTTACTTAGGACCAAATGCAACAAATATTTTGAAAAAAATACTTATTATTCTGCCTTATATTATTGTAATACTGATTATAAATTTGTAAATAAAATATGGCATAGGTTAACAATGTTTGCTTCATGGATTGGATACTCAGAATTATGACTGAATTTATATATTAATATAGTAGTTTTTCAGACACACACAGAGACACAAACAAATGCACACATATGCATACAGTAAATACTAAACCCTGTTGCAAAGATCTTTATATTATGAAACAGTCTATAAGAGTACTACTGTTAATCTTATTTTCCCCTTTGGTAAAATGTAAATGTAACAAAAAAGATGGGCTTGAGGTGAACTCTTTCCTGAAACTATATGAACAGACCCTTGTGGTGTAGATATGGTTTGCCATTGCCTTTCTTATGTTAGTTTTTCCAACTTCTAATTTAATCTATAGTCTTATAGTTATGTCTTTATCTGAGATATTCTTTTTAGTACAATATTTGAAATTCAAGAAGAATCAACACATACAAAGAGTTAGTGCCAGAACAATTCTATTTTTTATCCACTGCATGCACAAAACAAACTATGTGACTATTTCTTAATTTTACCTTTTCTAGTCTTAAACAACAATTCATAATATTCATAATTGCAGAGTATTAGGAATTCTGTGTAATTCTATTATAGTGAGCCAAATCATTGATCCTTTTTCAATAGTGTTGTTTATACTGAATATTAGCTGATTTTCTAGACAAAATATTATAGGCCCAGGAATTTTTGAAATCATAATATGTGCTCTATTATTGACTACATATGTTTTTCAGAGCTAAATATAATAAAAGAAGCATGCTATGTCAAAAAGGGGAGTATCTTTATAGACCTTAGCAGAGCATTTGATACAATTAACAAAGAAATATATACAGCAAATTGACTGTCCCCAATATGGAATCCAGACCACTTCCCCTGATCAAAGCCCTTTACACAAATATCTGCTTGAAAGTCTTGTGTGGAGTCAATGGAACCAGGGCACATAGAAAAGAAATATATAAAGAGAAATAAGAAAAAAATACATATTTGTATCTTTATTGTTTCATCCATGAATCATTGACTCACTCAGATTGATGAAAGATCCTGAAGTACTTATGCCTAAGGTATTCAGCCCCTCATTGAAACAATTTTCTATATGCCAACAATATGATTCTCTTATCATTTTCACAAGTTGGATTGCATAGATTGTAAGAAAACTTGGTTCCTACACAATAATAGTCTGATTATTAATAAATCCAAGTCAAGGTTGTAGACTGTGAAAAATTGTCAGATACAGATGCCTATTACATGGTAAGTTAATAGAGCAAGCTAACACATTTCTTTATTTAAGAATAGTTTTGTCTGGGATTGAGTCTTGGCTCCTTCAAATCAAAGCTGGTTGCTCAGAGCAAGGATATGCTATGTACAATATGAATTCATAGTTAAAACCAGTAAATTACTTATATCACAGTTCCTTAGACAATTGTTAAGGTATACAAAAAGCCAAGTTACCCTATGCTCTTATTTCTTATAGCTGAAATTTGGAGTTTAAAAACATACCATTATCAAAGAAAAGTTAATCACAGAATTATGAGGAATATTTTTGATGTGACTAAAAGAACTCCAGCTTCTTTGCAATTAGAGTCAATTTTGGAAAATATATACTTTATAAAGAGACAATGATGACAGACTTCCACAATTTCTCCAGACTTGATTTACAAAAGGGATCCATTGAAGTTGCCAAAGATTTTCTGAGCAGATACAATGAGAATATGAACAATGGATTTCAACTAGAATTCTGCTGGAAAAAAAAGAAACTATTGTATATGAATGAAAGGGTTTGAAAGAAGTGATAGAGAAAATATGAGAAAGCAGATATGAAAACTTTGTCTGAAGGAATCTAAAGATCGCTGGGAGAAAGAATAAAAAATGTTTATTTGATTAAGATTAAAATAAATGTGTTGCTGATTCTGATAATGTTTAATAGTTTGTATAATGGAACCGGATGATGATGTTTCGGAGATAAAAGGAAGAAAGATTCAAAAGAGTTTAGTGGCACAGTTTGTAATAGTTATGTTATTTCTGATAACCCTTTAATGGATTTTTGCTGATTAATATGAAGTGATGGGGCTTAAAAGAAGTTGATAGAGAATATGGTGAGGTATGGAAAGAAGGGTTGATTGGCTTTATTTTAAAAGATAATGATAATTTTTAACGTTGATCATACTTAGTAGGGATGACGGGGAAGGGTTTTTTTTTCTTGCATTTTATTTTTTGTGATTTTTTTAACCTTTTTATATATTTTATAGTAAATAAATTGTATTTATTATATCTATAATTATATGTATTTATTATCTATATAGTGTAATTAATAGAAATTATTACAACAAAACTGACAGATCTCAAAATTATGTGATAGAACATTCTTACTTAGAAATCTCTTGGATTCTAGACCTTACAAATTATATTAAGAGTTGCAGCATCACTATTTTATATCTAACCTCTCTGGAAAACAAGTTAAAAAAAACTGCTGGACAAGAATTTCATAGAGATATTTTTACCCTCAGTCGGGGAGCACATTGAAATGGATTAGATCCTATAAAACTGGAAAATACCAAAATACAAAACAGTATTTACTTGAAAGAAATTTCAGCAGCTACACACAATTATTAAATATGATTTTTTAATCAAATTCTTTACTATGAATTCATATATTTGTGGAACTCCAGAGATCTAAGGCATGGAAAGTATATTATTTGAATGCCAGCTGTGCAGAGAGAGAGATCAATATCAGGTACACACATTAGACAAATGGCCTATTGGGATCCATACGTTATAACAACATATGTTATGTATGGTCAAAACTCAAATATTCTATATAATATAGCATTCTATCTGAATAAAACAGTATAATTGAAAACTGAATAGAGTATATAGATCTGACTAGGGTAAAGTGTAGGGTAATAATAAAGAAATGTGAATTGTATTTTCTTTTAGTTCTGTTTTTTATTCAGTTTTGTTACATATGGTGGTATTATTTTGCATTTTGTATTCTGATATGGTCTCATAGCTGATCATGAAAGTAATATTTTTAAAATACTTTCATTTTTAAATCACAAGAAATATATTTTACATTTCTTAACATGTAAGATGGCCCTATTAATTCTCCAAAATTATTATTCCAATTTTTCATTTGAAATTCATATCTGTTTTTAAAAATTCTTATACAATTAAATTGTTGGCTTTCCATTTGTTAAGTATTTGTTACATTTTTGCTCACCAAATAGGCCCAATACTTGGAATAATAATTAATCATAATCATAATTACATCAATATTTCAAATTTTGGCCATTCACTGCATGCCTTCATTATATAAAGAGCCAGTAAATTCATAACTTTACCATGCATCAGGGTATCAAACTTAAATATGCAAATCAAACTCAATCATTTATTTGTAGTATTCTGTTCTTAAAATTACATATCTTATCAATCTTACTTTCAAATATATAGTGTATCCTGTAGTACATTTCAAACGGGTGGGGTTCTAGTTAAATAGATAAATGATCTGTGTTATGGTAAGATAACACATGCCTCTGGGCCACAGTGACATGAATTTTTTTTGCCTTTATTCAATGTCATTTTATTACTGTAGTTGAAGTGTAGAATATTATTACAGTTCAAATTATGGTAAGAAAATGATATTGTTCAGCTACTTTAATTAGAATTACGATAATGTATGTATATATTTTCTCCATGCTACAGCATAAATAAATTCCATTACAAATGTTGCTCCTTTAAAAAACAAAGTCAAGAACACAAGGGTATGATAGCATTACACTGAATGATTGATCTGACATTAAAATAACATGCTTTGGAATTTGGTCACTGTGACACTGACAGATTTATTAAGAATATCTGGGATTAGAAAATATATAAAACTATCCATATTTAAATTAAAAAGCATTAATATTTAATAGTAAAAATATGCCCAGTATTTTTAGCTTTTATAATACTGATCTCAGCTTCTTTCAACTTGGTAAATATTGATGTTTATAATTTTCCCCCTCTAATCCTTTACATATGCTTCTTCGCTTCAAAATATTAAAAAAATATAAAATGCATCCAACTACAGAACATTCCTAATCTATTAATATCGTTGCCATTATTTGTAGAATGTTACATGATTAATCATTTCATACACATTCAAAACTTCCATTATCAATCAAGAGAATTTGGAAATAAAGGTCAGTTTCCATAGGTTTCAGGTAATGTTTTAGCCAATACAGTGTGATTCTACTGATTGGAGACACTAAGCTCTAATCTCGAGCCTACGATTCACTGATTGCAAAATGTCATAACAAATTATAGCTATGCATTTCCAGAGATATATATCTTGGCTATAATCGTGGCAGTCTGGGTTTTGGCAAATAAGGTCTTAGCCTGCAAGCAATTCTTTTTAATCCAGGCTTTTAATATGCACAGCACATACTTTCATAAGCACATCAAACCACTCACATAAGAACTGTCTTAATGAAGCTACACTGTTATGTTTCTTCAGAAAGGTAAAATTGCTGAAGGACATGGCTTTATTATCAGTGATGCATACATCTGTCTTAAACAATAAATTCTGATATTTCTAGCTACATCAAAATATTATGCTTATTTATTACAGGAACACAAGTCAAAAGCCTTCAAAATCAAACCGAACCAAGTGTATTAGTTTTGTAAAGGAAGATTGTGAATTTGTGACCATGATCTTTTTATAATTGTCTGCTTTCTATAAAATGTAACTAAATTTAGTGCAGAATGGAAGCAACATTAAAAAAAAACTGTCAGCAGTGTATTTATTTTCCAGCAAAGCTACTATTCACCATTTTGCTCTTTTTTTTAGTAATACCTTATGGCTGTTTCAAAAACATTCCAGTAGTAGTTTTTAATCATTTCACCAACCTTGTTCATCTTTCTTTTAACCTGCAATCACCATTTTTCTAATTCATTATTCATGTATATCACATGCCCAAGGCATATGGGTTCATGCTAGCTGATTTTTGCCTCAAAAAGAAAATCAGATGGTATTTGATTCAACTATGACTGATTGTCTGCAATTGTATGAACTGTACATAATACCTGGAAAGGCCAACACTAACTATTCTCATCTTTGTTATCATTGACATGTGCTAACTATTCTTACCAAGGACTCAGTGGCCCAGTGGCTAAGACACTGAGCTTGTGGATCAGAAAAGTTGGCAGTTCGGCAGTTTGAATCCCTAGCACCGCGTAACGGAGTGAGCTCCTGTTATTTGTCCCAGCTTCTGTCAGCCTAGCAGTTCAAAAGCAGTAAAAATGCAAGTAGAAAAATAGGAACCAATTTGGTGGGAAGGTAACAGGTTTCCATGCACCTTCGGCATTTAGTAATGCTGGCCACATGACCATGGAGACATTTTCAGACAGCACTGACTCTTGGCTTTGTAACGGAGATGAGCATCGTGCCCTAGAGCCGGAAATGACTAGCACATATGTATCTTTACCTAACCTTATCTTTATTATATTGATATTTCTTTCTACTCCATGACTACTCCAGCATATGTTCTATTTTTATTCTTGTTCTACAGTATATGTCTCTGTGTTGTGTATGTGTGTATAATGAAACATTCTATCATTTCACTTTCTGCTAAAAAAAGGGAAATCTGACTTTTTCAACCTCCTCTTTATAATGATTTGAATACATTGAATATATATATATTCAAGACAAGTCCAAAGTCCAGTGGTGATGATAAGATGTAGCAGTGCCAAATGACAGTAACATCAAGAAAGAGTGTCAACTTGTAAAGCATTCCTGGCTTGGCTCAAGGCTCATGAATTAATTAGGGCATCCATCAGAACCTTGACAAGAGTATAAAAATATGGAAAAATACTAGACACTGAAGAAGAAACTAGAAGAGATGTGAAGTAAAGGCAAAAAGTGGTCACAGTAGTGGTAGAAACATTCTGGGGCTGTGACACCTATGCTGGAAGAGTGTTTGCAGAAATACTAGGAAGATCAGAGCTATCTATCCAAAACAGTGTGGTACTAGGAAAAGTTAAAATGCTGTACAGAACCTCAAATTTCCAACTCTCTGGTAGAGGACCTAAGTTTGGGAACAGACAGATACTATGCCTGTAGTTACTGAAAATATATATACTATATAATGTACTGTCCCTACATGTATAATGTACTGTACTTACATTATAGGCATTTTTTTCTAATGTGCCCTTGGATATTTATAACTTTTGTAGATTCTTTTTTTATGTATCTTTCAAAGCAAACATCCATAAAAATGTCATTTTATCTATTTTGATATTAGGGTCTTAACTGTTGTCCTCTCAGATGTAATATATATGAATATGTAAAAAGAAAAAATTGGAAAGAAGAATGTTTATGCAATGCATACAGTCCTTTAAATATCTGAAAATATATAGTGAATATTTAAGAAATATTTTCATAACATGTTATTTGGCCCACTAAACATGGAATCTGGCCCACTAAAAAGCATTATAGTGTTTTCAAAATCATTTCTTGTCTATAATAATTATATGACCATGTATATTTTTCTTCTGTGACTTAATTTTGCACATTTTTTTGCTGCAAAAATTCACACCCATGTGATCAGAATTGAAAGATATCATTATTCCTTTAAATATATCATTATTCTAAGTTCGTTTTAGTGTCCTAGCAACAAGCTGTATAAAACAGCAACTACTGATCACATTAAAATTGTTACAATCTTGAAATTAAGAAAGCTGGGTCTTAGATTAAGTAAAATTGAGTGATAATGGCCATTTATGGTCTAAGTGAACAATTCAACCATTTCCAACTGAATCTCACATCTGTCAAACCTTGTTATTTCATTAATTACTGCCTACATTTATTAATATTTATGACTAAGATTTTGTAAAGCAGCCTCCCTGAACCTGAACAATACTCCAGTTATGTAGACATCAATACTGAGATTTTTCAGCCTGTATAACAATTACTGTTAGATGAAGTCTACATGTTAGGAAGGCATCCAGGTTATTAAGATAGTTGCTGTGCTGTTGTCACTCTTGGAAGTGGCTTGAATTGGGAATTTTAATCCCATTGGTAGACTACTAAATGATAGAAGCAAGGATATGACATTGTGTTTAGTTAGTATGTGCAACTAGCTTAGTATTTAATACAAATGACATATGTTTGTAACACTAATCTTTACATTTGACATAGGAAATTAGTCATGGGGAAGGTGTTTGTCTATGTAATAAAAATCAAATATTTGTTGCAACAAAAAATCATTTTAGTTTTGTTTATAACAATGGAATATTCTGTAAACTTGCTCAAATAATTATTTTTACTGCCAGCTCCTAGTTGAGTTTATTTAAACAGTTCAAGAGCATGCTTTGATTTGAAATATAAATTAGAATTATAAGGTAACACTTATTTACAAAGTAAAATATTAATACAGCTTATATTGGTTAAATAACTATCATTTGGTTTATGTGATTTTGGACTAAACTACATCTTGCTCTTCATAAGTATCTTTATAGAACAGAGCATGGTTGCTGATAAAATAGTAATCTAGCCATGAAGGTAGAAAGGAAGTAAACAGAAGGGAAAATAAAAGGAAGAAGGGGAAGAGAAAATTGTCCTGCTTGTTTGGCTTTGCACTGCCAGTGGTACAAAACTATGAATAAAAAAGCCCAACAACTTGCTATGTAATTAAGCCTAGAAAAGAACTTAGGACTGGACTGGACTTTCCACTTTTAGCAATTCTTGCATTAGGGCTTTTTTTCCTTCCATGGGAACTTAAAAAATCAATAATCAAATAAAAATCATAATACTGTTTAAAAGAAGTGACAATAAAACAAGGTTAGAAGAACAATTTAAAACAATTTAAATTAAATAGTCAATAAAGTAGTAAACAAAACTATAACAGAATTTTGTAAGAAGTCATGCAAGTATAAGACTTTTGAAAAGTTGCAGGTGAACCTGCAGCAATGTGGATCTCTTTATTTCTATGTTTAAACTCCTACATAAATTCATAGTAACTGAAAAAGAGCAAGTTCTCTTAACCATTTCATAGATTTAAAAATGTAGAAGCTTCTTGTCTTTCCACTTGTTTTAAAAAAATAATTTTCAGTGAAGTTCTGTACTTCACAAAAGAATTAGATCTTTCTGATAGTGCTAGTGAAACATAAAGTAATTTAAATAACTTTATTAAACTATGTTCAGATGAACTTCCTAATATATAGGTAGACAGACAAACAGATAGATGGTATTGTAAAATCAAAACCCAAGCTTTTGTCCTGCTAATTATACAGTTGCATACAACAAGACATGAGAAAGACATGCAACTTGACAACATTGTATGTTTCAATAAACCTCTGTGGACAGACACTGACCCAACCCTTACAGGGAAGAAAGTTAAGCACAGCATATTTCTCCAAATTTGAATGTGTATTTACTATTGCAATTGTTTATTGATTAAAATAAGAAAATAGTGAATATAGAAAAGTACTTTTGAATATTAGTAGTGTCTTTTATTGCTAAGATTTTCTAATTAAAAGCATCATAATTTATTTTATGGAAATCAAATCACAATGGCAATACCTGGTTTCTTTATCTGCCCTAACTGTTACATTTCCTGATAGTTGTTTGAGACAATTGATTTATCTATTAGTGTGGTTCAAATGCAGGTTCACATCGGTCTTGTATTGAAACAAAATCGTAATATTTTGTTCAGAGTCAATGTGTTTAAGGGAAGTCAAGGGAGAGAGTCACCAGGACCAATTCTAACAATTAAAAATAAGATTGCTCCTCTTGTAGAGGAAATAAAGAGTTCCAGGAATTAATATCATGTTCTTTGATAGTGACCTTATCAAATGCAGGATTGGGACTCTACCAGTTCGGCCCGGTTCTATAGAACTGGTTGTGACCATTCCCGGTAGTTTGGAGAACTGGTAAATCGGGCCTCTGGCTGGCTCCGCCCCTCTTCACCCACTTCTCTGCTGCCCGTTAGTCCTTATCATGCATGCATGACATTACATGCATGTAACACTGCTGCCTGCAGCCTGCTCTTGCACACCCACCAGGCCAGCCATTGCTGCCTGCCTTCCGCTGTGGCCTTGCCTTTGATCTCCCTTGGTGCAAATGCTCTCAGTGTACATAAAAGAAAAGATACATTTGTCAAGAGTCAAGAATCCTAAGGTACAACACTTAATAATAGTCATAGGGTACAATAAGCAATCAAATCATACTAGGAAACAGTCAATATAAATTGTAAGGATGCAAACAACAAAGTTATTGTCATGCAGTCACAAGTGGGAGGGGATTCAAGGTGTTGTAGCATGTAGTGCAGAGCCATATTAACAGCATCATCTGTCAAACTATTTGCTCGGTATGCAAACTACATGGGATCTAATAGCAGATCCATGATGGTTTTCAGGTGGGACAGCATTAGCCTTTAAAAGGTTTTCATAACTACAGATGTTAGTGCAACTGGTCTGTAGTCATTCAGTTCCCTGATGGAGGCCTTCTTTGGCACTGGTAGTAGAGCGTTTGAAGCAAGAAGGAGCATAGCACAACTCTAGTGATTTATTGAAGATTCGGGTGAAGATGGGGGCAGAATGATGTATTGATGTTGCTTTTAGCTGCTGGTTGGGACCTGCCCAGAATTTAATAGCAGCTAGATAAATATTTCATATAAAATAAATAAATAAATAATTTAAATTTAAAAAGAGCTGTCCCAAATATTTCTTGATTAACATGATATATTTCAAGAAAATATAATTTTTATTGAAAATTATAACAAGAATTACAGTTTGTCTCATTCACTTGATGCTTTTCAGAACTTCCCTTTCAATTTTGTCTGAATTATATTTTTGCTGTTTTGCTCCAGTGGATAAGTCCATCTAAAGTGATATTTCATTTGGTCATGCTATTTTATACTTCAATCACAAGACACCATTTTTGTCGCCCATGAGTTCAAGCATCTATGTGTTTTCCAACTCTAAACCTTTAAAAATGGGACTCAGCACCCAGAATAAACAAAAGGATGAGTAGCTGAGGTATCCTTGATTTGTTTCTGGTATCTTGAGAGTGTACATATAGATTTTTTTTTTGCAGAGTAGTCCTTAATGACACCATTGTGACCTCCCTGCTTTAAACATTTTCCATGTTATACCTACTGGAAAAAGAATCTATGTCATCAGAACAGAAAGAAAATTTCATGAAAAATAATATGGTTTTATATAAACAATAAAGAAACATAATGAGTCACACCAACACAAGTGAAAGGGAAACTGAGTGTGATTTATACATTTTTGTTCTCTTAGAGTAACCTATTCCTTCAGGGACAAATAAATAAATAAAATCCTATGCAAAAATCTATTGAGATAAACAAAACACTTGTTGTCTAAGGTTGTTAAATCATCTGTATATTTGAAAGAACAAGTTATAGAAAGTCAGAGTTCATTAGAATCTTTTATGCTGAAGACTGAGGTAAAAATGTAGAATACAACAAATAGGTTTGGATGTTCTCACACATTCATGATGAAAAGAAGGAACTTCTTGAAAGAGGACTGCTGAATATGTGAATGAAATAAAAACTTTATCATGCTTTTCAGGCATTCTTATAAACTATCTGATAGTACTTACCCTTATTTCAAAAGCTTGTTGATATAGGGATATATTGTGCATCTTTATATTTGCATATACAGTACATCATACTCTACTCATGTTATAAATGTTTTTAACCCTACTGGTGAAATCCTATAAATATTTGTTTTTCCCAAAGTAAGTGCCAGGAATGTTGTGGAAGGGAGGAGAATGAACTGTATAAAATATAGATATCTAATTTTACAGTCATAAAGAATGTGCTTAGAAGAGCATATCAATTGCTACATCAACCTCACATTACTTATAATACTTCATTAGTTTAACTGATAAATTCAACTATACATTTCTTAAAGTATATACACTTATGCCTTCTATGTAGGCATAAAAGACAACTTGCTCAAAAGACTGATAATAAAAACACATTTTCATAAAGCTACTTATAAATTCTATATACCCAAAGCTTATCATATATTTAAATAATTTAAAAGAAAGAGAAAAATTGAAAGCAAAACAATGTTAAGAACTATTCTCAAATTTAATGATCTGTATTAAATCTACCATTATTAAAGTGGAAATAGTATTTGAATGCTGAATGTTAAGCAGTTTGTGGCCTGCTATAAATTTCATATATATGTATGTTATATAGAGCCACACAAATCATACTTTTGAAGTCAATTTCATTTGTACCATGTCTGTGTTATAGACCAAAACCAAGTCAAGCATGCCTACTTTCCATTTTCAGGCAACTGGAGGATCATTCAGTTGAAAGAAGAAAAGTTTCTAATAACATTTGAAAAATAGCATGAAGAAACATCACAAGCAAGCATGCCACTAGCAGAGAGTTTATAAAATGCATTTCTCTGTATAAGTGCCACAGAAGATTCTGATATATTTGTTTTCTTTCTCATGACTTAAATGTACTGAATATGCCAAAAGCAGTGATTGTTCTTCTTACCAGCATTACACAATTTTCAAGTGTCTCTCTCCAGATATATTGGGGTGGAGTTGGTACTTCCAGTAGTGTTGGAAGCTAGGACCGTGAGCTCCGCGGCCCCACTCTGAGCTCTCCCCATCGGAGGGCTCCAAAAGGAACCATAGCCGCCCTGTAGGTGTGGTGAAGCAAAGAGGGGTGCCTTGCAGGTGGAGGAGAACCGAATCTCTCCCCCCGACTCAGAAAATCTCCCTCATCTGAAGATGAGGAGCAGCAGCAGTCAACATGGCTGCCATGAAGCTGGGGTCAATAGAACACCTAAGGAAGTACATTTCTTCTTTTCTTTAACAATTACCCCAAGGAAAACAAAAAATCCTAGAGAAGAGATTCTAAAAATATAAATGTTCAAGCAGTGACAGAAAATACTTTTGATAAAGAGATTTATGCAAGAGTGTTAGTTACTGGTGAAAAGAAAAGTGACTCCTAGACTCCTGGAAATTTACAGAGGGGGAAAAGAGTATTTGATATCTGATGGCTGTAATTTTTAAATGCTTATTGCCTTACACTTACCAGAGGTGGAAATAAGAAAGATATTTTATATAAGAGACTTAGTAAATGTTAGAACTGGTTCATCTAAATAATCAACTTCATTTGAAAGAAAGGGATTTTGATTGAAATTAATATCTGCTGAAAAAAAGGAGTATGAAAATTTGAGAGGAGAGTGCCATCTACTAAGGATTAGAAAATAAACCATACTTCTATAATTTTGGACTCTTTCTAAATTAGATTAAGACTTTATTGTTTATTCCACTTTTATCACTATTATGACTGGACTGAAGGAATAGCTACAAGAGTGCCATCTACTGATGAAAAGAAAAGTGATTCCTAGACTCCTGGAAATTTACCGAGGAGGAAAGAAATATCTGATATCTGGTGGCTGTGACTTTTAACTGTTTATCACTTTACTAGAGGTAAAATAAGAAAGACATTCTATAAAAGAGACCCTCGGAAGCCAGAATAAAAGATTAACACCATAAAGCAGACTTAAAGAACTTGGAAAATACCTTGGACTACCTTGGTATTGAGTAAAGGCTGGAACTGGCTCATCTAATTTATTGACTTAGTTTTGAAAGAAATGGATTTTGATTGAAACTAACACCTGCTGGGAAAAAAGGCAGCATGGAAATTTGAGCATGGAAATATTGCATGGGAACATCGCTATTATGGCTGGATTTGAAGGAACAGCTGTGGAAATGAGAGGACTTTTTAATGAGATAACTTTGTCCAAAATATTAAGGACTCAATCAATGGAATAGATGAGAAAATGGAAAACATTTTTCAAAGAACAATGAATAAAGATCAAGCTGCCCATGAACTAGTGGAAGCAACAGAAAGATTAGATGAAATGGATTACTCAAGGTAGCAAATTGAATACAAACATGGGGAAAATATGGATCAGAAAAATCAGCAAATGAAGCAAAAGCTCAATGAAGAGGAAGACCAGATAAATGGCAAGCAAAAGGAGCAGAAAGAACAGATGAATTGGTCACATCAACAAATAAATCAAGGACTGGAGCAAAAAAATAGGACTGCCAAACCAGCTGATAAAGGAAGAAAATAAAACAGATAAATCGTCAACTGGAGAGACAAGAAGATACCTTTGATAAGGAGATTGGGACATGGGCAGATATTTGGGAGAATTGGCAACAAAAGAACATTGAGCTGAAGAGGACACTTTAGACCTGCATGGCTTCCTACTAAATTAACACACCAGTTTATGATGAAATTGCCCTTTCTAGTCACTTTTACCTTATTTATTGGTACATTTCTATCCTTCCCTTTTCTTAGGCACACTATTCATCTTTGACTTCTGCCTCATTTTAAAAAAAAATACATATCACAGAAATTATTGAAATCTAGTTCTCATAGGCTGTGTACAAAATAAAATACCAAAATAAAAATTACAATTTTTTTTGTAAAACATTAAAAAAACAAATGAAGCTCTCACATAAATGGCCCACCATATTACCTATACCAAATATAGATTGTAAGGAAAGTGGCTTTCAGTAAGTCTTCTCTGGATGACCAGATCAGATAGAGAAACACAGCTGTGGTAAGGCTTCACCCATTGTATCATACTCCTGCACCATATGGGGTTTTTTAAAGTAAACAACCAGTAGTTGAAATTCACCAAGATTTTCACTTTCTATGGGGAAAAAACCCTATTATCAGGGGTGGGATTCAAATTTCTTAACAAATGGTTCTGTGGGTGTGGCTTAATTTGTGGGTGTGATCTGGTGGTCATGTGACTGGGTGGGTGTGGCTTGGTGGTCACATGACTGCCTGGGTGTGGCTTGGTGGTCACATGACTTGTTGGGCGTGACCAACTCAATATCACTCACATCAAGGGTGCCTCGCCTGGCCCCTCACCTCCCAGCCATTCCTTGTCACACCCAGCCTCAACTTATCTATAGTTCTGTAAAAATGTTCACCTTTTTTGACTTTATTATCTTCATACTATAGATATACTTTCATGGACCACTGAAAGGAGGAAATGGCTCACATGCTTTGCCCAAGAGGGCAATAGGCAATAGGCTTTTAAGGGGCTGCCAGAAAAAAGGGGGACAATGTATTTTCCAAAGAAGCAGAAGGCAAAACAAGAAGCAATGGATGGAAACTGAACAAAGAGAGAAGCAACCTAAAACTAAGAAGAAACTTCCTGACAGTGAGAACAATTAACCAGTGGACCTGCTTGTCTCTGGGTGCCCCAACACTGGAGGTTTTTAAGAAAAAACTGGACAGCCATTTCTCTGAAATTGTATAGGGTTTCCCCCAAGATGCCTTCTAAGTGTTATTCTGACACCTTTCCCAGGACCTCCACTCAGATCCAAAATGTGGCTGTGATAGTTGATCAGAGCTCCTCTGTTTTTTATATGCAGCAGCTTTAGTGTTTTGGACAGAGGTCTCCAAACTTGGTTTAACTTCCAGAATTCCTCAGCCAGCTCTGCTGCCTGGAGAATTCTGGGAGTTGAAGTCCACAAGTCTTAAAATTGCCAAGTTTGGGGACCCCTGGTTTAGGATCAGAGCCAAGTTAGTTGCTTTTCTATTAATACATAATCCTTAAAAGGGCTCTCCTGCATGGTCTAATTCAGAGGTCCCCAACCTTTCTGGCACCAGGGACTGGTTTCATGGAAGATAATTTTACCATGGACCTGTGTGTATGTGTGTGTGAGAGAGAGAGAGAGAAAGAGGGAGGGAGGGAAGGAGAGAGAAGGGGGAGGGAGAAAAGTATACAGTTTGGGAAAGAAGCACAAACAGAAGTGGTAAATTAAATAGTGGGTGGGCCATGCATGGAATAAAATAAGTATGGGATTGTACTTAAAGTTTGCCACCAGATGATTTTACTTCAGTGGGGGTGGGGGGGGAATCAGAATAAACACACAGGGAAAACTTCACTAGAACGGGCTTTATTTTGCTCCTGGAGAAAATCAGAATAAAGAACTGGAAAAGCCTTCAAAGGAAGAGGCTTTCTTGTTCTGCTCTAGAAGAAAATTAGAAGACACAGAGAAATCTTCACTGGAAGAAGCTCTCTGCTTTTGCTCCAGAGGAAACCCCCAATCAAAGACCCAGGAAAGCAGAAAGAGGGTAAATGACCACCACCTGCATTTTTCAATGGTTCAGAACAGTGATTCTCTTCCAGATTAGACCTGTGACTTTCTTCTAAGAAAGTGGGAAGAAAGAGGGGGGGAGAAGAGACAATTCTTACCCTTCCAGCAAAACAAATTGAAGATCCAGCACATTGAGGAAGTGCTGACAAAACCATTCAAAAGAGAGAAAGAGGGGGAGGGGAGCAGCAGAGACAGAGACTCGGTCAGCAGTCTTGGTGCAAATGAGAATGGGATTCCTTTGGAGAACCAGCACTTAAGGTGACATTTGACACACACACACACACACATACCTTGTTTCCTTCCAACAAGGCTTTGGGAAAGCACTTGGTTGCAAGTTGGGCTGCTGTGTGTTTGTCTTGCAAACTTGGAGAGGTGCAGGAAAGGAACGCAAGCCCAGTTGCAATGCTGGGAGAAGGAGAGAAGGAAAGTGAGGAAGAAGCAGAGGAAGGAAGAGGAGGTAACAGGAGAAACAGAAAGCAGGAGGAGGAAGAGGAGGAGATGCAGAATCACGCATAGCAAAAGGAGCAGAAGGAGGAAGGACCTGGAACTCAGTTGTTGCAAGCCAATTGCAAGCTCAGATGCCGGAGAACCTTTGCAATTTGCATGTACCGGCCTTACTGTTTGAGGGCAGGAACAAACTGAATGAAGCCATTATTATTATTATTATTATTATTATTATTATTATTATTATTATTATTATTATTATTTCTAGGCTGCCCCATCTCCCGAAGGACTCGGGGCGGCGTACAATCATATAAAAACAATACAATGCAAATATCACACAGTTGAAAACTAACTAGAAACGCAATCAAATTTAAAATCATGAAGACAAATCATTAAAACTCCCACCCTCCCCCCTCAGTCCAGGTTGACAAGTTGGAATAACCATGTCTTCAAGCCACGACGGAAGGAGTGGAGGTCAGGGGTCATCCGAAGTTCAGGGGGCAGTTGGTTTCAGAGGGTGGGTGCTCCCACAGAGAAGGCCCTAACCCTGGGGGTCGCCAGCTGACATTTTCTGGCTGACGATACCCCAAGGATGCCCCATCTATGAGAGCGCACAGGATGTTGGGAGGCCGTTGCTGGCAGCTGGTGGGAGGGAGAGCAGGCAGCTCTCGAGTGAGAGAGGCAAACTAATCACCTAATTGAGCAGCCTGTTCTCTGCCCTAATCACTGGCTGGGTGGGCATGGCCAGGAGTGTGTGACAGGCAGCACTTCTCCTGCATCCCCCAAAGCAAAAAGGAGGCATAGCAAGCCTCCCTGGAGCCTCAGGAGACCCAAAATGGTGTGCGGGGAGGAGGGAGTGCCGGTAGGAGGTGACGGGTGGGGTAGTGGGGATTTCTGCTTCCCCCCCCCTTTTTTTGCTTTGGGAGGGTGCAGGAGGAGTGCTGCTTGTCACACACTCCTGGCCACGTCCACCCAGCCAGTAATTAGGGCAGAGAACGGGCTGCTCAATTAAGTGATTAGTTTGCCTCTTCCTAGAGCCTTAGAAGATCCAAAATGGCATGGGGGGCAGGGGTGCCCCTGTGCCCTACCCCGTGCCCCCACTGCCCTGTTTTTGGCTTTGCAATTCTCCCTACACTTACCTGGGAACCAGAACCAGGCGTATGGCAACTTCTGGGAGAGACAGGGTAGGCGTGGACAGCTGGTCTTCTGAACTACTGGTTCCCTGAACCGGATGTACAACATCCAGTTTGCCCGAACCAGCCTGAACCGGTAGAATCCCACCCCTGCCTATTATGAATCCTAGTTCACATTCATAGTTCTGTCCAATGCAAAACTGAGAATTGGGGAATCAGCTAACCAAATTAATACTGAATGGCTATTACAAGGCCTTCAAGGAAGACCAATATCATCATTTTAGGGAAGAATTATAAATAGAGTATTAATTGTGAACTTTGGGAGAGTAAAAAATTTATATTTTTTATTTTATTTATTTTATTTTAATTACATTTATATGCCGCCCTTCTCCAGAGACTCAGGGCGGCTTACAATTTTTGGGATGCAACCCAGTGTGCTCAGCAATAGCCTTCATTCCATTGTATATGCCTGCTTATTACTAAGTGGCATTTTTACAAGGTCAGCTAATTGCCCCCAACAATCTTGGGTCCTTAATTTACCTACCCCGAGAGGATGGAAGGCTGAGTCAACCTTGAGCCTGGTGGGATTCGAGCCTACAGCAGTTGTAGGCAGCTGGAACTTAAGTGCAGGCAATTAACAGCCTGAGCCACCAAGACACACTGCTGAAATTCAGATTGAACACTTACGATTTAGCAGGACAGAAATCTAAACTAAGGGGCATTTTTGCAGTATTCTTTTATTCTAATGTGCATAGTACACAAAATCCTTTAACATGATAAGAAAAAATGCACAATTAATGTGAGTCTGTTCTGCAACAACCATTTTCCCTTTTGTATTCTAGATCATTACAAATCATCAATATATTTTTCTTTAAAAGATTGCATTGAATTTTTGTAGTGAAACTACATTTCATAATACATATATATGGACATTCATGCATGCCAAAGACAGTTTCTAAACATGGCAAAAAGAAACACCTAGAATTCTAGATCTTTCCAAATATTAAACTAGCTAGACATTTTGGGAATTTTTCACAAAAACAAACATTGCAGGAATTTTAAAGACTGCTTATTATAAGGGCATTATCAAATTTTTCTCCATAACAGCCAAATTGCCTGGTTAAAATAATCTTCAAAATAGCTATACAAACACTCAGAGTATAAGGAATCTGTGCACCATTGGGTTTTGAGTCATTACTTGTTACTTGGTGTTGTTACTTCTCCTTTAGTATTATAAAGGAACTTTCTACCAGTAGATTTTGTTCATATCATAGTTCAACATATTTGAGGTAGTGACAATTTACAGTAGGTGATTTATTTGTGAACCATTGGGGTCAAACCATTCTTGAACAAAGTTTCTCTAAAATATCACATATTTCTACTATGTTATATGAATAACCATTGTAGGATGTATATCCAAATTGCACTCTTTCCACTGGTTTATTTGTTCTCAAAGCTAAACTTTGTTACTGCTGCTGCCTTCCTGCTATTTTGATTATCATAAAGCAGAACCTGCATTTTCCAACAATTAAGTAGCTATACATTTGAAGAACAGTTGCTCTTAAATTTTAAATTTTAAAATATGTCATTCACAAGGTTATGTATTCTTTAAAATCTTTTTACAAACAAAAATATTCCAACTAATTTACTTTGCCTATATCGAGTCATGTTTAGTAGATTTATTCCTTAAAATCCTAAATGTTTTGGTTTGCTTTTTCTTTGTATTGTATGCATCATTTATTTCAAATGAAAATGAACTTGGAGAATGGTGAACAAGAGCACTTAAAATTTTAAAAAATTCTTTATGCTTAGTGATATTTGGTGATGCTCATCCCAGACCATAAAGATGTTAACTTCAGCTCAGTACCTACCTGCATCTTATAAGCAATAGGAAGATGCAATGTAATTTCTCTGTCCATTTAATGGAGATGCACTATGAAGACAGACAGCATGTAATAATAAAATATTTGTTATTATTACAGATCAGTCCAGATCATAGGTTCTGTGGTGACATATAAAAATATAGATATAAAAAATAGAAGAATAAAAAGTATACTTATTTATATTATAAAATTATTAAAAATATACTTATTTCACCTTACATATTTACCTTAAGGAAGTGAAGGATTACCATATACTATATATTTCCAGAAAATAACTTTATCATTTAAAGTCCTTTCCAAATCTCAGATGTACAATTTCCGAGGAGAAATCCCTTTCAGTTTCATAACCTCTTTAAAAAATGCCCTCTTATGGAGATTCACTTAATGTCAATGGTAATATCATTAGGCAAGCATTCTTGCATGTTAAATGATCTCATTTTAACCTCATTTTTATTTGCTCTGCTGAATTTTTAGTACTCTCTCAATTGTCCTCTGTTTTATCATTTTTATTGTACATTGCTTTTATAGTTTTACTAAATGGAAGGCCTAAAAGAAATAGATATTAAGATGGGGATCCAGATGTTCAATCTAAATTATTCCACATTAGAAATGCCCCTGTATAAGGAATATCTTGTTGTAAAAAAGTGATAATTGAAATTTAGTCAATAATAAGAACCTTCCATTTTTTTCTTCAAGGCTAGAGACATTTTTATTTATTTTATGAACTGCATTCTTGCTTTTGAAAATCTATCATTACAATAAATGTTTCTTTTTTTTAAACAAGTTTTATTCAATTTTCCACATTTTAACGTCTCTTTTCAGTAAACAGCATGATTACAGGTTTGACATATACATACAAATATGACCATAACTACACGTTCAGTTTTTATATTCAATTTCTTATCTTAACAATGTTTTTATATATTTTCTATTTTATCATATTGTTCCAAATGTTTATCTCATTATTTAATTCACATATATTAACTTCATAATTATTATATTTTAATACTTTTGGCTGTCACATTTGTATATTCCTCTTAAATTCTAATTTATAACACTCCTTCTATAAATTGGTTTCCCCCCTGAAATAATTTAAGTGCACCACCTTTGAGTTACATATTCTTCCATTAAATATTAACATTTTATTACCTAGCACATTAAAATTACTAATCCCATTTAAGATTATATAACACATATAAGTCAGGTTCTGCATGGTTTCCCTTTCTAATCTTAATTTCATAAAGTTTATCTAGTTTCAGAAAAAAAGAACATGTTAATCTGCTCATTTAATAGGCCCTGATGTTAACTCCATTTCATCTCACCTCCTATATCATTTCATTTATTTTAATATATTTAAGATATTTAAGATATTTCAATGTGTTCAATAAACATATTTCATTATTTATTGCAATTATCTTTATAGGTAATAAAGAGCATAAAATTCCATTATCAATGAAATAACAATTAGTCAACCCTCATGCCAATTTCACCTTCAAATCTCCTCCTACACTATTACATTTATTATTTATTCCATTCATACTTAAATCAAGAGAAATAAAAAGAAAGTCAGCATTCCAATCCTCAGAAAAGAAAGATTCAATATATTTAATAATCATGTTCCATATGTTCATTATATTTATTTCTTATACATAAAGGAGGAGAGCTTTACCAAAAATAACTTCTATTATCCATCTTCTATGTCCCCTTTTCACAACTAAAAATTTATCTATATTATTCCCCTACACCTTGCAGAACCCCCTCTCCCAAGGTTATTCAACCATTATCTCTGTGTAAGTTTACTCCCATTTTTCAAATTTCCCATATTCCTTTATTCCCAGATCCTGTTTCTTCTTTTGCCTTCCATCCCCTAACATTTCCCCTTTTATTATTTCACTCCAATTTTAACCCCTTCTCTCTTTTTGACTATCTTCCAGCCTTCAAGTTTCTGCTGATTCTTTTCCCCTTTTTTTATTTTCCAGATATTTCTCTCTTTACTCAATTTCTCAACCCTCCGGTATTTTTTCCCAATTCTTTCCTCTTTCCCTCTGGGTTCCTTTGTTCTCGACAATAATAGTTAAAGATGGCCCCTTCTGGAATTTGCTCCACCTCTTCTTCGATACTTTGTTGTTCATACTCTGCGACTGCCTCTTCAAGAAATTTAAAAACGGGGCCAAAAGTTTCACCTTTTTCCTGCAAGGTTTTCTTAATTTTACCCAGTTCCAGTTTTAGTGCCTGAAAGGATATTTCCATTTTACAATTTTTATTTAATCCAATTGATGTCTTTAAAGTTAATTCCCAAAAACCCAGCTTCTGTTTCTTTCTTCTCAGCTTTTAGTCCTCAATTAGTCCAATACCAAGTCCATAACGAAATCAGCAAAATCCAAAAGCAAAGTCTTCATATATCTTTCTTTACTTCAATATTTCAATTTTCGAAACTCTTATTTTATTATGTCAGTTTTCTTTGTATTTTAGGAGACAGGTTCTTTAAAGAAAAAGTCAAGTTAAGTTTGACTCAGGTGGCGCTCTTTGTTCTAACAAATCCACAGCTCCTCTTTTCTTTTCCTTCCCAGTTATTCAGAGCTTTTCAAGCCACACAATCCACAAAAAGGATCCAATTGGTAAACATTTCCTCCTTAACAGTCTTTAGCAGTCTATAAATCAGCTTAAATTAATGCTTAAATGAAATCAAAATATACTCATCCGGAGTGGCTGTATAATTTCTTTATGGCTTCTACCTCTCTCGGCTCGAAGCTCCGTCCTTTCACAAAGAATTCACACTTTTTTTTAAACCTCTTTCAGTTCGCAGCTGAATTCTTTCTTAAGAATGCTTTGTAGTGTTAATCCAGAGGGTAATTTTCAGTTGATTATTTAGTCCGTATTTCATGCTGTCTGCTTCTTTAACTCTCTCCTGCCCAATGCTTCTTCTAGTCTTATTCTCCCCTTCGGGGTGGCCATTAGACCACCGCTTCTGGCGTCTTCGGGAGGGAGCTGTGCCAGTCCAGGGAGGGGATTTGCGACTCCCCTCCACCTGGCTGATGGTCTCCCCCTTCCTCCGCCCGCCGCCAGGCAGCTTCTGCCCCAGATCTAAAAGATAGGGGCTCTCCAACGCTGAAGCACCAACCAAGCCGTGAAGAACAATCGTGGAAAGGTCTGTCCTCAGGGAGGCTCAAAACCGGAAGTTCCAATATATGTTTCTTATACATTGTTCCAAATATGATTTCAAGCTAAACGCTTGAACGTTTCCTCTTCAAGAACATGTGAAGTATAAAAAGGAATATGAGAGAACTACTCAATACTGGCAAACACATTTTTCGGATGATTTAAGTAAATAACGACTTTACAAAAATCAAGCAATGAAAATAAGGCTGGAGGTTGCAATGATATAATTTTCTTTCTAATTCTAAATTCAAATAACATTTCTGGGAAATTAATAATTGAGCTACTATTTAGAACAATATGTTTTTTAGTATCACTGGAATTGCCACTAAGAATTGCTGATAAATTTGGAGAAGTTTAGTGAAGTTCAGTACAGAAATCTACATGTGGCTTATATCAATAAAAAAAGAATTGTCTGGAATCTCATTCAATATAATTTTTCCAATATTTTTCTACACTTTCAAAAATGTTACAATGCCATAACCAAATGCCATTTCCTAAAGGATCTGCAGTGTTGTAAACAAGGGGAAATTGTTGATTTCTGTGTTATCAGAGGAAGAAAATGCTGACATCTATCACATAATCTGTTCTTAGGAGTGGAAAAATTAAAAGCATTTTAATGTACATAAATGCATAATCTATACAAAATCATTACCAGCAGATCTATAGACTGTATCCAAATTGCTCTCTTTCTCATTACATAAAATTTTAGAACAATCAGATCTTTTGCAACCATGTTTACAAGTTGTACATAATGCAAATAATGTTGAAATGCTTGGCAGATTTCTTCCAGCGAATTCTAGAGCTTATTTTAAAGTATTTGGGTTAACATCTGCATAAGCACAATGCACAATTGCTGACAAATTATAAGTAGTAATTGTCCAAGCAAAGCTTCTGAATTTCACATCATAGAAAATATAAACAGCTATGCGCTCAATGACACTTCTCCATATTCACCAGGATATGAGAAATCCTTCACTTCATAAGCATTTGGGAAAGTGATTCCTGACACATAAACTTTTGGCAGCAATTTTCAAGAGGGTCATCCAACATGACTGATATACTAGTTAGTGTGATGCTGGCATAGCACATTTAACAGTTGCTGAACTCTGAATATGACACAGTAGGATCCTAATTGCAGCACCGCAAGTGAGGAAAAAGGATATGCTTGTGATGCTTGACACATCCTTTATCACAATGACAAAGTAAGTGACATTGTAGCTGGTTACATCAGGCCATGGTACATTACCATTACATGGATATCTTTTACATATAGATATTAGCCCTCATCAACATAAGTGCAGATGAATAAAAAAAATCAGAAAGATAATAAAGATTATATGAGACTACTTTCTCCCTCCATCACTTAATAATATACTTAACTAGGACAGACTTGTTTTCAAAATACTACCTAAATAATTTTAGTTAGTATAGAAAGTTTTAGATTACAGAATGGAATCTGGAGTAGATATGAATATTCTGACATACATGAAATTTCAATTTTATCATGATATGCATCAATTTGCTGACTTCCTAAATTTAATTAGAAAAGAATAACTTGGAAGCCTACAACCGTTTTTCAATTACATTTGAAAAAAATACTTATTTAAAACCAAGGTATGCAAATTCTTACTCAAAATTCAATCGAACTTCAGAAACATCAGAAACTACCAATATGAACTATGGTTATGACAAAAGAACTGGGGAAAAAGTAGAGGCTGTTACAATACTTTTCTTTAGGCCATTCATTAAATATATCATGTCGTGCCACATTAAAAATCTTGTAAGTTAATTTTATATCAAAAGTTATCTTATATGATCCACTTAATACAGCATACACGAAATGTCATGTTCTTCTTTTACGTAAAACTACATGCTTTGTAATTATCTCTGTCGAGTTATATTTAGCATATTTTATATGCTTCTGTAGCATTTTCTTTGAAATAGAATTCATCCACTTTTTCTAATCTTATGAATCTGCAAGCAGTAATTAAACACTCTCTTTTTACAAGCTATAGTGTGTAATGCAATAGTCAATGCAATTGTTACTTGAACTAACCAGAAAACTTATTGTTTTGTTTTATTAAAAGCATCTGGAGAACAAAAGTGAATTAAGGAAATTCATATTTGCTTTTCGAAATAGACCTTATCTGACACATCATGATAATATCAACATAATGCACATAATTATAGGTGGGTGGGTGGGTGGGTGAATAGAGGGGTGTCTATATACATGCCTATATTAAAGAGGGTACCACTGAGGAGAAGGTGTGGAGGAGGGGAAATAGTGAAGCATCATCCTGTTGCAAACCTATTTGTATTTATATAGATGAGGTCTTGAGTATGTATGAAAGGTACAAAGATCACATCGCAATGGCACAATACTGCTATTGTCATTTTAATGAAAGCTTTGGAACCTATAAATCTATATTAACAATCTGTTCTGTAGCTAAGAATCTTTCTGGTTTGAAAGGAAAGGAAAAATTAGTACCTTATTAAAATATGGTAAAAACCCCAGGTCTTTTCATCTCCTTGTGAATATTTCAATAGTGCAGAGATAATTAGCTTCTCACTAGTCTGGGCTACTATGCGACTTTCTCAAAAAAGGGGTCATATTTGTAGCTTTTCATCACATTAACTTCTATAAGCAAGAGGGCTATGGAGAGACAGATGAAAGAGAGATAGACTTCTGCTGATGTGTATTATCTGAGTATCTTCTTTTCATTTGGAATTTCACCAAAAGCCATGACTTAAATTCTATTTTGTTCACATTTTAATGTCACTAAAATGGCCCATATGATAAAGGCTGATGATTGTACCAGGAACAAAACAATGTGATTGCTACTTGTTAGGATTGTTTTATTAATAAATAGCCGAACCATCAGAGGTGGTATGCAGCAGATTCTGACCAGTTCTGGAGAACCGGTAGTGGAAGTTTGGAGTAGTTTGGAGAACCAGCAAATACCACCTCTGACTGATCCCGCCCCATCTATTCTCTGCCTCCTGAGTTCCAGTTAATCATCTGGATCTTCTTTTGTTGCCCTGCACAGGAGATTGGAGCTGGAAAGTGGGGTGGGAATGGAGATTTTACATTATCCTTCCTCCAGGAGTGGGGACAGAATGTAGATTTTGCAGTATGCTTCCATATGACAGAAAAGCTGGGATATTTTCGTAGTATATTGGCGTTTGCGTTTATATTTTCCCTTGCTATTTTAAAGATATTTTGGACTTATGCCCTCTTTCACTGACCTTTGAGATGGCTGTAAGGCACATTTATGTCTTATATTACACCTTGTGAACTTTGCAGCAGACTACTGAGAGTTCAATCAATAAACAGTAGTAAAATTAAAATCTTGTCACAAGCCTCAAGGTGCAATTTAATATTTTTTAAAAAGCAAAAACAAAACTATGTTTTTATTGTTTGACTGCCTTATTTTCCACTTTAAACACCAAAGGTTTATCTCAGGTGAATCTAAAACCAAAAAGCTTTTGTGGTATAATAACTGATCTTGCATTTTTATTTATGTGCATAAAAAAGGTTTTCCCAAAACTATGAGAGAATATTTAATATTTATCTATTTTGCAGAACACTTTAAGATTTTATTTCTGATAAAGCACAGAATTTCATATCAGCTTAAAGGAGGTTCCATTTATATCTCAACATCTTTGTAGTTATGTGCTCCAATATTTTAGGGGCCAATATAAAGAAGAGGGGGGTCAACTAAAGCACCAGAAGACAAAAAGCAATGACTGGAAAAAGGAGCAACCTAGAAGTAAGGAAAAGTTTCCTGTCAGTGAGAACAATTAACTAATGCAATAGATTGCTTTCAGAAGTTGTGAGTGCTCACTGGAGCATTTTAAGAAGAGATTGGACAGCCATTTGTCCAGAATGGTACAGGGTCTCCTGCTTGTGCAGGAGTTAAACTAGAAGACCTCCAACACTGTGGTGGGATTCAAATTTTTTTACTACTGGTTCTGTGGGTGTGGCTTGG
>CM019152.1:16893168-17011765 GCA_009733165.1 Naja naja | reverse complement strand
CTGCTCCAACGTCCCTTTCAACTCTGTTATTGTTATTCTGTTTTTAGTGACTTATAAATAACCAACAGGATTAGGGAAATTTTGATTTGTGAACAGAGGTAACATCAACTAAAAAGATACTCCTTCGGTCTTTTTAGCTGCCACCAGAGAGCAGGAACTACATCAGAAAAGACTCTTCTCCTAGGCCCCAACAGATGGCTTTGCAAATGGGACCCAGAGCATACCTTTTCTGTTGCATCTAACAGGATGGACATTCAATTCTTGGAAGCAATGGCCAATAAATAACCTGGCCTCAAACCATGTACAGCTTTAAAGGTAACTACTAGCACCTTGAATTGCACCTGGAAGCATAGTGGTAGTTTATGCAACTCAAATACTCTCTAAGGGCAGTTCCATGTAGAGTGCATTAGGATGGCTAGATCCTTACATAGATGTTACTAGCATGAACTAAGTCTCATAAAAGATTAAAAGGACTACCCCAGACCTCTCATTCCACTTTTATTTTTGACTAATACTACATTTCTATGTCTAGTATTTATCACTTTGTATTTGGAAGATAATTTAGGTTATTCCTATAAAAGAGATTGCTCTATTACTTCTCTTATGATAGAGGCATGATTTATGGTACTGTAAAATTGGAGATTAAGCAAAGAATTCTCAACAAGGATTCTCAAACTAATCAGAACTTTACAAAATTGTTTCATTATAGCAATAAGGCAGTCATATATTTAATTCAGGTTACTGTGCCAAAAAATGACAGCAGCTCATGATTAGTTTGCTTTAATGTGTTCCATTTAGCAGTTTTCTAAGGAAGGTATATGAAATTATCATTTTCAGAGACCTATGACCATATGGCAGAGGCAACTGAAAAACTGTTATTCATTTATGAGGAGGCAATGATACCAGAAGTGACATAACTTTGTAAATATCAGTTGGGATTCAACTCTGAAATAAAAAAGAACAATATATTGGGAGGAGAGAAAAGGTGGGGGATGAAGATGGACACATACTCCTCATACAATGAATATATTTATTCTTTGATGCATACCAATTTCTTGATAATTATATCCTATATTTTACTATGTTATACTATTGTAATATTACACTGATATATGTCCTAAATATGTATTTTCTTAAAAAAAACAAGGCTGGTTTTATACATTTTATGATTATTACTTCTATTCAATGTTATAGAATTAGTTTTGAGATACTAAAAATTGCACTTATCAGCTATTAGTAATGCTACTTGTAGTTTGCTCACATGATTCACTATTATATTGCAATGATCATTTAAAAAACATTTTCATTTTTTATATTTTGAAATTGATTGCAACTTAAAGCTACACACATTATGCATGTATTGAAAAAAGCACAATAATATATATATATATCCTAAAAATGCCTAGAAAATACATTATATTTGAGAAGAGTAAAAAAATAGTATAATATAAGCTTTGTATTTGAAAGGTCTTATAAATTTTGTATATTTATTTACTTTTAGTAAAAATTCACAGACCAGCACAAAATGTGATATAGATGGATTCACTACCAGGAACATTAAAATCCAAATTAACCAAAACTGAAAGTTATATTTTAAATAAAAGGATTTTGAAAATGTGTACTAATACATATGCTAAGGTACCATTCAATATTTAGGCATTGATATTGACAATAAAAGCTATACATAATGCAAAACAGAATAGTGACAATTGAAAGAGATGAAATATGTTCTTGAAACTATGTAGCAGGAAAAAGCCTGCTTCAATACAAATCTAATCACAAACTATTGGTAATCAATCAGAAATAGACTCATGGATATCGCTTGCAACAAAATGTTCCATAATATTGATGTAACCACTGAGAAAGTTCTCCTTTTTATGACCATGTCATTTGTCCATCTTTAGAAAGCTGCTAAGAAAGATTAATACAAAATGCGCCATAAGAGTTGATTTAATCATTGTGTATTGCTAATGGCAATATATACATGTAACTATCATGAGTAGAAAGACCGTAGCAAAATAAAAAAACTATTCCGAAACAACAGCTGTAATTGGGAGTGATCTACTTTGGTATATAGGTAGGTAGGTAGGTAGGTAGGTAGGTAGATAACCAGTAGATAGACAGACAGACAGAAAACACACACATAATACACAAAAACCTTAAGAGAGAATATACATCTAAAAGATCATCAAGGATATATGCTTATTCTGTTATGAGAATAAATGCAGATTGAGTGGTATACCTCTGCACATCTAATTCCAGCATATTTTTTGTTGTTCTTCTTGGGTTAGTTCTAAAAAAAATTCAAATATAAACACAACTCCTGGCAGGTTCTATAGAATCAAATTTGCCTTGTTGGCATTGATACTCTGTGTGAAAATCTCCAAAGGACAGTAAATGAGAGCCAAACTTTTATTATTAGCTTCCACAAGTGAAGGTCATTGTATGCAACATCTGCTTTGCTAGGAGTTGCCTGCTTATTCAAGCACAACTTTGTACTTATCCAGAGGTCATAAAAGCTCATTGATCAAGATCAAGCTGTCATTCAAACTTGCTTCATCTGCAGATAATGAAACAAACTATATTGCAATCAGTACCTATTTTACATTTTGGCAATATGTTGACTAAAAGGATAATGATCAAATCTAAGGACACAATTGGGTGCAAACAAGGAACACTAGCTACTGGTATTTTTAAAATATTTCAGTAGCACAGGCAGATTCATTTCAATTAGCAATACCACTTAGATTTTGTTGTCATAAAATATTTATTTTCTATAGATATAAAAACCATATATTTAAATGTTATAGGACCTTTTGTTCTAAAGATTGGCTGATGATCTTCAAAGCATGCATTCTTAATAAAAAAGTATATGGTCTTTTATGTACTATCAATCATTTTGCTAACATGTTTTTATTCCAAAACAAAATGTAAGATATATATCATGTGAATAAAAGATTAATAGATTAAAAGAATAAAAGATTTTATTGGGTAACATTCTACACATATTACAACTCATATAAGTTGTAGAGTTACAACTCTAAAAACATAAAGTGTGATTTCATGTTAGGAGTTAGTTACTTACTTGACATATATTTGAAGCATCATTTAGTTATACTCGAAACATCTGTGAGTGATAATTTAAATGCTTGTAATTTTACATAATCTTCTTATAATAAACAAAATAAAGAATACTTTAAAAATATTTGTGAAGCAAATGCCCAGCAAATTATTTTGAAAGTCAGAGATTCCAGAAACATAATAATCATCATATGGTTTAATTTTATCCTGTTTAGGTACATAAAATTACTTTAAAATTAAAAAATACATTGCAGCTACAAAATTATATTACATACATCATCATTATACATACATCAACACACAGTGGAAAGCCAATGGGCTGCTGAATGCCCAGATACAGGCAGTTACATAGATGACCCTACACAAAAGGTGCCAGGTTTTGACTTTCCTCACCAGTATTGGTCAACTCTGAACAGCATCCGTATCCACCATGGTGTCTTCCAGGACTCATTGTTTAAGTGGGGTCTTGTCTCTCACACTCCCTCAGTGTGACTGTGGTGCTCCTCAACAAAATATCCATCACATTGTGTCTGAATGTCCATCAAGAGCTTACACCAGTCCAATGTCTGATTTCTTCAACATAGACCACTCTGTCCTTGAGTGGCTGGGTGAAATGGACATTAACATTTGAACCACTATAAGTCCATGTATTTGCCATACCCTAAAAAATAAATAAAATATTAAATACAGTGTATATGTTACATTTCTTTGTGGGTTAAATAATATCCCGACACCAATGGTAAATTTTACATATATTATACATCTGTTCTTGTTAGCTTTTGGAAAAATGGTGCATGATGATGAAAAATGTAACTTTCCAAATGGTGTCTTTAAAAAAAACAATACAGACTTGGTGGTGTGGAGATTACTCAGATTTATGCTCCAACAAAGCACTTCAATCTGCTGCATGTTAGCAATTATTTTTCTTGCCATTAGTTTGTAGCTGTTATTATTAAAAATAGAAGTGCTCAGAATGTCCTTGAAGCAGTTTCTTTCCATGTTGTGTACATCAGTGGCCTGTCTATAACATACTATGTATCAAATGCTGCTGGCAATCTGAAATCATCTGTCTTCAATATATGACCAGCCCAGAATAACTTTTAATGTGGAAGGCATGATATGAATTGTTGTTGGCTGGCTATACTTTAAAGCATCATTATTAGAAATATTCCTGCCATGACAAGAAAAAGATTGAACACATGAGATCAAACTGGAAACTTGTTTAAGAGTCAAATATGACATTGAAAGCATGCTGAGATACCCATTTATGCAGAATTATAGTATATATTCGGTAACATTTCTTTTCCTATTTTGTCATTTGAACTACCACTCCTAAAATTCCCAGTTCAATAATGGGGATTCTGAGAATTGTCATTTAAGAATACCAGCTGCATCTTCCAATATTTCAAAGTGATAAAGACAAAGTTATAAGACAAAATTATTTCCTTTTTAAAGATCATTTCTCAAGTTTCACTTCTAGTATAATTGAGATTTACTATTATATGCTTCTTTAATATAGATAGAGCTGTCTACCACTTCTGTTGTACATTCTTCAGGGTTTAGCAGGGGGGGATAATTCTAGCCAAGTAATAAAATATTAATTAAACTTTGTCCCAAGGATAAAATGAATTATGAACAAAAATAATAAAACAGTGACTATTTCTGTAATAAGATAATTATTTTGCATCCTAAAACACTTTAAGAAATAGATTGCTGCACAGAAATGAAAAGTACAAGCTTAAAGAAAAAAAGAAAAGAAAAAGTCTGCTTTATTCTTTGTACTTACCTATAATCACTGGTTGATTAATGAATACACTATTATAATATGATCATATATAATAATTACAAAACATTGTTGTAAAATACCACAAAAATCCCCATTACAGAAATGCATATTTCTGCATCTTTTCATAATGGAAAATATTTTCTTTTCCAAAACAAATATATCACATATTTCCACAGCCATTCATTGATCTCTCCTTCTGAGGCTGAATCAATAGAGGAGTAAGAATCTCTTAGTATTCTACTGAGACACAATCTTTCACAAGACTATCTGAAAATTCTTATCTAATTCTCTCTGTCTCTCTTTCTGTCTGTCTTTCTCTCCTCATCCTATAACAATAATTACTGAAAATTTTAATTACAATAATAAAGGAACATACAAACTAAATTCAGAGAAAAAAGAAAGAGAAAAAATAGAAGAAAAAATGGAAAAAGAAAAGAAGGAAAAGAAATATTTAAAGTGATTTTTATGCTTATCACAAAGTATAAAGAAACTTGATAACTCTTCATCCTCTAAAGGTTACAAACAAATATCACATCTTCCTATAATCCATTCCTGATTCATTTGCAGTTCCATATTTCATCAAGTTTCCATCCTTGGATCAGTAAAAAGTCTATGAAGCCCATGAAATGATAACTAAACACCAGGTTTTCTTGCTGATTTAAAGTTAGAGTCAGAACATTGGATCAGAATCAGAACATTGGATCAAAAAAATGAGTTAATAAGGACAGATAAAGGATGATTGACATCTGTGCTTATCCAAGAATTTTTTGTCTCTTTTCTCCAAAGGTGAAGCAGAAGGATTAGTTTAATGATCTCTTCGTTAGTTTATTATTTCTGGCAATGATTACAAACATGAGAGTAAAATAAAAATAGCAGAGAAAGGGTATGTTTAATCCTTTTTTCCCCCTTCAAGGACTCAAGAACATATTTCCAAGTTGCTTTCTGTTCGGAGCATGAAAGTTAGGAGAGGCCCTTCCTTCTTTTTTGCACACCACTTGTGTTAATATCTCATGTCTAAAAAGATTTTGCCACCACAGAAATAATCAATTGACAGAATATTCCTGTTATGAATATAGTATGGCTATGTAAATTTGCAGTAATAATTGTCAAACACTGATATATAAGCAGGAGATAGATGAAATAAGAGGAAATTATTTATTTATGTAATAACCAGATCCTGCTTTAGACACTACCTGACTTCAAGAGACTCTGGGCGTTCACAAATAATAACATAAAAACCATACACAACCAGGTCTTCAAGGCTTTTAGGGCAGCGGTCACCAACTGGTGGGCTGCAGCCCACTGGTGGGCCATGGAAAAATTTTGGTGGGTCACAGAAGAAATGGTCCCCAAAAGCAATTAATCTGGGCCGCGCAGTTCTCGCGCCTCCCAGTGCTTCGAGGGACCCTGGAGTCAGGTCCTTGAGATGCATGTGCAAATCAGCTCCCACACATGGCAGGCAGCAGCAACAACAGTCCCTTCCCCCAGCACCCCCTGTTAGCTCTCCCCATTAGTTCTCTAGTTTTGAATTGCTCCTGCCTCTCTCTCTTTCCCCCTCCCCCTGTGCCCATGTGCAGACCGGCAAGGAAAGGGAGATGGAGCCTCTTCCAGCCCTTGCTGCCTTTCCCAACATCAAAGCCTTGGAGATGCAGGCAGTCACCACAATGGTGGTGCCCTGAGTTTCCTTAGCATGCTCAGTTAGTTAAGAATCGCCCTACTGAGAGAAGGAGGTGCTGGAGGAGGAGGAGGCAGTAGTGGAGAAGTAAGCAACTCAGGGTGCTACCGCTGTGGTGGCTTTGCCTGCATCTCCGAGGCTTCAATGTTGGGAGAGGCAGTGAGGGCTGAAAGAGCCGAGAGCTGTGCACAGCTCCGTCTCCCTTTCCTTGGCTGCCTGCATGTGGGCGTGGGGGGGAAGGGGGAAGGAAAGAGGGAGAGAGGCGGTAGCAATTCAAAGCTAGAGAACTAATGGGGAGAACAGTGGGCGCTGGGAGAGGTGACTGTTGTTGCCGCCATGTGTGGGAGCTGGTTGCGCGTGCATCCCAGGGATCTGACTCCAGGGTCCCTTGAAGAGCCAGTAGGTACGAGAACTGCAAGTGGGAGCATTTGGTGATTTCAAAGAACTCCTAGAATGCGGTAGATTGGCGTTTTGTAGGTCTCGGTGAAAGCGTGAGCTTTGTTTTGCCTCCTTTCCTCCCCTGGTAATGCAAGAGATGCATTCTCTCTCTCTCCCCCCCCCCAAATAATCACTGGCTGTGGCTAGGTTTGGCAGCGAAGTGCTAAAGCGAACTAAGTGCCCCTAGGGACACCTTTCCTTGCCTGTCTCCAGGTGAGGCTGGAAGAGCCCCCCTCAGCTTTTCCTCAGCTGCAGATCTGAGCTCTCTTAATCCTTCACCCAGGATCTGAAAGGAGCTCCCACTTTCTCCCTCTTCCCTCCCCCCAATTAATCACTGAGGATGGCAGTCCTTCTGTAGGCAGATGCCTGCTGAGAAGCCCTAGAGTGGTGGCCGAGGGGTGCTGCCCCCCAAGGAGAGCAAAGGCCCCTTTCTGCCTTTGCTTCTCCCAGTGGCAATTGCCCTGAGGCCCCTCAGCTCAGACCCACACACACTTTGCCCACTCTTCTCTTTGGAAGGTGCCAGGTGGTGGGAGGCTTCCAGCTATGAAACGCTTATCATTAAGCATTTTTGTTATAATTAAATAAGTATGTGTGTATATATATATATATATATATATATATATATATATATATATACATACATATACATATGTGTGTGTGTATATAATTTATATCTCACATAAAAAATTATATTAAATATATTACCTTTATAAAAAAATCATATTAGTGATCCTTGGCATTTAAAAGTATGAGTTTGGTGGTCCTTGAGGTCCAAAAGGTTGGCGACCCCTGCTTTAGGGAATGCCACAGATTTCAAGGGGCATTTCATTGCAAAGGACAATGCACCAGAGATGGCACATTTCCTGATCCAGATAGATGACACTATTTCTTTGAAGAGCTTGCCAACTCCACTGGCATCTACCAGCCAGGTAGGCATTCTTGGAGATTGACAGTCTTTCAAATAACCTGACCCTATTCCATATCAGGATTTATTGCAATAACTAGCACCTTAATTTGCACCTGGAAATAAATTGGCAACTGGAACAGCTTATGAAGCAAAGGTGTCACATGGATATACTGAGGCATTCCTATCACTGCTTGTGCAACTGAATTCTGGACCAACCAGAGTTTCCATTTCCAAGGGCAGCCCCAGGGAGAATACATTGTAGACTACTGGTTCCGCCTGGTTCTATAGAACCGGTACCTCTGAAGAGCAGCAGACACCGAACCAGTATGGTGTCTGCTGCTCTGTTTGGCCTAGCCACCCACCCAGGCTCTTGGCTGTCTTTTATTTCCTGCTTTTTCAACCTCAGCTGCTTTGTGCGGCACAGCTGAGGTTGAAAAAGCAGGAAGGAGGATTTTCAAATGCTGCGTATCCACGTGCAGCGTTTGTTAGCTGTCCGGGCGGCACAGCTGAAGTTTTGCGCATGCAAAACACACTCTCACCAGGGGTGGGATTCTACCACTGGAGAACTGGCAAATCGCGTCACTGGCTGGCCCCTTCCTGCCCACTCACTCCTTACCTGGTATGCGTGCCATCAAACTTGCTGCTAAGTTGCTATTTTTCCTTTTTTTTACCCCCGACCACCAGCAGTTCTGCTGTGTCGGGAAGATTTAGATTAGCTAGAAAGCAGGAAATTGTTGGATTTCTTGCTTTCTAGCTAATCTAAGAGCAGAGCTGAGCCTGAAGCTTCTATTATTCAGTGCAGACTCAGGCAGCAGATGGCAGAAACACAGATCTCTGAATGAATCTGTGATTTTGTAAGCAACTTAATCTGCCTGCCTGCTTTGCCTGATTTTCGGTAAAAGTTGCTCTTTTTTATTAAAAAAATCATACATAGTGTGTTGTGAGTTAATTTTGTGAGTTTGCTTGCTAGCAAATGTTATGAGTTTGCTAGCAAACAAATTTTATGTGACAGACTCAGGTATCCGATGGCAGAAAGATAGATCTCTGCATGAATCTGTGATTCTGTGAGCAACTCAATCTACCTGCCTGTTTTGCCTGATTTTGGGTAAAAGTTGCTCTTTTTGTATTAAAAATTCAATATTTACATAAATATTTATATTTACATACAAGCCATGCCCAGCCAGTCACATGACCAGCAAGCCATGACCAGTCAGCAAGCCATGCCCAGCCAGTCAAGACCACACCCACAAATTAGGCCACACCCACAGAACTGGTTGTTAAGAAATTTGAATCCCACCCGATTGTAGAAGTATAGCTTTGAGGTAATTAGAATAAATCAGTTGGGGCAAAAAAAAATTGTCAGGAAAAAAAGAAAGAAAACGAGCTGAAGGAGAGAGATGCTCCTATATACAAAATAAATGGAGCTGAGATGGTAAATATTTTTTATTTTTCAAAACTTCAATATGGTTAGAAAGAAAAAGAGATAGAGAGCATTACCTTGAAAAAACTAGAAATTTCTTTTCACTTCTTTTTCTAGTCAGACTGCTAGCCTCTAGAGATGGCTTTTGGTTTTGAGATATTTTCTTAAAAAGAAAAGGAAAGATATAACTCCATATAACACT
This sequence comes from Naja naja, assembly GCA_009733165.1. Taxonomy (NCBI): domain Eukaryota; kingdom Metazoa; phylum Chordata; class Lepidosauria; order Squamata; family Elapidae; genus Naja; species Naja naja. The sequence continues at coordinate 17,002,256 of CM019152.1, read as the reverse complement.
AAATATGGTTCTTTGCATTTTCCAGTTTTGCATAGAAAGATGAGTCTAATTAATGCACGAGCTACAATTGCAGAGGTAACTTGCTGAGATTAATTTAAAATGCATAAAACCTACATATTTATGCTATTCATGGATTTCAAGAAATTCTACATTCTAATTATGCTGTCAAATATTATCTTCAAAGCTATGGTAACATGACAACTTTTTTTGGTTATTGATTAGGTCAAATCTAATGAATATTTTGATTCCATTATATCTGAATTTGCATCAATTGATCTCATTTCATGCTATTAGTGTAATTATGTGTGTGTGTGTATCAATTGATGCAAATTCAGATATAATGGACATCAAAATATTCATTAGATTTAACCTAATCAATAACCAATATATATATATATTTGTATAATTTTGAATCACTTTTTTACTTACTTAAGTATGCAAATAAATATAATGGAAGTTAAGTTACTAATATATTTTTATTTACCTAACTTGTATATTGCTTTTCCTTTCATTAAACATGGCAATTAAGAAAAGTGAGAATAATAAAAAAAATCAATGTAAAATAATCAAAATCATAACACTAATAAACAATTAACATTCCAAGATATCATGAAAAAACCAAGACAACAAATATATTAGTATATTAATTGTCTTTTCAGCTATTGTTCAAACTGAATGTAGCCCTTTTGTGAATGATGGAGGTTATTTACATAATGGAATGCAAACACTAGAAGTTAAATCATTATATAACGTATGTAAGCTCTAGTAAAAAAAAGCTGGCCCAGAACTGCTTTCACTCTGATACTATTCAGAAAAAAATCCTTTCAATTCCTACAGAATTTATTCTTATCATCATTGTTCTCAAATCATCTGCCAGCAGGTAGGGGCAAGTAGCTATTTTTAAGGGGCAAGTAGCTATTTTTCTCCCTCCCAAGTCATCCAAAAAGAAAAAGAATATGCCACTTCTTGTAAAACTTTTAAGTATTTACTTAATCATGCAGATACCTGATAAGAATACATATGGCTATAATAAAACATAAAACTATATCAGGCAACTTGATCCATCTATTTGTCTGTGCTAATATGGCATTTAATTATTGTCTTATTTGTGAATTATGGGCCACTCTTCTTTGTCTCCGGTTTGGCATCTTCTTTGGCATCTTCTTTGGCTGCATACCGATTGCCCTCTGCGGGTGCACAGACGGGGACTCCTCGGGGTGCCGTCGTCTAGACAATGTCGGCTGGCGGTGCCCTGGGGAAGGGCCTACTCTGTTGCGGCCCCCGCCTTGTGGAACCAGCTCCCTCTGGAGCTCTGTTTGGCTCCTGACCTTCGCTCTTTCCGCCGCGATCTGAAGACCTGGTTGTTTGAACAGGCCGGGCTGGACTGATCTCCGGGGTTTTTTAAATTATTTAATTTTAATTGGGTTTTAAAGATTGGGCTTGTCAATTTAATTCTTTTTAAAATATTTATTGTTTGTATCATTGTGTTTTAGTTGTGAGCCGCCCTGAGTCCTCGCGGAGAGGGGGCAGCATACAAGTCCAATTATAAAATCTCCAATTTGATTCTTGCTTGTGTAGGAACAAAAATCTGATCTGGTTGGAAGCTGGGAGAAAGACACTGAAAATAAAATGGAGACAGAACACATGGAAAGAAGGTTTGTGTTTATTTAGATGTCAGAAACTTTAGTGAAAGCAGAATGTTTCTGGGGTGGCTGACCAATTGGCTGGATGAGTGACTAGATGAATTTTTATAGAGGTCTAGAGTTTTGTGATTTGATTTTCAAGAGGCTTCAAAAACCAGTAAAGAAGGAATCAGTCCAGTTTCCATGGGGACAGATGTTCCAGATCAGGGCTGCCACAGAAAAACACTACTACCTTTCCTAGCCCTCCAAGTCTTCCAAAATATGGGATTTGCAGCAGTTGGGTCTTCTAATTGGTCTTCTAACTGGAGCAGACAGTTGAATACTGTATGTATCCAGGTACCAACTTGTAAAGGCTTTATATGTCAGCACCACAGTCTTAAATTAGAATAAACCAATTAGCAACCAATGCAGGGTCCACAAAATCAGTATAATATATTCTTAGTCCCTGGAATGATACAAGCCATGTTTTGGACCAACTGATTTCCAAATAACATTTAAGGACAGACCCAAATAGAACACTTTTCAGTAGTCAGTTGTGTGTTGAACTTCCCTATCTCATTCTAAAATATGTACCTCTTTGATCTGAATATTTGGCTTACATTAAAGTACATTATATAGGCCATATTCCCATGATCAAATAAACTGGTCACTCTACCAAGATATCAGATTGGTTGGGCTTGATTTAGTTTTGATGAGTCTATACTGCCTTCTGCCAAGTAATGCACTCTTTTCTAAATATTTCTAAACTGACATCTTAATTATTAATTTTATAATTTTTCCTGGCATATATATCAAGCTGATCAGTCCACGGCTAACCATAATTTTCTCCTCTAACAACGTTTATCATTTTTCAATCCTCTAGCACAATGTTCACAATCCACAATTTCTCAGAACAGGCTCGGAAATTATACCAACAACTACAGATTATATCTGGGAACAAAGGGGCTACTTCTGGAAATCCAAAAGGTATCAAACATTTCTTTGCTTATGTACTATTCCCTTCTTTTTCCAATTCTTCTATCCATTTGATCATGGTTATCATATGGGCAGAAATCTGAAACAAAGTAAATTTGAACTGTCACTAAATGAACTGTTGTAAATTGAGGACTTCCTGTAAAGATGGTAAAGCTCTGGTAAAACTCTCTTTTCTTTATATGATCCTTTCAGCTTATAGCTCAGTCAATGGTCCCAATGTATCTATACTATTTTCTTAGAGGGTTTTTTGCTTTTATTTTCTTATTGGACTTTTCTTATTCACAGCTCTTTTAAGGATCCTGATTTTTTTTTTACATTGGATCTCACTGAGTATTTTTCAGTTTCTAACTCAATTTCTTGAAATTGATTGTAAGCCTGTTAAAATTCATGATTACAGGAATTGGGGATTATTAGCAACATTAAAACTAAGGTAGTTCAACCCCTACTGAGATGACCTCTGGTGAATTTGAATCTTTTTTTTTAAACTTAAGTTTTTAACTTTTAACTTTTTGTTATTGTTGGGGTTTCTATTGTATTTTATACAATAGAAACAGTAACATTCTGTTAATTAATTATAATGCAATTAATGAAATTTCAAGTCTACAATGGGGAAAGCTCTGATATACCTGAGATTTAAAATTATGTAGTAAAGAGAGACTCAATTGTTTAATGACATGGTGTAATATTATCATTTCACAAGATTGGAAGATGGAGCACATTATTTTTAATAAGTTCAATGACAAACTTCCTAAATTATTTTATTTAGAATAATGTGAGGTGCGACGTCAGAATAAACATGGTGTGTTTGGTTACAAACTTTTGTTCAATAAATTCAATGCCAGTAAGAAGATGTATTTTTGTCTTTGTCTTTTCTGCTGCCTTGGATTTGTGCCTAAAAAGGAAAACATGAGATTGTCCTTGAAGGTTGTTTTTCAAAGGGTCAAGTCAATAGAGTTGGCAGGGCTTTGAAGGATTAAATCAGTTGCAAATGCAGAAGGGTTATTTGGAACATTTGGTTTTTGTAATTTATGTAACAAAAAGAAACTGAAGAGAAATTAGTATTGAGGAGACATAAATATAGAAACAGATACCTACCGACATGTACACTCTACATACAATTACACAATATTTATGTATATGTTTCTGTTGCAGGAAAATATGCAGATGCAACTAATGCGTGTAAATTAATGAATCATCCACTTTGGGATAAAGATTTATGTCTTTATATTATAGCACCTGTTTCCTCTTTCTTCTTCTGGAATCATACAAATCAGCATCTCTATATTTTCTCCTTTTTGCTCCCATTCAGCATGTTGGATATAAGTTATTCCACATGCTTTATGTCATAAGTTAGTTAGATTGTGGCAAGATTGCAAGGCAAGTGCATTCAGCCTTTCACTTTTCCTCCATTTCCAGAGGAAAATGGAATCATCTGCTAAAGTGAGCGATAAGGGGTGAGGGCGCTACTCACCATTCTGTTTTTAGTTGGATTGCAGGGAAGCATTACTTCTCTGCTCTTTTCAACACATTTTACTTTGGACCTGCACTCTATAATACAAGCCAGGGCACTATACAAAGAGTTCACTAGTCTTCCCCATTCTCAATCAAAGCAATTGTGCTTCAAATAAAGACTACACAAATTGTTGTTGCTGTGTTGTTGATGTTGATAGATATTCCCATTGTGTTGCCATTAGATGTACCATGTCGCCACCCAATTCACTGCATAATATGAATGGGTGGATGTTTATAGGGTACTGACCTATAAAGCCCTACATGGCTTGGGGCCAGGGTACTTGCAGGAACGTCTCTTGCCAGCATCGACTGCCCATCACCCTGTGCGCTCCCACAGACAGGGCCTCCTTGGCCTGCCATCGGCCAGGCAGTGTCAGCTGGCGACCCCCAGGGATAGGGCCTTCTCTGTGGGAGCCCACCCTGTGGAACCAGTTGCCTGTGGAGCTGCGGTTGGCCCCTGACCTCCGCTCCTTCCGCCATGGCCTGAAGACGTGGTTATTCAAACAACCCGGCCTGGAATGAGGGGGGTGGGTGGCTTTTTAGATGTTTTAATGTTAATATCTTTTGCGTGTATTTTAGACTTTGTTTGGCTTGAATTTAATAACTTTTAATTGATTTTTAATTTTTGTATTGTGGGCTTTATGATGTGAGCCGCCCTGAGTCCTTCAGGAGATAGGGCGGCATACAAGTCCAAGCAAATAAATACATAAATAAATAAATGTTTGAACACAAGTATAATCAAAGACAACTATAATTTCATTTAACAATAGTATCATTTATTATTGAAAACATTGATATAGGTAGAATAATCATAGGAATTGAGCTCCCTGAATCAAAATTGCTGAAAGAAAAACAAAACATTAAACTTTTCCTCCTGTGTTGCATTGTTCTCCAAGCTTGGAATTTGACTACATATATTACATTATCCTACACAGTAACATCGCCTGGGCAGGAGTTTTGCAGATGATGTGTTTGTTGGTTGACAAGTCTACATATTCTTCTTTATCGAGAAAAAGTGCAAAAATCCCTATATTAAAATGTACGAAGCATGTAAATTTTACCTTACATGCCTTTTAGTGTAGTGGCTAAATCTATGAACTAATCAATGGGAACCTGATGAGATCCCCCATTTCATGACTCACTGCAGAAGCAGTAATAGATAATTAAGGTTATAATCCTCTTAGTAATTCAGTCTCACATATTATATGATCTGCCACATAAATAGTATGTTTGAAAGAATAAGTAGCTAAAAAACTAAAAAAACACAGTTTAATCAATTACATATTTAAAGGAATCAAATTCACAAAGGAAGAAAAAAATCCCAATGACCATCTTTTTTTTTCTAGACATCCTCATCAACGTATTTATTAAACTTAGCTTTGAAAGGGAAAGAAATGTGACATGGGAATGATCCAACTTTCAAAATACTTCTGAAGGTGAAAAGGAGAAATCTATCATCTTCTGTATAATTTTTTTTTCATAAATCTAGCATTATAGACTTAAAAAACAGTATAAAATAAGGATGTTTGGGCTATTTTCTTCAAGCACATCTTTGCTCCTTTATTTATTTATTTATTTATTTATTTATTTATTGGCTCATTTCCCAGCTTAAGGTATCTTAAAGTGCCTTGCCTCAGTTAATTACTCAGATTTGATGGCCACCTCTACCTGTCCCATTACTTATTGTCAATTGTGAACAATGTAATGAAAGTTTTTGTCACCTATGCCAAGATCATTTTAATTTGATTGTATTCCCTCCTCAGTTATATTGAAAAAGGTGATAATGAAGATTTATTTATTTATTTTGACTTATATGCCGCCACTCTCCAGAAAGGACTCGGGGCGGCTCACAGATAAAAACACAGAACAATAAATTATTTAAAAAGAAATTAAACTAGACAAGCCAAAATGCAACTATAAAACCAAATTAAAATCCAATTTAAAACCCACCCTCTCCCCAGGAGATCAGTCCAGCCCAGCCTGTAAAAACAACCATGTTTTTAGATCGCGCGGGAAAGAGGAGAGATCGGGAGCCAGCCAGAGCTCAACGAGTAGCTGATTCCATAAGACGGGAGCCGATACAGAATAGGCCCTTCCCGGGGTCACCGCCAGCTGACATTGTCGTGCGGACGGCCACCCGAGGAGTCCCAACCTGTGTGCTCGCACAGGGTGACCGGTATTTGATATCGGCAGGAGACGCTCCTGCAAGTACCCTGAGCCCATGCCATGAAGAACTTTGAATGTTAATGTCAAAACCTTGAATCACACCCGGAGGGCAACCGGCAACTAATGCAGATGGGAGTATCAGGAAACTCCCATCACAGCCCACGTGGCCGTATTCTGCACCAGCTGGAGCCTCCGGATGGTATGCAAGGGCTGTCCTACATACAGAGCATTGCAGTAGTCGAGTCGGGATGTAACAAGTGTGTGAGTGACCATGCGAAGGGCATCTCTATCCAGATAAGGGCGGAGCTGGCGAACCAGCCGAACCTGGGACAAGGCCCCCCAGCCACGGCTCCCACCTGCTTCTCCAAAATGAGCCGTGAGTCCAGGAGAACCCCCAGGTTCCGCGCCCTATCCACAGGGAGTAACACCTCTCCCCCTATGGCCAAAGGTGGAATATACTCATCGGAGCGAGATGCCTGCACGCACAGCCACTCAGTCTTGGCCGGATTGAGCTGTAGTCTGTTCCTGCCCATCCAGATCTGTAACGCATCCAAACAACGGGACATCACAGAGAGGGCATCACTGATTTGGTTTGGGGTGGAGATGTATAACTGGGTATCATCAGCATACTGATGATACCTCACCCCAAAACCCCAGATGATCTTGCCCAGCGGCTTCATATAGATGTTGAACAGGAGGGGCGAGAGGACTGACCCCTGTGGGACCCCACACGTGAGAGCCCCTGGGGCCGACCTCTGTCCCCTGCCAACACCGATTGCAAACGCCCCAAGAGGTAGGAGGAGAACCACTGCAGAACAGTGCCTCCCTCTCCCAACCCCTCAAGGTGCCACAATAAGATACCATGGTCGATGGTATCGAAAGCCGCCGAGAGGTCTAATAGGACCAGGACAGAGGAAAAACCTCTGTCCCGCGCCCTCCAGAGATCATCCACCAGTGCGACCAATGCCGTCTCTGTACTGAACCCGGGCCGGAAGCCCGATTGATAGGGATCTAGATAGTCTGCTTCATCCAGGAAAAGCGGAAACTGTTGAGCCACCACACTCTCAACAACCTTCGCTAAAACGAAGGTTGGAGACTGGACGAAAGTTGTTCAATACGGCAGGGTCCAGGGCAGGCTTCTTCAGGAGGGGTCTCACCACCGCCTCTTTCAAGGCGGTGGGAAAAGGGCCCTCCCTTAACAAAGCGTTGACTACTGCCCGGAGCCAGCCGCATGTGACCTCCCTGGTGGCATACACCATCCAGGAAGGACATGGGTCCAACAAACATGTGGTGGAACTCAAACGTCGCATAATCCTGTCCACTTCATCCTCAGAAACAGGATCAAACTCAGCCCAGTTGATATTGTATGGACTTCTTGCCCCTCCCTCCTCAGACCATTGCAAATTAGAGTCCAGCCCCTCCCGAATCTGAGCAATCTTATCCAACAGATACTGACCAAATTCCTCAGTCCTACCCTGCATAGGATCCAACCTCGTCCCCTGGTGTAAGAGGGAGCGGGTGACCCTAAACAGGGCAGCTGGGCAGTCGTCTGCAGACACTATGAGAGTGGAGAGGTATGACCTCTTCGCCACCCCCAAAGCTACCAGATAAGTGCTAATATAGGCTCTTAGCTGGGCTCGGTCAGATTTGGAATGGGTCGACCTCCACCTGCTCTCTAACCCCCTCCTATGCCGCTTCATCTCCCTAAGCTCCTCCGTGAACCAAGAAGCCGTCTGGGATCTGCGGCGAGTGAGGGGACGCAAGGGCACAACTCGGTCGAGGGCCTCAGTAGCAGACTGTTGCCAGGTGGCCGCTAGTACCTCGGCCGAGCTGTGGATAACGGCGGCGGGCAAAAACCCCAGTTCCGTCTGGAACCTTTCAGGGTCCATCAGACGTCTGGGGCAGAACCATCTCAGTGGCTCCTCATCCCAACGGTATGGGGCCACTTGTTGGAAGACCAGCCGCAGGAGATAGTGATCTGACCATGCTATGGGTTGGACATTCACGGTGCCCACCCCAGATCTACGCGCGTTCGAGACAAAAACAAGGTCGAGTGTGTTGCCCCCCTCATGTGTGGGGGCCTGTATTATTTGGGTCAGGTCCATAGCTGCCATGGAAGCCATGAACTCCTGGGCCAATCCTGGCATCCCCCCCAGGGAGGGCAGGCTGAAGTCACCCAAAACCAAAAGGCTTGGGAACTCCACCGCCACTCCCGAGAGGGCATTGAGCAGCCCAGGCAGGGCCGTTGCCACATAGTTGGGAGATAGGTATATCAGCAACAGGCCCAACCGACCACCAGGCCCCAACCTCAAGAGGAGGGCTTCACACCGGCCTATCTGCAGAACGGTGACCTCCCTTGGAATCAAGGTCTCCCGAATAACAACAGCCCCCCCACCCCTCCCCTGAACTCATGGCCAGTGCAAAATCTGAAAACCTGGGGGGCACAAATCAACCAGAGGCACTCCACCCTCCGGCCCCAACCAGCTCTCATCTCAAGATGAAGAAGAAGAATAAGAATAAGATGATGATGATGACAGTGATGATGATAATATGGTACAATGCATTTTGGGTTCACTCTAATCTCAAATTAAAGACAATGTTACTTTTGCTTAGCAAGTCTTTGAATAATGAGATGCTTGGACTCATATTAAGAAGATATTTTGAAACAATGCAGATATTCTGAATTGATTGAAAAACAGTCATTAAATGTAACAGCTAAAAAGTAATTATATTCTTTTTTTTTTATCCTGCTCTTCCTCTTTTTTCCCCATAGCCCTCAATTTAGTTTCATTATAATTCTATGGAGAAAGTTAGATGGAAAGAATGACTCAAAAGAGATCTTACGTGTCTTTTATATGTAAAGACAAAATATGAGGGAATTGATTTTTATTGAAAAATCTATAGACTATAGATTCTATATACTATAGCAATAGCACTTAGATTTATATATCACTTCATAGTGCTTTACAGCACTCTGTAAGCAGAGCTAGACTATAATATTGCATTCTAACCACTGCACCACCATGGCTCAAGTATAGATTCTATAGACTATAGAAAAAGAGGATGGTAGGATTATTTAATGCTTTTGTCCCCAGTTGCTTTTTCTTAAAAAAAATGTCCAGGACAACTAGAATAAAATCTTTTTTCCCCTTCACAATACAAATAGCAGAGAACTAAAATTACAGGTAGTTTTCACCATGCATTTCTATTTGGATATAATCAGAGGTGGTATTCAGCAGGTTCTGACCAGTTCTGGAGAACCGGTAGCGAAAATTTTGAGTAGTTCGGAGAACTGGCAAATACCACCTCTGACTGGGGATTTACAGTACCCTTCCTCTGCCACATCCACCAAGCCACATCCACAGAACTGGTAGTAGAAAAATTTGAATCCCACCATTGGATATAATATAGTAATTATACTTACTTTTAATAAGTTTGTATAAGATTCATTCTAAAAGAAATAAGACAGGAATTATACAAGTGAAATATAGAAGAAAAGATGTTATGAGTATGATCCATATACATCAACTTGAAAACACAGCATTTAAAGTAACTTTTCTTGAGATATAGGAGCATAATGTTTCCCAAATGAAAATGGAATCATCTAATGTTAAATTTGGATTCAGAAATATATCAAATTAAATTGAAAGAAAGTCAAAAAAAAGTGTTGCACAATCCAAAGTTTAACAGCTCCTTTTCAGGCTTTTGTTAGTGTATTCTCTGCAGAACAGGATCAGGGAGAAATTTAAATAGCTATGCAAATCAATATGCAAATTCCTTTTTACCTCCAGGCATCTGAGAAGTTGCCAGAACTGTTTCAGATCAGAAGTGTTTCAGATAACATAGCTTTCTGGTTGTAAATTCTCATGCAAATTATATGAATTGTCTCTGTATATACAGCAACAGATTTATTTGAAGGTAAATCACTTGAGGAACTGTAATATTGATGTTATTTGCCCAGATCTCTTTTACTATATAGCCCCTATAACTTCTGCATGTTAACTGGAAATTATCTCAGTTCACATTGTAGGTACACTCAGCAAGGAAATGTCAGAATCTCCTTTGTTTCTGGATGTAGATTTCTAAAATTATTTTAGAATTAATTTGTCTATTATGCTTTTAATAGGATCTTTCCCCTCCATAATATTGACAAAATAAATGGGTCATGCAGAATTTTCTGATTTTAGAATATAAAGTTCTTTAGAATATAAAGTCTTCCATTCTTTATTATGGATTAGATATTAGATTTTACTAAAGCAGTGCCTTCAGATTCCTGCTTTACTTCCCTGAAATTCAAGTAAGAGGCATAATTGCTCTAAATTTACCTTTGAATGTGTGATACATATTCAAAAAGGCCACTTTAAATATGTGGCTAGTGTAGGAAGTTGGCACCCAACTCTCCTAGAAAAATGAAGTATTCTGGTAGATATTTAAAAGGCAGAATATTTCTTCTAAAAAGAGTAGAACCCCAGAAGCAGAATCTCACCCCCACCTTTGTTAATGGATGGGCCATTAAGGCCTGAGCCAGAATACTTTACATAAGAAAGGTCTCCAGGTAAAGCTATAGCAATTGCCAAAAGCCCTTTTAAGGGCATAGATCATCCAGCAAGGGTCAACCAAGCTTGGAACTCAGGACAGCCTACAGAGTTGCCCCTCATGGGAGTCTGACAACCAATTAGAAACAAGCTTCAATTCAAATCCCAACAAAGGTTATAAAACCCAGATACTCTCAGCACCTCAGCCCTTTTTTCTTGATCTCCTTCAAGCATGTGATCATCTTTCTCTGGAGCTCCAGACCATGTGGTCCTGTTCACCATTAAACTTTCCAAGCAGCCTCCATGTTTCCAGTGTCTTTTTCCCCACTTGGAACTGAACCCAGAAGGATATTTCTTTCAACAATTGGCACCCAAGCAGATGGGACTCCAAGCTAACCTAACCAATGGACTAGGCCCAGGTAAGATTCCCTTGCCGGCAAACAGACCCATTGAGTCTGTGGGTGGGTTTTCCTGGACCTGGGCCAGTTGGAACAAAGGTTTTAAAGGGGTTTTGAGTGTTGAGCTCAAAGGCTGCTTGGAAAGAAGGTGAGTACCTCCAAATTCTAAATTTAAAGCACAGAAAAATGTGGGAAATGTGTGTATGCCTTTGTGTGTGTGTGAGAAAGAGATCTTTCTTCCTCTGTGTGTTCTACCAAGAGAGCTAGTATCAATTATATTACTGTTTATAACAATAATATTCATGCTGTTTGTTTAACCAACTTATGTATTACTTATATCACAAATCCTTTCATATATTTCCTTTTTCCCTGTTTTTGTCTGCTAGCCATTGATGAGTCCCAAGAAAAATTTTTTTCTAGTTTTATTGGTATTGCTTGGAATAAATATAGTAATCTTGGCAGGATATTCAATTTTATGGTAGCTACTCTTTCCATCAATGATAGTTGTAGATTTTTCCACTTAACCAAATTTGTTTCATTTGTTGGCCAATTTATAACTTTCTTGACTATCTGTATACCTATTTTCCTTGTTAGTTCTTTTTCTATATATCTGTAAACAATTATTTTGATTTTTTTTAACCTTTCAGTCCTGCAACTTCACCATACTCTTCTATTTTCCTAATTAGTTTGAGTCCATTTTATTGTGGGTCTTCCAAGATAAAGAGCAAATCTTCTACAAATGCCTATAATTTATATTGTTCCCTTTTTATTTCCATAGCTTTAATTTCTATCTCTTGTCTAATATCTATATTTAGCAATTCTAATATCAATATGAATAGTACAGGAGATAGTGGACATCCTTTTCTTGTGCCTTTTATATTAAAATTCTCTGTCCTACTTCCATTTTCTATCACCTTTGCCATTTGTTTATGGCAAATTGCCTTTAAAGTTAAAATTATTGTCATGGTGTTTTAATCTACTTCTTAGGCAAAAAAAAGCCATTTTGATCTGAATATATAAATTCATTTAGAAATTTTTACTCTCTGCCATTATTGAAGCATATGTTTTATAGTCAGTGTTCAGTCAAGATATGAGCCTATAGTTTTTATCTGCATTAAATCTGAATCTTTTGGAATCAAAGTAATATTTGCTTTCATCCACGAATTTGGTACCTTTGCATCAATCAATACTTCATTATGGACTTCTAACATTGATGGGCCTAAAGTATCTTGTAACCATTTGTAAAATTCTGCCTGCAGCCCAACTGGTCCTGGTGTTTTATTATTCTTTTGTCTCTTGATCACTTCTGATAATTCCATCATTGATATTCATTCATTTAACATAGTTTTACCTTTTCTGGTACTTTAGGTAATTCCGCTTTTTCCAAATATTGTTTAATTTTCTCTTCTGAAACTTTTCTTGCTCATAGCTTTTCATAACAATCTTGAATTATCATTTTTATTCTCATTTTGGTAGTATAAAGTTCCTTTCTCATCTTCTGGCTTATTTGCATTCTAATCCTTGGCCATTTTTTTTAAAAAATACTTTTTATTAAATATTTCCCAACAATACTGGTTTCACCTCTATCTTTTAACTCTAATGTCAGCCTGTCCATCTCCACGCAGTTCAAAATCTTTCTTATCACTGTCCCCTCAGATGGTATATTATCCTGTTTCCAGTACTGTGCATACACAATTCTGGGCAGTTATTATATGTAAAATGATATATTTGTCTTAGCACAATCTCCCTTAGATATAACTCTTTATTGGCCAAGCGTGATTTGACTTACAAGGAAGTTGTCTTTGGTGCATATGCTCTCAGTCTACATAAAAGGAAAGATACATTCATTAAGAATCAAGAATCATAACGTACAACACTTAATGATAGTCATAGGGTACAATAAGCAATCAAATTATACTAGGAAGCAGTGAATGTAAATCGTAAGGATACAAGCGACAAAGTTACAACATACAGTCACAAGTGGGAGGGGATGGGTGATGGGGAGTGATGAGAAGATTAATAGTAATAGTAGTGCAGACTTTGTAAATGGTTGGACGGTGTTGAGGAAATTATTTGTTTAGCAGATTGATGGCGGGGGAAAAACTGTCCTTGTGTCTACTTGTTCTAGTGTGGAGTGCTCTATAGAGTCGTTTTGAGGGTTTTATTATTCTCAATTTAAAAAAAAAGTTCCTGTCTGAAAAGAAAAGTTATGTTTAACAGTTTCAGAGCACAGGACCTTTGTTAGAGAAGGAGGAAGAGTGTGTGTGTGTGAGCGGCTACACCCTTGGACAGCAGCTGGATCTCATTCCTTTGTTTGGCCTCTAGCGCCCTCTTGTCTGTTGCTAGCTCTACAGAGCCATGACCATCAGGACAGGAAAAGCAAGGAGAGGTCATCAGAGTGTGAGACCTTCTGTATATAAGAGGAAAAGCCGAGCTGGTTATGATTGAAGGGAGGGAAGAAAAATTTGGTTTTTTTGTCCAGTGTATCCCAAAAGCAAACCCCAGGGGTTTAAGTAGTTGTGTAATTTGGATGCTAAATCGAGTACCAGTACTTGCTTACAGAAAAGCAAGTTTTCCCGGATTTGAGCTCTTCCAAATCCGCTAAACGTGGGCCTGAAGGAAAGAGGCACGGAGTACCAGTACTTATCTGCGGGGGCAGAGAGTCTCACGGGCTGTTTTTTTGGGGAGAGGAAAGAAGTCTGCACAGGCAGCATACCCCAGTCCAAAACCTTGGCGAAAGAGAGAGAGAGAGAGAGTCTCTCGTGGTTTTTTAAAAAAGGGGAGCGCGATACTTTGTGAAATATTCTGTAGAATAGAGAGAGTTTTTAAGTGTCTCATTTCGTTGCATAAGGTGCAACGACCAAAGTCTCCCTCAGACACCTTTTTCTTTTTCTTGCTCTTGAAGTTCTTGTGTCTGAAACTGGTCGCTGACCCGACTAAGCCAAAGTGTGAAACCCCACATCGGACGGGAAACATGGGAAGCGGTAGTTCGAGGGTCCTGAATGGAATGGAACCCCCTGGGAGAGCTATTGGAGGCTTGGGATGAGCGGCAGATGCCGACCCTAGCTGGCATGAGCAAGAAAAACCAAAATGTATAGATAGGGAATGGGCTTTGCTGAGGGATACAGGAAGACCAATGTGCTAAATAAAGGTACTTAAAAAGGGCAAAATATAAAAACAGGATCACATGGGATTTTTTTTTAATTTTTTCTTTCTGTGTCTCTTTCTCTATCTTCTATGCTACCACGTGGTTTGTTCCTTAAGATTTATGCCTTCCCCAATTTAACTGAGAGATTTATTGTGGGAATGATCAGTGTGTGTGTGTAAACCTCAGAGTTTTGTTTTCCTCTGTGTCTTTGTGTGTGGGTATGTGTGCGCCGCACGTGTGTGTGTCTAAGACTTTGTGTGTCCTAGAGGTAACTGTTGCAACTGTTAAGTGTCTCTGATCCCTTCGGATATTAATTTTAAATTGTTAAGAATTAAAAACACCGAGAGATTGTCTTCTCCCAGTCTGATCTGGCCAATTAGACTGGATGAGGAACAGAGTTAAATTTCTCTCCTCTCTGTGCTTTTAAGAAAACCCTAGGTTATTAACGAATGTTCTAAGTTCATTACAAGAAAAGTTTCATCCTTGCATTTACTATGTGTTTAAATGATTTTACCTGTTCATCCTTTTCCTGAAGCATTTGAATCCAGTTTTTTCCTTTCTCATCTGCTGTGTCTCCACTTTGTTGAAACTGATTTATCTGTTTAGTAACTGCAATACTGATGTGTTATTTTTCTTTCTCCTGAAACCATACCTGCAAGCCATCTCCAAACCCCTCTCTAATCCTTTTACAATGCCTTTCCTGGTAGAATTACCAGCAAAAGGGGAAGGGACCCCTTGTTCTTTGTCTTTCAGCCCTGCCACATGTGGAAGCAGATGCTACTCCCTAGAGACATTCTATCCATTGGAACCAGTAACTGGGTTTGGATCCAGCCTCCACTGAAGGTCATTACAACAAACCAGAGTGGGGCAGACCTTCCCAAGCCTGACTGACCACCCATACCACCAGGCCAAGCCTATGCCATCCAGAGACATGAAGGAAAGGATCCTGAGATGGACCAGTAAAAGACTAAAAGACTCTTTTCAATCCCCAGAAGACAGTTAGAAAGACTATGGGGGAGGGTGGAAATTCATTGTAACTGAAAATTCATTGTAATGTGAAACCCATTGTAATGTTTTCTTTCTTGTATCATTTATATTGTAACCAATTTGATGTACCCATGATTGTATTTGAGAGTAGCTGGCCCAGCAAGTTCTGAACACCTTATACTTCTGTCTGGTGGGAGGGAAATTGTCCAGCATGTTTGTATTATCTGTATTGTAAACCTAGCTGCATACACAGGCACATACACAGAGACACCCATTTAGAATTAGATAGGTTATCTTTTTCACCTGCTTCCACACAAAGCTGTCCCTTGCTTCTTTTAAAAAGAAAATGTTTTTGTTTTGTTTTGTTTTTATTTTGCTGCTCTGAGGCACTAAGGCCCAAGCAAAACTCCTTTCTAATTCCATGGGGAGGGGCACCTCCCTCAGGCAATTCTGAAGAGATAGCAGAAAAGAGATCTCCAAACCCCAAGTCCTGACTGTGACTCACAAATGATGCTGCCCAGTTGTCCAGTAAAGCAAGATATGTTGCACTGGGGGCCTCATGAGTACAAGTCCCAGGGCTCATTGTGTGTAACTTTAAAAATACTAAATAGCCTGGATTGCACACTGGCTAATCTCAATTTGGCCTCACAAACCCTGGAAACTAAGAGCTAGGCAGGTAGTAACCATAACCTTGAAATGGGCAGCCTGTAATTTAAAGGCTGTGAAGAATGTAGAGGCTTGTGCTTATAACCTGACTGTAAGCTCACAAAAAGTACATCAAAACACCTGAAAATTAATTGGCATGAAAAAATTGGATACTGTTTTGAAAAAAAAAAAAACCAGGAGTTTTCCCAGACTTTGAAAGCTTTTGGGAGCCACTGAAGGAATCCTTTTCTGTTGCCTTTTTTTTTTTCCAATGCCTTTCCTTTGCATCAGAAAAAATTAAAAGCACCCATCAAGTCTCCCTGATCTGATCACCTTTTAATCTTTTGTCAAAACTCTCACGTGTTTTGAAAAAAAAATGAGGGATTGTAGGAAGTTGGCACCCAACTCTCCTAGAAAAATGAAGTATTCTGGTAGATATTTAAAAGGCAGAATATTTCTTCTAAAAGAGTAGAACCCCAGAAGCAGAATCTCACCCCACCTTTGTTAATGGATGGGCCATTAAGGCCTGAGCCAGAATACTTTACATAAGAAAGGTCTCCAGGTAAAGCTATAGCAATTGCCAAAACCTTTTAACTGGAGATATCCAGTTCACATTGTAGCTACACTCAGCAAGGAAATGTCAGAATCTCCTATGTTTCTGGATGTAGAAAAATTATTTTAGAATTAATTTGTCTATTATGCTTTTAATAGATCTTTCTCCATAATATTGACAAAATAAATGGGTCATGCAGAATTTTCTGATTTTAGAATATAAAGTTCTTTAGAATATAAAGTCTTCCATTCTTTATTATGGATTAGATATTAGATTTTACTAAAGCAGTGCCTTCAGATTCCTTTACTTCCTGAAATTCAAGTAAGAGGCATAATTGCTCTAAATTTACCTTTGAATGTGTGATACATATTCAAAAAGGCCACTTTAAATATGTGGCTAGCAAGCATGAAGACCATGATATTCTCATAATGGAATGTGCACCTATGTAAATCATTACTAAATTTGAAACAAAACAAAACAAAAACCACTGTTTTGCAGAGATTCTTCTTTCTAGTCACTGATAGTGGGAAGGAGAGGTCCTGCTTAGTAGAGTACTACAAAGTTTGACATTTTCCCCCATTTAAAATCCATATGACTCAAAAGGTGTATTTCTTACCAGTTTGCTAACAGGTACAATTCAAGGTACTGGTTGTTACTTTTAACAACCAGTTACTTTTAGAGTCCTTCATGAATCACTGTCTGGGTCCATGGGGCTACCTTTTTCTAGGATAACTTCCAATCTGTTGAGTTCTGATATAGAAAGCCTTTTCTGACTCGGTCCCTTCTGGAATGTTATCGCCTGGATCCAAGATCAGGCCTTTCCTATCTTGCCTCATTTTTTATGAAATAGCAATCCTCTAACATTAGATAGCCCCAAGCCCTTTAGCTTTTCACCAAACCACTGAGATTTGACTGTTTGGGGAGTAAGAAAACAAATAATTCTCTTCCGATAAAGATGGAGTTAGAGTTGCTGCTCAGTGCTTGGTATGCTACCTATTATTGGGGCATACCAATGTGTGGTATGCTACCTATTATTATTGCAGGGTTGTTGTGCGGAAAATAGGAGAGGGAAAGTGTGCTGGATATGTTTGCTACTTTAAATTATTTAAATTATTTGTAAATAATAATAAAGGTAGGATACAAGTAAGTAACAGTGCAATAAAAATAAATTACTAAACAAGCAAATCTTCGTTTAATATGAAAAAAATGTTTTCTAAGCCTTGTCCAGACATGATACTATCCATAACACTCATCAAATATAAGCAGCCAATGATGAAACACTCATTTATACTGTATAATTTTTATTCTCAGTATTTGAAAGCTATATTTTGCTTCCAAAAAGTGGAAAGTCCTTCTAAATTATTGCACAGCTTAGCCTCTTACCTCATAGAAATTTAAGCTTCAGGCCAGAGTACATTGACGGTTAACTAGCAAGGTTAAGGGCTTCTAATATGTAATTTGTTACAAAAAACCCCTAACTATATAAAACATTAACTGTTTGCATCATTTAGGCAAGAATTTAAAGAAGCTGTCATAATATGCAATGGTTTGGAATATGTTTATCATTCTTTTTTAAAATCCAATGCTTCTTCCCTAATAATTGAAAACTTCAAGTTGTTCAACAATTGATAATAATTTATTTCTAAGATAATTATCTTTTTGTTCCAGGATTTGTATAAGGCAAAGCCAAATCTGAACTGATATAATGCTACAAAAATAAAAACAAAAGAAAATGGCAGCCTATTAAAATATTCAAGTATAATAAGCACTACAGGATAGTAATAATCTTTGGTCATCATGAAGGTCTTGACCTAAGTATGCTGCCATTTGTTACCAGAAGACTCTCTAACCTCAATCAATGGCAACAGGAGCAAAAAAGGTCTTTATTGATAATCTGGAACAATAAAGACTTCCTGTTTTATTGTGATTAATGCTCCACATAGCAGTGCATGAGGCTTCTCCTGTGTTTTTTTCAAACACTTTCCCACCTGACTTTGTTTTTACAGCATTGAGAAATAGCTCTACCAGAACCTGGATTAGTTCTTATGCACCATGAACATGTCTAGGTTGCTTTGAGAATGTCCTTCTTTCCTGTTGTCTCTATCTTATCTTGACCATAGGATTCATGGTCACAATGATAAATCTGAGCAATATCAGTAGCTGTAGAAGTGTGATAGATAAATGAACAAACAAACAAATAAAATGCTAAAACTTAAGAAGGGCTCCTCATACCAAGTTCTATACAACTAAAAATAGAAACTTAAATCAAGTTCTTGGCTTGCGGCTGTGGAAGAAGACAGAAATTATCTTTTATGGTATGCTTATATTTAGTCATTTCATTTTTAGGAAAGTTTTAGAACTATAATGGCTGTCTTTCAATTTTAGAAAATGCTGGAACTTTACGAGTCTTAATTTTTTTGCAATAGTTTTGCTATGAGTTTTTTTTAATTGTATTTTTTTCTGTCCTATAATCATAATCGCTATCATAATATTACCTTGCCAAATAGAAGAGTTTACACATTGTACTAAAAGTAACTTCTTGTTTATAGTACTTTATTCAAGAAACCATATTTGAGGTAGGTTTATCTTGCCCTCAACAAGAAACCATGGATTCAGATAAAGGTTAAAGCCAATCCAGTTCCACCATACTATGCACCTTACCCAGATATGAATGAGCTGAATGTTTGGAAAAAAATCTTCAATTTGGCCCTCTGAAAATGCATTTGAACTATAATTCCAGGAGTTCATAACTAACATGGGCAACCTATATTGTCTGGGAATCCTGCAAGCTCCAAAACTTATGAAGGGCACAAGAGAAAGCTGGTTTGGAGAATTTTCATTATGAAAATAAACATTGGTCTTCTAAAGCATTAAGCAGTTTATTCCATTTATACTCATCTTTCTTACACTATAAAATGTGCTTAGAGAATTGTTAGATCTAATTTTGTGTGGGAAGACATTACACAGTATCTATAGTCTAACCATTTTTTTCTAAACATAAATTCAGAAACTTGATGTAGCAGGATTTCAATCCATTAAGATTTTACTCCCTTTCTCTAAAGCTGTTTGGACACTCCACAAACAAATAACTTATCTTGGATCTGCAATCTGTTACACAAACAACCTTCTAGAAATCAATAGTAATTTAAACACTATCTTTTCCTATAAAAATCCTATGTTTGCACATCCATTTATTTCACAAACCCAGTGATTATCAATGCCTTAAAAAAGCAATCACACACAAACCCCTTTGAATTAAATGCTACAAATGAAAACTCTCTACCTTCAGACTATAAAACTATGTAAATTAATAAAACTAAATTCTTAACTTTGATGTTTTAGGAATTGTTAATATCATATTATATAAACATACTAACATTAGGTTTTGTGTTCAGTAAGTATTCTAATCATGCTAGATTGATTTATCAGTCTCATGATAGAAATAAGTACTCTATGTTCTCCCAAATGTGCTTTTCAAGAGGTAACTGGACTTTTTAAAGACATTGTTTTTTTTAAGACATTTCGCTTCTCATCAAAGAGGTTTCTTCAGCTCTGACTGGATCATGGGGAATGGAAGGATTTATACTCCTTGAGGACAGCTGGTCATTTGCATCTTTTTAGAGAGTCGTTGAGGCCACTTGAAGGTTTATCTATGTCCTCAGGATCACCTGACTAGTGCAAATGGGTTTGCAGCCTTCTTGGAACTGTTGATATCATTGTGTTTTAAAATGGAGATAGATGACAATATCCCTCCCCCTCTGTTGAGAGAGGGATGTTCAATTTTGACATAGATGGCCTCTTTGACTACTCTTTCAAACCAGTGGTCCTCTCCATCCAAAATGTGGACTTTGCTATCTTCAGAAGAGAGGCCTTTGTCTTTTAAATGCAGACGGACTGCTGAATCTTGTCCTTATGGGTTTCTTCTCCTATGTCATGCCATGCATTTATGAAGTGGTGGTTTTGTTTTCCCGATGTACAGATCTGCACATGGCTCACTGCATTGTACTGTGTATACCACATTGCTCAGTTTGTTCCTGGGGTTCCTGGTATCCTTGGGGTATGCAAGCTTCTGCTTTAGTGTATTCTTGGCTTTGAAGTGTATACATATGCTGTATTGGCTGAAAAGCCTCCTGAAGTTTTCCAATATTCCTGCAACATATGGAATGATCATGTTGTTTCATTTATTGTTCTCTTCTTGTCTGTTATGGAGGAGCTCCTGCTGGGTCTTTTTGGGATTTGATGAAGGCCTACTGGGATAGCCACACGTTCTGAGGGCTTTCTTGATGTGTTTTAGTTTTTTTTTCTTTCCCATATTTGCTGGTAGACAGGTCTTCAGCTCAATGATGTTGGGTTCTGATAACTATCATTTTGTGCTCCAGTGGGTGGTGAGAATCAAAATCTAAATATTAATGTGAATTTTGGTTTTCTGTAAACTACATTAAGACTTTTGTCTTCCTTAAATGTACTGCACAGTCCAGGAAGGCTAGACTATTTTCCTTAAATGTGAATGTAATGCATCTGTTCATAGAGTTGATGTTTGGTGACCACTTTCAATTCTTGTGTTTTGATCTTGACCCAAATATCGTTGGCATACTTATACCAGTGAGTGGGCAGAATTCCTGTGAAAGAATTTAGAGCTTTGGTTTCTATCTCTTCCATGTAAAGATTGACCGCTAAATTAGAGTAGTCTACATCAGGTTAATATTTAAAAAAATATGTTTTGCATATCTGCATTCACTTCAATAGAAAACATGGATTCATGCTCAGTTTCTGGCAGCTACATGGACAGGCCAGGTAATGTTCTTGGCAACAATGCATATTTTAGTTGCATTGCCTTCTTTAATCCCAGACAATTTAGCTAGACAATGATACTGTCAGACCTGCCTCAACTTGGGCTAATTAAAAACAATCCTTAACTCCTTTTATTGAGATAAATATATTGTCAATATATTTATTGAGATAAATATATTGTCAAACATGTACAAGATAACAAGTATGAACATAAACAAGAACAAAGGAAGTAAATACAGATAAATGGGGACAGTAAGACAGGGACGGTAAGCATGCTGGTGTGCTTATGCTGACTCCCTTTAAGGACCTCTTAAGAATGGGGTGGGGCCCATGGTAGATAGTTTGAGGTTGAAGCTGTGAGGGGTTGAAGCTGTAACAACAGTCAGGTAGGCATTCCAGGCATTGACCACACTGTTGCTGAAGTCATATTTTCTGCAATCGAGTTTGGGGCAGTTTACCTTGAGTTTGGATCAGTTGTTTGCCCGTGTATTATTGTGATTGAAGCTGAAGAAGTCATTGATAGGCAAGATGTTATAGCAGACAATTTTGTGAACTATTCTTTGATCGGACCGCAGAAGGTGCAGTTCCAGATTGTCCAGGTCCAAAATTTCGAGCCTGGAGGCAAAGGGAATTCTATTGTGAGTGAAGGAGTGGAATACTTTTCTCGAGAAATACCTCTGAACCTGCGCAATTGTGTTAATGTCCGATATACAGTGCAGGTTCCAGGTGGACGAGCTATATTTGAGAATTGGTCTGGCAAAGGTTTTGTATGGCCTAGTTAACAATTCAATGTTGCCAGAAAAGCTTGGTAAAATAAGGTTAACAATTCTTGAAGCCTTTTTGGCAATACTGTTACAGTGAGCTCTGGGGCTTAGATCATTTGAGATAAGTACTCCTAGGTCATTGACAGCGTGAGGGTCATTTACAAGATCATAATTTACTAAAAGTCAAGTGAATTGCAGTTGTATAAAGCCAGAACTAAAAGTTTGCACCAGACTTTTGCCAGTTAATTTTTCTCCCTTAATCCTTTCCCATTGTTTGTCCCTCATTGTCCAATCAAGTTTAAAAGAAATATTTTGGAAACAGTCACTCTATGTGCTAGCATTCTTCTCCTAGTGAAATCACCTCAAAGACTTTGTGGGTTCTCACAGAGACCTGTTCTAACAGTTCAGTTTCACTTTCCCCCAGGCCCTTGCACTCCCTTCCAGTTTTCCCTCAAGGTTGAGAGAGTGGCAGTGAGGTGGCATTTCTGACATTAACTATAACAACTAACTTAACTAGATAGTAATTCTGTGAACTCTTGATTACATTAGCTCATGGCAACCTTTTATCAATATTTGATGTAAGACAGACTTCCTTTCTTGGTTTGTAACAATGGACAAACATTTTTCCAGTCTTTCCTTAATATACCCATTCTGCCTATTTCTTGCTTTACCCAGTTTTCAGTAGAGCCTGCCATATATATGGTCTGCTTCTATTTTAGGAGGAGATGAATATGGCATTGAATGGGAAAGCAATAATGTTCAGATTTATTGCTACTGGAAATTTTATTTCATATCTGCTTTTCTCAATTAGTGTGCCTCTACCCAGATCTGTAAATTCAGATAGATCAACTATGTTGATCTCTGATTTTATGCATTTTTATGATAGCTATATATTTTACATGCACTAAAAGTACATTGCACCAAGCGTGACTCTGTGAGTTTATTTCATATTTAGAGTTAGCAAGAGCCAAGTGCATATATATATATAACATGGTAAATGGAAACACAGCATATGTTAGACTATTTGCATCTGAAACACAGATCATTTACCAATGACTTATTTCAAGAATATGCATAAAATGTAAATTAGCAGATAATATTCACAGTAATTCAATACATTTCAGTTTTAAACTAAACATATACTGTGAACGAAAAAATACAAAACAGTCTAATTTACTTTAATATATTTTTTATCACAGTTCAGCTATTATATTCATATTATAAATAACTGCACTGCGTAACACTGATTGTATATTTTAATGAGGAAATGAAAGAAATTTCAGTACCTTTTTGAATCTATTGGAAGTGTTAAAACCAATTAGTAGTATATTAGCTTATTCTAATTAATGTAATAGCTAATCTACCAAAGTTTTATACAATAAATATAAAATGTAGGTTTTTCAAAAAAAGGTAATTATCAGCATAGCATTAAATATAATCAGCATATAACCATAATATTGTGTGTAACATATTGAGAAATTGCTCAGTCTTGCTTTTCCACCATTTTGTTCCAAATTGTATTCCTTCCTTTTCAACTGGCACATACAACCAGCCAAATAAATGCTTTAAAAGAGTTATTCTTTAATAGTAGTATTACAAGTTTGTCCTACAAAGTACAAACAACCAAAATAGTTTGGAGGACTCCGTTTTAGTGTCCTAGTTAACCATGCTTATGTTCATTGCCTATCCCATCTTGAATTATATTCTTGTTTTCTTCCTTTAATTTATGTTCTTATTGAGCAGGTTGAGAAAAATCTTGAAGGCCTGTCAGAGTTTCCTTCTGACCTATGTCATACTAAATTGAATCAAGGAAGGAGTTTCCTTAATTATTTTAAGGAAACAGCTTATTGATCATTCTTTTAAAGACTTTATGCTATTCAAAAATTAAGAAATGAAATATGAAATACTAGTACAAAGCCTAAAAGAATATTTAGTTGATTTGAAAAGTAGTGTAATGCCATTCCTTTGCAGAAAACATTAAATATTTGTATATTTCTATAAAATAGTCAAATGTCTTGCACTGTCTGCATAAATATTTCAGGAGGCTGGTAAAGAAATAAAACAGAAGAAAATAACTTTCTATTCTCTGAACTGTGGCCAACAAGAGTGAGTACTATTAGATCAAAGTAATATAGTTTAGCTAATACTGAACTAAATGAACCTGTAATTATTCCTACTTGAATTAAGAAACAAAGGAAGGGAGCTGGGGAGTGCGAGTATAATCTGTATTTATGAGCATGTTAATTTTAATAAAAATATGTGATGTTTTGATATACAGAATTATATCAACATTCATTTGCTTAAATTAAAAAAAGTAAAGATATAACTTTACGAGTTCGATTTAGAACTCTTAGCCAATGTCAGCATAGTGGCTAGTGATGGATGAGAACATAAAAGCTACACTTTATATTAAGGTTCTACTTATAAATACTTTATGAGTGGCCAACAGAAGATAAATAGCTATTATAAGCATGTACCATTCACGACTGCTTTGTGTTATTGAGTTATAGGCAGTTGTAAGGATGTCATTCACTGATATAAATCACAATACGAACAACCTTTGGGCTCTGTAACTATCTATTATTGATTCATTCATTCTAATATGCAAGTATTAAGTCTTTATAAGCTGTTTATAATATTCAGCATGCTTTGGAATCTGCTTAGAACCAAATGTGATTATGAAATATGTTGGATCATTATGTAACACTCTGGTGAGTGTCAAAATTACTGTCCTGGATGAAATCCAGAGCACCCAAGAGTACATCAGTAAGATGGCTCCCAAAGATGATCTGCTAAGAGAATAGTTAAAGCAGCAGAAGACATGGGTGGAAGATCAGTAGAGAAAGTGCCTTGGCAAGATAAGCCCCTGTATAGGATGTATCATTAACTGAGTGCTGAGGTAGTGAACATTGGAAAACCTAACCAGTGGCTAGAAAAGACTGGACTAAAAGGCAGCACTGTTCATAGCAGCACAAAACACTAAGGCACTAAGGACCAGTTCCATAGAAGCAGGGATCTACCATGTGATAAGGGACCTAAAGTGCAAGATATGCAGAGAGACTTCTGAAAGAGTCAAATAGATAATGGTAGTTGTAGGATGCAGGCAGGAGCAGCATTCATTGAACAGCTCAACCAAGTAGCTGGTATTATATACAGGAACATCTGCTCAGTGTATAGGCTAGACCCTTCCAAGTCCAGAAGGGAAGGAACACAGAATATCATAGAGAATAGGAGGGCTAAAACCTAGTGGGACTTCCAGATCAGGACAGACAGGTAAGAACTTTCCTATCAAGCATACATCATTGCAGGAGATAAGGGCTACAAATTATCTAGTCACAACTTTTAATAATCTGAAGAAATTGTCAGCTACTTCAAAAATGTAGCAATCTCAGGAAGCTTAATGTATTATACTGCAGGTGAAAACTATTCATTAGATTTATTGTGAAGATTTATTTATATAAAACTAAGATTACATAAAGCAAAGATATATATTTTATTTACATATTATATTTTTCTATACTTCTTATAAATAATTCAAATGATGGGAAATTCTCCATACCTCCCTTGAGAAATTACTGTAAAGCCTAATAGACGTGGTTGTTCTGAAAATGTTCCAGTTATTTCACTGCATTCTTAAATTAGTTCAGGCTTGATATATATTGACTATACTACTTTCATCACTATATACCTTTTATTTATACCATTATTCTACCCTAGTAGGCAGTGGTGTGATGCAACCGGTGTAACAACTGGTTTGGTGATTGTGCACTTTTGTGCCCATACACACCATTTAAAAAGCTGATTTTCAGCTATAATACTTACCTTCTACTGCAGCACTGGTGAGTAAAACAGCTGAAGCGCAGCAAAACCGCTCTGTTGCATGAATCAACTGTGCTTCAAAACAAGAAAATAAAGCACAAGAAAGAGTAGGGGCAGGTGGGCAGGGCCAAATGATCATTGGAACTACCAGTTTGCCCGAACTGGTCCAAACTGGTGGAATCCCACCCCTGCTAGTAGAGCTTCAGCAATTATTAGATTTAATGTAAATTAGCACACACTTATATTCCTATAGTGTTTTACAAATTCTAGTGTTTTTATGTCTTTTATAAAGATCAACCTTAGTTATCTATAACTTTTAGATTATTGATTGTAAAATTGATAGGTCTCTCTTTTATTTCATTTCCTATACTTTGTAATTTTATTTTAATAATTTTCTATAACTTATTTTATCAATAGGAATTTTTATTTCCATTTTAAAGAAACTATTAATTTATTAGTTTTATGCTGGTTTATAACAAAAATAAAGAAATTTTCAAGCAGTTTACAGAAAAATTCTCAAAAAAAGATACACCACTTTTGTGTCAATAGATTTCTCAGTCCTATTAGGAAGCAGCTGTTGGGACTTTCAAAGGACTTGAGAAAATGGTAATCACGTCAAATATTCAGCATTCCATGCTTCATCTCACATTCCAGTCCTGAATCTATGTATTCAGGCTTATGTCTGCATCTCTAACACAAAATTATCTTGAAATAAAAATATCCAGTGATCTGTACGTTGCCCCAAAGAAATCAAAAGCCTGTTTGTTTATAGGCAAAAAAAAAAGTTTGACGTATCATTTCATTAAATATGTGCATTTTTAACATAAAACCTTTTTAGTTCTATATTATAGAAACGAATGTTGTTCCTAGCAATATTTAAACATTTCTTTTGGGGAAAAAATGGGCCAACAATTAATACTTTAAGTGTTACTAGCATTTACAATTCACTTTCAAAACCTTAAGATTTTTTTCAAGGCCACCCACACATTTTTAAACTTCTATGCTGTTCATGCCATTTTAGTATATGCTAATAATTATCAGACTGTTTGTTATATAAATTTATGCCTATTTATTCCTAATCTTATATGTGGAAAGCTTAAATTGAGTACTGTAGGAGACATTATTTAATAAAATGGTAATTTTTGTGCACTTCAATCATTTTGCTTTATTTCATTTAATTATATTTATCTTGAAATATTGGTATGTATTTCAACAACTTTTATCACTGGCTATAAGTGATGGCCAAATATATCCCTATCTCAAACACATTTTTTCATATGGTTACTTTAATGGTTCTGGAAGTCTTCTTAAAACATAATTGTCAGGTGATGGGAAAAGTTCATTAATTAATTCCCTTAAGAATTCCTGCTACATATCATCCAGAACTGATGTCTTATATATGTTGAATCTCATTTGGTATTCTTGCTAGCTCTGTCAAGAGGAATACTTCATCCTACTTTTTTCCCTTTTCCTTTGAAGAATGAAGAAAAATTTAAAGATAGCTTATCAACTGTAGAGGTAATAGAAACAATAGCAAGGACATTGGGAGATGATAAACAATTGTATTACTGTATATACTAAATTTTCCTTTGCCTTCAAAATATAATTAATTTGTAATCCTATACCTTCAAAACATAATGGTTTTTTTAACAAAATATATTTCATTTTTACATAGAAAGATAATAAGAAATGCTTCTAATAATAAAATACAACTTATTCAATGTCAACAAAGTTGTCATTTCATTTACAAATGTCTGGATTATTTATGAACTTTATTGCATGCTAAAAACCATCGCAAAGTAGTTCTGGGAATTATTTGAATACAGGACTGCATAATTTCTTATATCAATCAATTATTACAGAATTACCACTTTTTTCAGAATTTTATCTAGGTTTAAATATTTTATCTTGAATATATATTTCAGACTGGATGTTAAAAATCTTTTTTTAAGAATACAAAGAATGTTACAGGCTTGGTTTTACTCCTTTTAATTTATTCCTATCTGTAATTAAATAGTATCAATTAAAATATATTGATTAGGAGAAGTTGTTCTACTAATCCATGTCTTTTCCAATGACATGAATTTATCAGTGTCTTGGTTCTCACAAAAGATGAACCAAAAGGGGCATCTGCCATTATAGCCTCAGCTATTAAGGGTAGTAATTTTCACATGTTGTACAATTTGCATTCAACAGTTGATGATATGAGAAAGGAAAATGTTTATCATGATGACATAACATTAGATGATTTTTTAAAAGCCCATTTCAGTCCAGGAATGAACATAAATGGCACCAAGGCTACAATGGAATCCATTTTATTTATTCACATAACAAAAGTATATCACCATTTTTTACCTACACAAAGGAACTTTGGGTTGGTAAACTAAAAAAATCATAATAGATTAAAAACAACAATTTAAAACAATAAATTGCACTAAGGCCCTAATAAAAACCTATATTCTAATACTGGCTTTCTAAACATCTTAGGTTTACTTATAAATTAGATACATAAATTAGTAAATTAAAA
This sequence comes from Naja naja, assembly GCA_009733165.1. Taxonomy (NCBI): domain Eukaryota; kingdom Metazoa; phylum Chordata; class Lepidosauria; order Squamata; family Elapidae; genus Naja; species Naja naja. The sequence goes on along the minus strand of CM019152.1, from coordinate 16,973,793 downwards.
AATAAGAGAAAAAGAAATAAGGTTTAAGACAACTGAGTTTGTTTTTGAACTATATATTATTTATCAGTACATGAATACTAAGTATAACAAAAACAACATATTTCTGTCAATATAGGAAAATCATGTCATTCCAAATTTGAAATGTGTTCACTCTCTGTTGGTTCGTTATTGATAAATGGAAATTGTGCTTCACAATTGTGCTTGTGGTTAATATTTAAAACTGAGCTGTTTAAGCACTGTAAGATTTTAATACTATCATCTTCCTCCTCCTCCTCCTCCTCCTCCTCTTCTATAAAGTTTTTGGAGTTTTATTTGTACCTTTGTTCCTGATATTCAAGCAATAAAATTATTTTAAAACTGAATATACTTAATAGTCCAAAAGAGAGTGCTTCATAAATCAATTATAAAGCAACAGAAAGTAAATGGGAACTGAAAATTTTAGAAATTTGCTTCCTAGCTGCTAGAAATTCATTTGAAATGTGGTTCAGGGTTTTGGTTTGATTTTCTTCTCCGTTATTAATGATTTATTTGTTCTGCCTGCATCAAGTTGTTATCCATGCAGTGATAATTGATTGAGCAATTACATTTTAATTATCTTAATAAAATAAGTCAATGATTTATTTCTCTTTGTTTTATTTCACTATAGTCATCATCTTTGCTCAGATGGTTAACTGCATGCTCACTTGTCTGTTAAACCACCAATATCTTTGTTCAGTTTTATTCATTTTTTCGGAGAATATAATGAGAAAGACAATTTATCTATGCTAAGCTTTTTTATATAGCAGAAATAGATGCTCCTGAACAGCATTCAATAAATAATTAATTTGGGAAATGCCCATGTCACCTTACCCAAATTATATGAATTAAAAAACAACAATTAAAAGGCAAGCAATTGGAAATTCACATGCTTTTACCTGACAACTTCTAATATTATTTTTGCAGAAAAGCACCTGCTTACTTTGGAGGCGGGGTTTGTACATATAGTCATCAAATACCTATCAAGCATAGACCCAAAAAGGTTTGGTTGGTTTATAAATAAATAATAATAATCTTCCAAGACCATGAAATTACAATGTATGTAATTTCCAGAAAGTTTTATTTATCCATACATGAAATTTGTAGGAAATATATGATGTCCAACATATGTGGAAAGTTGGACAATGGTTTACATATTCAATTTTCCACAAATACCTTTATTATTTATTAAGATTCATAGTTTTATCAATAATGAGAATTCATATCATTACTTTACATTTCTTATTACATAAAACCTTATTGCATATCAGTGATTAGATATAAAATTATATAGAAGAGTATGTGTAGCTCAGGGTTGAACTATGAAATTCTTGACAACCAAGCTCAGAGAGCACCAAAAATTCCATAAAATTATATATAAATTATAAGAGTTAGTAATTATACATACATTCTATTTTGCACAACTTCAAAAACACTCTATTTGCAATCACATATAAACTGTATATCTGTACTTTCCTGTGGTCCAAAATTCTTTAAGCATATAACCATTTTATATATTCTTTACTGAAAAGTCTAGAAATAAAGAATATTTGTAACTCAGGGTTAAAATGGGAAATCCTTGGTGCTCTCTGAGCTTGGATGTTTTCATGCAGACATTTTATTATCCAAAGTCAGTAACATTATTAATGCACTGATGATGTTACCTAGTTTGGGGTAATGAAATATCTTCAAGAAAACTAACAAGTTCAGAGAACACCAAGGACCCTTCCAATCTAGAAATATGCATAAATAAAATATATTGTTAAAGAAAAATTGATCAGTGTAGCCTTAATGATATTCTTTGGAGTTTGGAGCATTATATATTATTGATCATAATACATTGTTAAACGTTCTTGCAAATCTATTTATTACTTTTGATTTCCAGTTAACTAGGACTGAGGGATACTTATGCCAAGACTATTGTGTACTGATTCCAAATCCATAATTACCGCTATACAGCCAGTCCCCTTTTGACAGATTAATCTAAAGAAGAATTTTTTCCAAGGCTATAAAGTCTCGTTGGAGAGGGGGCGGCACACAAGTCAAATAAAATAAATAAATAAAATAAATGAATAAAACAAAGGCTATAATTTTTAAAATTATTATTTCAGATTAAGTTTCAGTAGATGGCCATAAGGGAGAATGGACCTTTCAATGGCAGCATTCAGTTGTGATCCTCCCCTATACAACTGGTCAATACTGTAGTTATTTTACTACATACAGTCTTTACTTTTTTGAAAAGTGCCTCACACCAATCAAGACATGCCAGACCATATTTTAAATAGCCAAATAAAAGTCTTATATGCAGTTTACTGGTATTTCATTTGATTATATTTAGTCAGTGTTGACTCTTAGCAACTATATAGATAGATTTTACTCCATGACAATCTGTCCCTGACTTGATCTTTCAGGTGTTGCACCCATTGCTATAGTAACAAAGTCCATCCATCTTGCTTCTGGACATTCTCTGCTCTTTCTGTATACCTTTTCCTGCATTAGAGGTTTCCATCGTTTCAATTGTTCAATGCTTCCACAATTCCAATTTTGGAAGTTCATGTAGTCTGAATTATTCACTTGTATAATCCTTTTGTAATTATTATGTTCCTTAAGCATTCTTCTCTTCGCAATTCTAAGTATCATGTCAGCATAAACACCCAATAATTACACAGATGGATTTTTTTTAATGATGATCTAGCCCTAACTTGGTTCTTCAGGTCTTCAAAAGTGCACCTACTGAGGCTGTAATTGAGTTCATTCACCTTGCTACAGGTCATCTGCTTGTTCTCTTTCCTTCTATTTTCCCCAGCTTCTAGTTCTTTGCATGATGTGTCCAAACTATGTTAATTTGAGGCTAGTCATTTATTTCTAAGTGAGAACTCTGGATTCATTTGTTCAATGATGTATTTCTTTGTTTTCTCAATTATTCATGGTGTTCTCAGTTCTCTTCAACATCAAAGTTCAGGTGTCAATACTGCTTCTATCCTGCTTCTTCAAAGCTGAACTTTGACTTCCCTGGAGTATCATAGTGAAAGCCACTGCCTGTGCAAATTTGATCTTTATGGATATTAGAATATCTTTTTCAAGTGCTAGTCTGTGGCATATTTCTTGACTGCTGGCTTCTTTACTGCTGATAATCAATCCTAAAATGCAGAAGCTATCCACTGTTTTGATATTTGCCATGACAGTTCTACACTGTTGCATTTTTATAATTAGTTTGGTTTTCTTTATGTTTAATCATAATCCCCCCCTTTTTACTATGCTCCTTAATTCTCATCACTAGACTGCAGAACTTTTGCATTTTTAGCTATCAGAAGAATTACCAGCATGCATATGTTGATTTTTTTCTTCAGTTTTAAAACAATATTCATCATCTTCCAATCCAGATTTCATCAACATGCCTTCAACACATAGACTAAATAAATAAGGTGATATTTTACTGTTTTGTTTCATTCCTTTCCAATTAGAGCCAGACTATTTTTCCCAGTTCTGTCTAGGCTATAGTTTCATGCCCTATGTATATTTGCAAGAGGATAATGAAATATTTGGGGACTTCAACTTTCCTAGGCACATTTCACAATTTGACATGATAAATTCTATAATCAATGAATCACATATTGACTTTTTTTGTACATTCTTTGGCTTTATGAATTACCCAGTATCTCAGCAATGTTTTGTGCTCCTTATCTTCTTTAAAGCCATCTTGAATGTCTGACATCTCTCTTGTTATGTAGGATTGTATCCTGTATTAACTAGGCAATCCACAATAAATAAATAAAAAACAGAAATTAAACTTTAAAATATCAATATTATAGAAAATAAATGAAATAAACAAAAACAGAGTTAAGCACTTGGAGCCAATCAAATGAAGTGGAAGCTGGAAATTTTTAACTATCTCCCAAAATATGAGAAGGAAGTAGGTGCCTTTTGGGGCCTCTGAAGAAAGCATATTCTACAATAAGAGACTGAGAAGGCAACTACCTTGTCTCCTGACTGAAGACTCTTAGCAGGCCACCTTAAGATGTTGAAGGAATGCCTGCAATTTATTTTGGGCAGGTGGAACCTGATATAAACTGGGATTGTATTTAATTTGTCTCCTTTAAAAAAGATGGAACTACAACTATAATGGAATTATCTAATTGAATTGGACAGTTACTATTAGATGTATTTAAGACACTGTTTTTAAATATATTTAGATATATTTAGGTTTTTAGGTGATTTATATTCCACATACTTTTTTTCACAAAAATATATTCAATGCTATTAAGAAGCCACTTAAAATGTATACCGTTAGGTATACAGCTAATGAATTAAATATTTTTTTTCCAAATTGAAAAGCTGAATTTGTTAGTTCTTAGGAAAATGAATAGAATAATTGGCACAGTTAATACTGTATGTGATACCTTCTCCATGATCCTTTGCAAAATGCAAAGCCTTGCCCTTTAAACCAGTATAGCAGCAGCTCTTAGAAATGCTGCCTTGGCAGCTTTTCTACTTCATTTCTGACAGTTGATGAAAGCTATGCTATTGTGAGCAATACTGATGATAAGCCTACTTGCACTTTCTGACCTCTTTACACATATACAACTGGTTTTAAGGTTTGGCTGTCAGGTAGAAGCTGTTCCTCTAACAAGGAGCCAGAAGTCAACTTAACCCAATCAGCTGCTCCTTTTTTTTCCCCCAACCGGATCATAAAACTGCATTAGTGCAAGTCAACTATTACTGCTTCAATGAAGGTTTTTAATTTGATGGGGTTTTCTTCAGCAGCATGCTTAAAAGGAACTACATTTGAAATTGATGGAGTTTCAAGTAGATATACCTGGGATTAGCCTGCCAACAACTATCTTTCAAAAACTCTCTGCTACACATAGAAGCATTCCTCATAAACTTTCTTTTTTAAATGTCCTATCATTTTCTGCCAATTCAGCACAATAACCCTATAGCAGTTGGGAAAGGGTTCTACAGAATGTGTGGTTTCTTTACTCAAACAACAACAACACAATCACAGCAGGGGTAAAGAATAAATTCTTCAAGGGTAGTCCTCCCACCCTTTTCCTCCAAGCCGCTTGAAAATTGCTGCTTTGTAGTTTTCTTGAGATGGAGCAGTAGGACCCAGGGGCCCAGCCCAGCTACCAATAGAAGCTCTTACTTGGATCTATTTGTATGCAGTGCCTTCTGCTCTGCGCATTAATGGTAATACAGATAACGGGGTCTGAAAGAATTCACTACCAAAGGAGGATTTTATTTTACTGGAGTCCTCATATAGGGAAGAAATTCCTTTTCTTTCCTTTTTTATACTGAAAACATTTTTAAATAGGTTTTATTTCCTGCTTGAACTGAGAAGAAGGTTTTCACTGTCTAAAGGAAAGTTGCTAAGACCGAATCATGGAGCTACTAGTTTTCTGACATCCTTATCTTAGAGGGTAAGTTTTCTCTTTTTTGCCCACAAGTGCTTTTTTAATATAAAATGGGACGGGGAGTAATATGACTGTTGAGTATTTGGATTTGAGATAAGCTGATGGGAGACAAAGTCACAGCACCCAACTATGCGTGATTAAGAGATGAAACCCTAATGTAAATCCAACAAGTTTATTTGCAGATCCCTTGAGACTGCTTCTGTATTAGGCTGCAACTATGCTAGGTTAAGCAGGAAAAACAATGGAGCGTGGGATTCAAAGGCACTCTTTAAAAAGAGCAACTTTCACTTTGAACGGGTTAGCTAATTGAGCAAACGTGGTGACAGACCCGACTATTTCTCTGTGCTTTTAAGCTGATACATAAGGCAGGGAGAAATACAGAAAACAAGTTTACATAGTTGTAAATTTTTTGCGTGGTTTTCAGGCAGAGCCAGAAGCCTTTTTTAAAGAAGGCAGGCAGGGATTTCTTCTGTGTGTGTGTGAGGTGGGCAGGGGGGAGTAACTGTTTCCCTCCTAGGTGACGGATGGCAAGATACTCTACAAATGCAGGCAGGTTTGTTTCATGGTATCCAACTGCAATATCCTTACCTTTCCATGACTCTCCCCCTCTCCCCACCCCGCTTTCCATGACAGAAAGGAGTACTACTGAATAGGTAGCCTGGGAATGCAACCAAGTAATCCCCTTCATCTAAAGACACCCATTTTCTCGTACCTTCCTGCACCGTCTCCCTGGCTTATGCGTACTGCAGGTGGGAGAAGTCGTGCAGCGCATACGTTATTTCCAAAAAGCTTCGCGGTGGCTGCCGTTTCTAGGGGCGGGGGATATTAGTCGCCTTTCCAAAGGGCAGCCAGCTACTGGGCGTAGTACAGCTAAGCGAGGTTCGAAGCTGCTGCCTGTCCGTCTAACACAATGGAAAGAGCCCCCTGCGGGCTGGCGCTTGGCTAGAGCGCAGCGCGTGTGCGTGGACTAACTCGCCTGTTCTGCAGCAGTCTGCGCAGCGACCATTGACCAGCTCCCGGGCACCCAACTCCGACCCGCATTGGCTGCAACTCCCGAGCCTGGGAATGCCGCGAAGTCACACTTCGGGGCCAGGAAAGGGGAAGCGGAGCAAAAGAAACGTCCCGGGAAGTCGGCGGGATACCACAATTGCCACATTCCTTCCCGCCTCCACAAACCTGCTAAAGAGAGAATGACCCTTGAGCCGGGTTTTTTTTTAAATTCTTTTCCTTTACCTGTCCCCTTTACCTTTTTAATATTATCCCCCTGCTGTCAAGTTCATTTTGTCCGTTTGTGGAGCAAAAGGGGTGCAGCCGAAATTGGCGAAACTTCTCTCCTTAAGGACATTTTTTTGTGTGCCAACGAGCCCATCGTGCGAGGTGAGGCTGCTTCCTGAAGCGAGAAGCGCGCTTTACGGGGCTGCCACCTTACAGCTCGTTAATCCGACGAAGCCCCGCTAACGTTAACCGTACGTAGAGCCTCCTGCAGGTTGGAGCAAGATCACTTTAAAAGGAGACGCCACAAATTAATGTAATCTACTCCAAGTCGACCACATGCTAATTGCAGGGACATTACAGTGTTGTTTTCTTGACAGCAGTGTGAAAGTGGTTTGCTCTTGCCTTCTTCCAGGATCGTTTCTTCCTTGTATAGATTGCAGCTTTGGGATTACTTGGTGGTCACCTTTTCATGGCCCAGGCAGCTCAGTTCAGCACATCAGCCATATTCCCTAAATGTTGCTTTTAAATTAACAAGCGTTAGCAGGAACCAGAAATTGATTCTGGAAAGTCTGTGTGTGACATGTGAAATGTTGATGAACAAAGAGACTACGTATGCACAATATCCTTGTTTCTTAACATAACCACTGCTTCAAAGGACACCATCCACCCTGCTTTGTCTGTAGAAAATTGATGCCTGGTTCCTCTGTATGTGAACATCATGTACATATGCATGCGTATCAGTGTGCTGTTTGAGGCAGAACAATAACCCATCAACAAGCAAGGTGCATAATTCTCAACTGGAGCAAATGAGGGAGAAAATATGCCACTCTTAAACACATTTCTGATATTTAAACCCCACATATCTGTATTAATACTTTCATGACTCCTCATCTAATTCTAGTAGGCTTCAAGCCATTTTCTCTAGGTATAAGTAAAAAACTGGCACATTTTTCATATACAGCAGTCCTTTGATATACAGCATTTTCTTCTGAATATAGAGTTTCAACCAGCCACAGCTACCTTATACATCAAGATCTTTTAAGGGAGAGTAGAGGTCAGAATGCAATTTTGGGGTATATACATGTACAGCTTTACACATCTTAATTTGGTAATAAATCATAGGTTAAAATACATAGGAAAACAGTTTACCATCCGTTCTTCAGTACTGTTAATTAAATATGAGATACTCTTCCTGCAGGTTTTACATATAACCTGATGCTGTATTTTACAAAAATGCTATGAAGACAAAAAACTTTGCAAGGCAAATATTGGGATTCTCATTGTGTCGCTTGATAAACTATCTTGATTTACTTTGTAAAGAATTGCATAACTAGGCAAAACAGTATCTGTCCACTGTTGAATTTGTGAAGAAAAGAATATTTTAAAGTGGTACCATGTGCTTTTTGGATGAGTTAGATTTGTGAAATATTATGTGATCAGTTTATTAATAGTTTAGGGCTCTGTGTGAGACTATCCTGAAGTCCATTAACTCATGTTTTAAAGTTTGTATTTAAAATTTTGTACACAGTAAGCTTCCCAGTCTCATATAATTGGTTTATTAAATGTGATTAGAATGATAAATTGATATTGAAATCACATTTTCTTTTTTTCATGTCCTTTCTTGCAATAGTCTTACATATGTATAGGGGGTGTTAATAGAAAAGTTACTACTTAGTTTATTAGTAATTTATAGCTGCAAAGAGCATTTACTAAAAAGTAAAAAGGGTAGTTCATGGAGATTTACTGTTAAGCAAGTAAAGCAACCAGTGAATTATTGATTTTTTTAAAAAAAGAAACTTATAAGAAATACTGCTGAGATTAGTGACTGACAGGTCAGATCAACTGGCATTTTATTGCTGAGAATTGTGGCTTTAGTCTGAACATGAAAAATAGCTGGTAAATGCAGGGTGGTCATCTGACCAGATAACAAGTAAAGTTCTTCAGTACAAAGATACACACTAAATGTGCATGGATCACATTTCTGAGGAAGCAGAAATGTAAGATAATTGGCATCCACACTTGCCTTTGAACTATACTAAGTGATCAAATCATTTTAAAAATTAATGCAGCAGTATTTTTATACAATTACAAAATGGTATTATGGAAAGAGAACTTTGAAAGTGAATATTGTTTGGATCAAGTTTCAGATTGTTTATCATGATCCCAAAATAGACACTTCTCATGTTCCTCAGACTTTCTGAGACAAATTAAGTATATTTTTCTTAAAACATGTATATATTGGCATCTCACTTCTATGGGTGACTAATAACAAATTAAAAACAATTAAGCTCACAAATTTAGAAAAAAATAGACATGATGATATTAGTACAATGCAGCTGAGGTCCTCAAAAAGACTTTCATCTTAAAGTCACAAAGCCAGGGTCATTTAGTCTCTGCCTCAGTCCAATGCTTAATGGAATATACATATCTTTAAAGCTTTTTAAGAATGCCAGTGGGGTTTTGGCCATCTAATCTCTTGGGGTATGGGGAAAACCCTGCAATTAACTTTTGGGTTAGTTAGATGGCATTGCTTCTAGAAGGGATTTAGAGCATGCCTACAGTTCTGGTAGTAAAAACAGCTTATGAGGAGCAGGCAATCCAGCAAATAACTAATTTAGCCCTATGCATGTAGGCCTTTATAGATGACAACCATATCCTGAATCTGGAATAGCACTGACAGCTAGTGAAGCTTTCAAAGTGCTATGCAGGCATGCTATAGAGCACTGAAAACCACCTATGGCACTACATTCTGAACCAATCACAGCTTCAACATGTTCTTCAAGTGCATCTCAATATAGAACATATTGCAGTAGTCTAACTGGTAGTAAGGCAAGAGAGCTCCACATTTTACACAAACTTTTTATGGAGAACTTGTAATTCCATTCATTGACAAACATGAAAAATCTCCAGACCTGGCACATCTCAGAACTAATAACAACTATGCAGCATATTCTTCCTTCCAGTTCCTCTTTACCCCCCCTCCCCCATACACTGGAAGAGAACTTTGGAAGCATCACTTAATTGGCATTGGTCAGAGATATAAACAATACATCACATTTGATCAAATGATCTTGATCAGTGGCTTTATGTAAATGTTGGAAAGTAATGAAAAGAAAGGAACCTTCTTCCCCTGGAGCTAATCTTGAAGAAAAACTATCACAAAACATTCCCCCACTTTAGCCCCCTAAGCTGATGCAAAAGGATACTGTGATTGATACAAATTGAAAACTGAGATATCAAGGGGGACTAGGCTAGATACATTACTCCTAGATACTATTGAGTAGTGTCATTAATATTGTCTCAGTACTGCAACTAGTCTTGAAACCTGGTAAAAACAAAATAGTCTGTTTCCTCCTGAATCTTCTGGTGCTGCAAACTGACAGACTTCTCAACAAGATGCTTAAAAGGGGAGGTTGCAAGATAAGGTTGATTTAATAATGGCTTCTTGAGGAAAGAATGGACTACCACCTGTTCAGAACTGATTGAACTACTGGGAGAAACCATTCCTCTCCCAAAGAAGCATTCACCACTGCATGGATCTAATTGCAGATCTTCCAGAAAGGCTTAAGAAGAACAAGTATCTAAAATTTTAAAACACAAATGGACATAACAGGTAGAATTGAGTAGGAACTTTTGATGGTATTATATTCCAAAGAATCATATAATTTCTTCCATGGTTTTGTGCACATTTTGAAAGATATAGAAAACAAGCATTTTTGCTTATCCATATGATAATAGCTTTTGAGAGGATCCTCTTTCAAAACCTATTTTTAACTCCGGTTTTCAAAAAACAAAAGAACCATAGTACAGGTAGTCCTTGAGTTACAACAGTTCAAAGTTACAACCACACTGAAAAGTGACTTATGACCATTTTTCACAGTTATGACTTTTCCAGAATCCTCAAGATCACATGATCAAAATTCAGACACTTGGCAATTGATCAGTATTTATGATAATTCAGATTGACCAGTTGGTGTAGCAGTGAGATGGATATGGGATATTGGCGCTGTGTGGAGCACTGTGAAACCAAGCCGATACCTGCTTGCCAGAAGACCCTACAGAGTCAAAGCCACCCTGGAGGGGTGGTGAAGAAAGGAGGGATGCTTCGTAGATCACGAGGAAACAGCAATTTCTTCGCTTGATCCAAAGAAACCCTCTTGGCAGCAGAGATGATGGCCATTTTGGCAAGATGGAAGCTGTGACAACCTGGACAAGAACATTATGAGCTGTGGAGTGGTTCATGGACAGAAAATTGAAACTGTGTGAGACAACTTTCAACTTCTATATTAGAAATTTACTCAAATAAAAGAATTCTTAAGAAAAGACTCTCCAAAATGCTAAAAAAGTGATGTTTTAACATATGGAGAAAGATTAAACACCCAAAAGTAAAACAAGCTTTTATTGGAAGGCTATGAAGTTTAAAATATAGAAAGCCCGGACTGGAACTTGTAGTAGTGAAAAGTGACTGAATTTGTGGATAACACAGTTTGATTATTGGAAGAAATCATATAAAGAAAAAGGAATCTTGTTTTTTTTTCCCTTGATTTTTTTTGACAGTCAGCTGTTTTGTCTTTGCTTTGTTGCTGGAACCTTGAGCAGAAGTGCCACCAATGGTGAAAGAAGATATTATACTAGTACACGGTGGGAAACAACCTTGGCAAGTGAGGATTAATTGATAACACAAGAAAAACAAAGAGGAGAACAAAGGAAATAGTGAAAGGCAAACAACACCTAGAAGGCCTTTTTATTTTGGTTCCATATTATTGACATTTTGGCGGCTTGGAAGTAATGAGTGAGTCTTTTGAAGATTTCTAAGGCAAGATGGATTATAATTAACAAGAAACATCCTTGAAATTGAATATTTGATTTTGTGGATGAAAGACATTTGGGGAAATTTGATGGGCCTATCTGGATTATCAAGACTATTTGATAGAACACTCTACAAGGCGAAAAGGAAAGAAGAAGAAAAATTAAACAAGACTTAAAAATTTGGAAAATTTAGAGGGTGTAAATTGCAACATATTAAGGACTATAATTTTTAGGAGACTTTGAGGAACAGTCCCAGGACTGTGTAAATTTTATTAATACTGGCATTTTTGATGTTTCTGGGCAATTGGGATATTGGAATCTTGGTGGAATATTGAGCAGCTACCAACCCATTAAACTATTACAAAATATTTCAAAGGGAAAACAAATATGGTTTAAAAAGAAATATTGATGTTTCAATGTATTCAGGAAGATATGACGAAGAATCATGGGGAGATGATGGAATTGATGCAGGATACAGATGTGAGACTAGAAAATCCCCAGAAAATGATAATAAAAGATGAACAAAAATTCAGAAAATAGAGGAGAAACTAGAAGAAGCTGAAGAAAGAGCAGAGGAGATAAATCCAAAAATAATACAAGCATATAAAGATATGGAAGAGATAGTAATAATTCTTAAACCAGAACAGACAGATTATCTTGTAAGAGTTCAAAATATAGAAGAGAATAGAGAAGATTATCTTTAAAATGATGAAAGAACTACAGATGGATACTATAGAGATCCAACAGCAAGAAATAGATGTTGTGGCAGATGAAATACTTAGATTAAATAAATGTGATGTCAGGAGTTACAAGATCCCAAAAGAGAAGCACGAAAGACTTACCAAAAAGTCAGTAAGAGTTGAAATTCTAAAAAGAGCAAGAGATTATGGATAGATATAGAATACTTCTTAATATGATGGCTATTTTATTAATAGTTAAAAAAGAGGTCCTGTAGAAAGTAGAAATTGGGAAAATAGTATTATGTATACTGATATAGAATACATTATAATTACTTTGTATACCCAAATGTTAGAAGTTGAAAGATTATGATTATGTATATCTAAATAACATTATTACTGCTGTGTTTAAAATGTATTGACCCAGACAATATACTGTTCATCAAGCAGTTATCGATGTTAAAGAAAAAACTATCAATACAATTATATATATATATATATATATATATATATATATATATTTATGATAGTTGCATTCCAGAGTCATATGATCACCTTTTGTGACATTCTGACAAGCAAAATCAATGGGGAAGCCAGATTCACATAACTGGGTTACTAACTTATCAACTGCAGTGATTTCACTTAACAACTGAGGCAAGAAAGAATGGGGCAAAATGGGGCAAAATTCACTTAACAAATGTCTCACTTTAAAAAAATGGGTTCAGTTGTGGTCATAACTCGAGGACTACTTGTATTAACATGCCTACCATGCCTTTTGTTTCATCAGAGGTTTACAGTTTATAGCACTAAAATTATTTGCAGGTAAAGTTCTACTCAGTAACTTACGATATCCAATTGGAGACATATAACATGGCCCTTTCAATTTTTGTTATATTGATTGTCTGAATATCTACCCATGCTTACCACATAAATCTTGAATAAATTGTCAAAACCTTTTCCATAGTTTTATAGAAAACTGTTCAAAAGTTCAAAAAAAGACACTATCCATTCACTGACTACTACTGCATAATCATTTATCATGCTTTCCTCAACTAAATTTTAAACTTGTTGGAAATAAATCCAAGTAATCGCTATAGTCTGTTAGGAGTTGAGATATCACCAGCATTGCATCATCCTATCTCAAATTAAGACATTTGACATTTGAAGATGTTCAGTAGAGAACTGCAATATTCAGTATAACACTTTAATCTAATCTGAGTATCTTCCAAATGGGCAGTTTCCAGAATTTTCAGCAAGGGCCATGCTGGATTTTCAAAGGCCCCAGAAAGTTTCTTCACAATATCTAGGAACACATACAAAGAATCTCCCTTGGAATAATTAAAGCAGTTTTTTTCTATTTAATTTGAAAATAAAACATCTGTGCATGTATATGCATGGCTAAGGTCAGTGAATTATTCAACTATATGAAATTATAGATAAAACATGCATAGTATGTCTTATATAATTCTTTTGCACCCTTTTACAAGCAATACCAGAAGAAAGCATCTTAGTTTTTTCTGTGTAATGAAGTAATAGATAGTAAATGCAGGGATTTTCTCTGATTTGGATGTTTGCATATGTGTTGCCTGCATGTCTTTGAGGATCTTATCAGTGAATCCGTGGGTTTTTGCTTGTGTGCTTAGTATAGTTTGACATTGTGGGTATATCATATATGTTGGTTTGTGTGTTCTCATGTACATTGTTTCGGCTCTCTCATGATGTGTCTGTTGGTTTTGCCCAGGGATAGGATTCTACTGGTTCGGCCCAGTTCTATAGAACCGGTTGTTACGGTTCCTGGTAGTTCAGAGAACCGGTAAATCAGCCTCTGTCCCTCTCTGCCCACTTATCCGTTCCCTGCCCAGTCAGTCCCTATCGCATGCGCAACACCGTGCGCATGTGCGACATGCCTGCAGCCTGATTTTGCCCACCCTCCAGGCCAGCCATTGCTGCCTACCTTTTGCTGTGGCAGAGCAAAAGCTTGCAAGTCCCCCCTCCCTTCAGGAAACAGCACCTGTCTGCTCACAAGTAAGCCTGAGAGTCGCACTAGCCCCTCTCCCACTGTCCCTGGGCCTCGCCCACCCTCCATGGGCCTCTCCGTAGCTTCCCAGACCTTACTCTGCCCTCCACAGGCCTTCCCGTAGCTCCCCAGGCCTCACCCTGCCCTCCACAGGCCTCCCTGTAGCTCCCCAGGCCTTGATCTGCCTTCTCTGGGCCTCCCTGTAGCTTGCTGGGCCTCGCCTGCCCTCTGTGGACCTCCCCATAGCTCCCCAGACCTCGCCCTGCCCTCCGCAGGCATCCCTGTAGCTCCCCAGGTCTCGCCCTACCCTTCATGGGCCTCCCTGTAACTCCCCAGGCCTCACCCTATCCTCCACAGGCCTCCCCCACCTTGCATCCGTGCTGGCCTCCCACCTGACTGCCTGCTTCTTGACATGAGGGCTAAGCTGGACACTGGGGCTGAGCCTGAGAGTGGCGATGGAGGGGGCCCGAAAGGGAGGCTGGGAACTTCTGGGGCTGCTTCCTGCCCCCGTCTGCCCCTGCTGAAAGGGGGAAAATAGATGTTCCAGGGGCCAGGGCTGCTTCTTTTTCATTCTCCCACCACCCACTGCTCTGGAACTCATGGAACCATTTCCATCGATAGACCCCTATGCCTGTTCCTTTGATATGCTCACATCCGTACTATTTGAACCTATACAGTAGCAGAGTTGCAGGCCCTGAGGGGGCTCCGTCCCTCCTGGGTATGGCCTGCTACATTATCACTGGCCTACCTCAAGGATGGGTTATGGAACCCGGAGAGATGGCATGGCGAAGGGATGGGTTGGGGTTGGGGCTCTAACAGAATAAAAAAGAGGGTGACTAGGGCCCCTTTAGTTAAATTTTTAAATAATTTTTAAGGTTAGGGAAGAGGGTGGGAAATGGTTCCGGGGGGGTGGTTGTAGCCCGGTTCGTGGTGGGGGGCGAGGGTTGGGGGCCGGCGGGGCCCCGGAGTGCGGGGTGGGGACTGCGATTCTCAGGGTGGTTGGGATTGGCAGGAGACGACGAGGCATAGGGCCATATCATGTGTTGGGAGTGCACTCCCGCTACCTTCGAGCGGTGGTGCACTCCGACCCTATGGCCTCCTCCCTTGGGGACATGGGAACGGGGACCCCTGGGCTCATACTGGTGTATTTTAATGCCAGGTCCGTCTGTGAGGTGATTGAGGAGGAGGCCTGGCGGGGGCCGGAGGGAGGAGTCCCTCTGGTCGATCTATGCCCCCCAGGTTTTTGGGTTTTGCACCGGTCACGGGCTCAGGGGAGGGGTGGTGGAGTGGCTGTGGTTATTCGGGAGACCCTGATTCCAAGGGAGGTCACTGTTCCAGAGATAGGCGGGAGTGAAACCCTTCTCCTGAGGTGGGGGCCTGGTGGTCGGGTGGGCTTGCTGCTGACATACCTTTCCCCCAGCTGTGTGGCAGCAGTCCTGCCTGGGTTTCTCGACATCCTCTCGGGGGTGGCGGTGGAGTTCCCAGGGCTTATGGTCCTGGGTGACTTCAATCTGCCTTCCCTGGGGGGGGCATCGGGTTTGGCCCAGGAATTCATGGCCTCCATGGGGGCCATGGGCCTGACCCAGTTGATTCAAGGCCCAACTCATGAGGGGGGAAACACTCTCGACCTAGTTTTTGTCTCAGAACAGTGGCGTAGTGATAGAGGGCAGATCAGTCTTACGACACTGCCCGTTCCATTGTCTGATCACTATTTCCTGCAGCTGGTCTTCCAACAGGCTGCCCCCCACTGCTGGGATGAGGATGCCTGATGGACCCTGAGAGGTTCCAGGCAGAACTGGGGTCTTTTCCCACTTCCCTTGCTCACAAATCTGCTGAGGACCTGGCGGCCGCTTGGCAGCAGGCTGCTACTGATGCCCTCGACAGGGTTGTCCCCATACATCCCCTCACACGCCGTGGATCCCAGGTGGCTCCCTGGTATACTGAGGAGCTCCGGGGGATGAAACACCGTCGGAGGGGTTTAGAGAGCAGGTGGAGGTCCACCCGCTCCCAATCCGATCGAGCCCAGCTAAGAGCCCATATTAGGACTTATCTGGTAGCTATGAGGGCGGTCAGAAGGTCTTATCTCTCCACCCTCATAGCGTCCGCAGATAACCGCCCAGCCGCCCTGTTTAGGGCCACTTGCTCTCTCTATGTCCGGAGGGAGGCGGTGGACCCGCTGCGGGGCAGGGCTGAGGAATTTGGTCAATATATGTCGAATAAGATCGCGCGGATTAGGGGTGGGTTGTGCTCTAATTTGCAGTGGTCTGAGGATCGGGGTGCAAACAGTCTGGCCGATGTAATCTGGGCTGAGTTCGATCCTGTTTCCGAGGATGAAATGGACAGGATTATGCGGTGTCTGAGTTCCACCACATGTTTGTTGGACACGTGTCCCTCCTGGTTGGCCTATGCCTCCAGGGAGGTCACCTGCGGTTGGCTCCGGGCAGTGGTCAATGCTTCTTTAGGGGAGGGTGTTTTTTCCTCCACCTTGAAGGAGTCGGTGGTGAGGCCCCTCCTGAAGAAGCCTGCCCTGGACCAGACCATGTTAGACAACTTTCATCCAGTCTCCAACCTTCGTTTTCTGCCGAAGGTTGTTGAGAGTGTGGTGGCTCAGCAGTTTCCACTCTTCCTGGATGAAGCGGACTACCTGGATCCGTACCAATAGGGCTTCCGGCCCGGTTTCAGCACAGAGACGGCATTGGTCGCACTGATGGATGATCTCTGGAGGGCCCGGGACAGGGGTTTTTCCTCTGTCCTGGTCCTATTAGACCTCTCAGTGGCTTTCGATACCATCGACCATGGTATTCTTTTGCGACGCCTCGAGGGGTTGGGAGTGGGGGGCACTGTTTTTCAGTGGTTCTCCTCCCACCTCTCGGGGCGGTTGCAATCGGTGTTGGCAGGGGGACAGAGGTCGGCCCCGAGGGCGCTCACTTGTGGGGTCCCCAGGGTCGGTCTTTCCCTCTCTTGTTTAATATCTACATGAAACCGCTGGGCGAGATCATTCGTGGTTTTGGGGTGAGGTATCACCAGTATGCTGATGATACCCAGTTATACATCTCCACCCCAAGCCATATCAGTGATGCCCTCTCCATGATGACCCGCTGTCTGGATGCGGTACGGATTTGGATGGACGGAAACATGCTTCGGCTCAACCCGGCCAAGACTGAGTGGCTGTGCATACCGGCATCTCGGTCCAGTCAGGAATGTCCACCGTTGACCATAGGGGGAGAGGTGTTGCCCCCTGTGGATAGGGCATGGAATCTGGGGGTCCTCCTGGATGCACGGCTCCAGTTGGAGGAGCAGGAGGGGGCCATCGCCAGGGAGGCCTTTGCCCAGGTCTGGCTGGTTCGCCAGCTTCGCCCGTTTCTGGACCGAGATGCCCTGTGCACAGTCACTCATGCCCTTGTCACCTCTCAACTCGACTACTGCAACGCTGTCTATCTAGGACTGCCCTTGCATACCATCCGGAGGTTGCAGCTGGTGCAGAATGCGGCCGCGCGGGTGGTGATGGGAGTTTCCCAATTCTCCCATATTACCCCCCTCCTGCACGACCTGCATTGGTTGCCGGTTGCACTCCAGGTGAGATTAAAGGTCTTGGTTTTAACATTCAAAGTCCTACACGACATGGGTCCACAATATTTAAGGGAGCGATTCCTGCCGATATCAAGTGCCAACCGCCCTGTGCGAGCACACAGGCAGGGGCTTCTCAGGGTCCTGTCGGCAAGCCAATGTCAGTTGGCAGTCCCCCGGCGACAAGCCTATTCTGTGGCGGTCCCCGTCCTGTGGAACCAGCTGCCCCTGGGGCTCCATTTGGCCCCTGACCTCTGCACCTTCCACCATGATTTGAAGACCTGGTTATTCAACCAAACCGGGCTGTGACTGCCTCTTGGGGGGGGATGGGATGGTTTTAATTCATTTTAAATTTGGTATAATTGGGCTTGTGTTTGTTTAATTCTTTTTAGCTATTTATTGTCAATGTATGTTTTAGTTGTGAGCCACCCCGAGTCTTCAGAGATGGGGTGGCATACAAGTTCAATAAATAATAATAATAACAACAACAACAACAACAACAACTCACCGGATCAGTTCATCCCAGACCAGAGGTGTGTGTGTGTCACAAGAAAGAGTTTGGTGTGTTTGTGTGTGTGTGTGAGTGAGAGAGAGAGACAAGGAAGGAAGGAAGGAAGGAAGGAAGGAAGGAAGGAAGGAAGGAAGGGCAAGAGAGCAAGGAAGGAAGAGCAAGAGAGAAAGAAAGAGCAAGAAAGAAAGGAAGGGAAAGAAAGAAATATAGAAAGAGAAAGAAAGAAAAAGAAATAGGAAGAAAGAAAGGAAGGGAGAAAGGAAGTGGGAGAGAGAAAGAAAGAAACTTCCAGCACCCACGAGAAATCTAGGCTTGGAGCAGTTTAAAGGAGCGGCTTGAAAACGCATGGCTGTTAAGCTCCAAAAACTGCTTCTAGCCTGGATTCGTGGCTTGCAGCAGCAGCAACAGTTTGGAGCTTGTTAAGACTGTGCCTACTGGTGGTCCATGAGAAAATTTTGGTGGTCTGCAGAGGTGGTCACCTCCAGCACCCCCCTCAAAGCAATTAATCCAGGCTACACGGGAATACAAAGCTGCACTGCCCACATGGCCCGCGGAAACCCTCCCTGCCTACTCACTCCTTACATGGCAAACTTGCCTGCTAAGTTGCTATTTTTCCTTTTTTTCCCTTTTAGATTAGCTAGAAAGCAAGAAATCATTGGATTTCTTGCTTTCTAGCTAATCTTTAGATCTTCGGCTCTGCTTTTAAGCAGAGCCGAACCTTCCTTAGGACTGAAGCAGTGCAGACTCAGATAGCCAATGGCAGAAACACAGATCTGTAAGTGAATCTGTGATTCTGTGAGCAACTCAATCTGCCTGCCTGCTTTGCCTGATTTTGGGTAAAAGTTGCTCTTTTTTTAATAAAAAATTCAATATTTACATACATGGTGTGTTGTGAGTTAATTTTGTGACTTTGCTTGCTAGCAAATTTTATGGGTTTGCTTGAAAGCAAATTTTATGTGACAGACTCAGGTAGCCGATGGCAGAAACACAGATCTCTAAGTGAATCTGTGATTCTGTGAGCAACTCAATCTGCCTGCCTGCTTTGCCTGATTTTGGGTAAAAGTTGCTCTTTTTTTATAAAAAATTCAATATTTATTGAATTTATAATTTTTACATACAAGCCATGCCCAGCCAGTCACATGACCACCAAGCCACACTCACAAATTAGACCATGCCCACAGAACCGGTTGTTAAGAAATTTGAACTTACCCCTGGTTTTGCATTTACAGTTGAAAACAGGCCAAGCTATATACAATCCTCTTGGGATGACCACGATGGGTGATAGAAAGGCTTAGAATATAGCAGTTGGCATCATTCTAAGTCTCTAGCCTAGGGGTATCAAACTCGATTTCATTGAGGGATGCATCAAGGTTGTGTTTGACCTCCAGGAACCAGGCGGGGCATGGCCAGGGTGGGTGTGGCCAGCTTGATGTCACTTTTGTCGGGAGCACCTGTGGTTGCCCAAGCACTCTGCAAGTGAAAATGGGCTCACAAGCTCCTTTTTCAGCTGCAACGGCCCCCTGCAACCCTCTGCCAGTGAAAATGAGCTCTGTTTTCACTGGCAGAGGCACAGTGGGCTGGTCCTCCCTGCTTCCAGGGCAGCCCTGCGGGCCAGATCTAAGCACACCCCGTGAGCCAGATTTGGCCCCCTGGCCTTGAGTTTGGCACCCCTGCTCTACTCATTTGCTGTACACAGGAAAAATAGATTTTTCCCCTTCCATAGCTCCCTGCCTGACCAAAGCAATCCTTTTCAAAATGGATCTTTGCTTGGCCAATTCTCCCCACTTATCTGGACCAAATCTCTTATTCTGTAGAGTTATGGTACCTGACAGGCTGGCAAAACCCCTTGACTTACACATAATTTCTTTTCCAATATTCATTTGGATTGGCAAGAATAAAAAGACACGACTACTTTAATGGTTCAAAATGTGTGCTTTGTCTATACTTCTTCATATTGTGAAGCATCTCTTTTGAAGTATTGGCGCAGCCTTTTGGGAGAGGAAAACATATTTTTCTAGTAAACACAAAGACAGTAAAACAACAGTTGCATAGGATTATTGAATCGAAGTTTGAATACAATTGTCAGTTTAATATATTTCTTATTTCCAGCAGAACTAATTAGAGGTGCACATTGCTGATCAATATGATTTACCCAACTAGTGTAAAGAAAGAACTTTCGTAAATTAGTAATTAGATAGTCTGTCACAATCTTCTCTTGTGGTTTCCAGAAAATATCACAAAAGAAGTAAAAGGCAATAAGCAGCAAACAATATAGCGAACTATGAAATAGAGTGGTTCTTATAATCTACATGCATACCTATTCATACTTCACACATGTCTCCCAGTTTATAAACACACAATCCCTCTTCATCTTCTATAGGGGAGTCATTGCTTTAACAACCCTAACTGAAATTTTTGTTGCTAAGCAATGCAGTCATTAGATGAAATATCACATAATCACACCACGTAATAATGGCAGTTTCTGTAGTCTATGACAATTAGGTGAGGACTTGAAGCTTCTCTAGCCCTGATGTATTTGGTTTTGCTATAATTCCCCTTACCCACCTATCTCCCCCCATCATCCTGTTGCCACTCTGCCTTCCCTGTTGCCATGCTTCCCTGAGCTTTATTGTTCCTGCTGCCCTTGCTACACACTGCCCTCATATTGGCCACTCTGCACTATACTCCACCATTCTTGTAGCCCTATATTCTACTGCTCCTGACGGTGGTATTCAGGAGGTTCTAACCAGTTCTGGAGAACCGGTAGTGGAAATTTTGAGTAGTCCGGAGAACCAGCAAATACCACCTCTGACTGGAGATTTTACAGTATCCTTCCCCTGCCACACCCACCAAGCCATGCCCACAGAACCGGTAGTAAAAAAAATTGAATCCCAGCACTGTCCTGACACCCTGTACTCCACACCCCCTATCACCCCCACTTGACCTTCTGTGTCTTCATCAGCAGTTGGAGGAAGACCAACGAAGGTCAGCTGAAAGTAACAGATGAGGCTGGGATGATGGAATGCAGGAAGCAGGGTAGAAGCAAAGGTGGACTGGGGGAACAAAAGGACAGAGATAGGAGAGAAAGGCAGGTGGGTGGGGCTTGAAGTGGACATTGTTATGATAAATTCGGATAATCTGCCATGCATTTGAGTGTTGATCATGTAACCATGGTGGCTCTGCAACAGCCATAAAATTTGTGGATCAGTCAAAAATATTGATTCATCACTGTTATAACTTTGAATGGTTATTGAACAAAACATCCTTAAGCAAAAACTACACATATTTAGTGTACACATATAGGCCAAAAATGTTGGACTCTGACTAGCTGAAATTTTCTTTGGCAATTCTGGAACTTCGCTTCTTAACACTTGATAGTCATATATTACACTTTCGATCTTTAGCACATCATTATTCCCCGCCCCCAACATAGTGTTAGATTTCCATATATCTTGGAATTCGGTAGACTTTGCATACTTAATTAGACTGAATAGTCATCACACCATTCGTGAAGATCATTATCTATCATGATAATTGGAAAAGGTAGTTTGCTGGGTAAGCTTGATAATGGTTACTTACAATTCAAATATAGTTTCTCTTTCATTCACTGTCCATTGATTTCAACATATCCATAGCACTATTCCACACAGCTCTTAAAAGCATGCTGGATAATCAGACAAAAAGAGACAGAAAAGGGGATGAAATGGCATGTCCTAGATGTGGAATATAAATGTCTAGATCCAATTTTGCCAGATGGAAAAAGGACTCAAAGGAATGTTTCTAAGGAATAAAAGGTAATCTAGAAAAAAAGACTTCCTAGCTCTAACAGGCTTATAAAACAAAACAAAAAGTGCAAAAGTCATACAATGGAAGCAACTGCTGATAACAGAAAACCTCCAGTTGTCAGGTGAACCTGTAAGTTTGCACAAAGTCAAGTAAATGTTCATTTTATAACTATTGTTTCCAGTCTCCTACACTCAATATTCCAAGATATAGAAGGATGGTAAAATTATGAAATTGTAGCTGATGTAACTCAAAAAAATGAAAATAAAGAAGTGTAATTACATAAACAATTACAGATTCTCCTGTTATAGGGCAATCTCATCTCCCTAGCATTGTTCACAAAGACAAAGACTACAGATTGATTTGGATGCCACAGATTTTAAGTATTTGTTTAAAAAATAAAAAATAAAAGTTGTTGTGTTGTATTTGTCTTATAGTAAAAAAGCTACGTTTGTAAAGTCATGCTAGGAAAGGAATTGTAAAATCATTACATTATCTATAGAATTATATATTGACACAAATGAAAAATCTTTGATTACATTTTCCACTTCCAAACTGGAAATGTGAATTAATGTGTCAGGCAATTCCTTTGACTCCATTTCCCCATATGTACCAAAGGCTTTATTGATTGTCTTCAATTAATGCAAGTAAATTAACATAGCACCTGAGGCATAATTCTCTAGTGGATTGTATACACCGATTTTTTACAATTCCTACAGTTTTAACTCCTGTTGAGAATATTGCTAGGAGGCACAATTTTTTAGTCTGGACATGAACATTATCCATGGCTGTAATGACAGGTCATTTGCTGGAAATCTATGTTTCACCACAGAAATGTCTACTTAAGTGACATTTTATCAATGGCAATTCAATTAGTGTTAAGAGTCTGAGATACATTTTACACTTTGTCATGCAAAGTTTGTTCTTCAGTGCTAGAATATATTGTCATTTTGGCCTGCTGTTTTATATTAGACATACCATATAGTTTTAAAAGACAAAGACTATTTCTTCTGAACTTGACTTTCAAATATCAGCCCAAATATGAAAATCTTATAAAAACCAAACCATATGACGTTTTCCTTAGGGAGAGTCTGGAACTTAAATTAATTTTGAATTGTAAACTGCCCAAAGTCATTGACCGAGATGGATGACCATAAAAATTAAATAAATAATACAAAGTATGGTAGCAAGAATACTGATCATACGCAATGACCATATTGCAGCAAAATTGTTCATCTATGAGTACCACTTCATTACTGGGTCAAAATGAAGCATTTGGATTAATTTATAAAGCTTGTCATATCTTCTGATCACAATTAGTTATTAATTATTGAGGGAACACCATTACTATTTTTTCATTTTTACATGTACATACATGTTCATACACAAAAGAGGTGGTGTTTGGATTGAGACACTCACCTGTCTTGACTTCCTGCTGTGGACATCACTGCCTAATCTTTTTTTTAGTGGATATTTATTTTATTTAAAGGAAATGTGTGATTTTTTTAATGCCTAATCTTTTTAATTCTGTGCAAATTTGGATAATGTTTTAAGGAGTCTATTTTATGCAGGTCGTAACTGTGAAAGATAAATCATAAGTCACATTTTTCAGTGCTGTTGTAACTTTATAAGGTCAGTACGTAAACTGTTGTAAGTCAAAGACTACCTGTGTATTGTACTCTACTAGAGCCGTGGGATGCATAGCAATAGCACATAGACTTATATACCACTTCACAGTACTTTTAGGAGTTTAGCTTTCAACTCTAAGCCTTCTGATGACAGTTTTGCTATATGCTTTCATCTTTGTTTGTGTTGGGTTTATTTTTGTTTACAATAAAACCAAATATGTGTTAGAAACAAATAATATAAAATAATAGAAGAAATTTAGATGCTACACAAATAATGATGTTTGCTTGGATGGGAAATCAGATTAACTTATACATGGTTTGTATAATTGGTTCTCTGAAAGCTAATGATAATTTTGATAGTTTTCAACTAATTAACATACTAATCAAAGCCAGTAGTTTTTTAACTAAATATTTTGTTTAAATATTAATTTTTTAATATATTTACTTATACATTTAAAGATGTTGGAAAACATCCAGCCAGATAGGGGGAGAGTCTCAAGTGTGGATTTAGCCTTGGGTCCTTACACAGAAGTGGGCCAAGACTGACCATTCCCTTAAGTTATATAGAAACTTATCTATCTGTTCCTAGCCTGGAAATGGGAGATTCCTGTGTGGAATATAATACTATATTCTGTGTGACAGAATGTAATACAATAATGAGTTGGAACCTTACACATGTTCATCTGGTTGCTTGCAACTGACAAAAATGACCCTTGTATAGAAAGGCAATAATTTTAATTATTTTGGGGGGATATGCAAACTGGGTTGCATGAGATCCTAAACTTTGGTATGACTTAAATGAGTTCTATGTAGCATCCAAAAGATTAAGGAGAAAAAAAAACTTAAATGCACTCAGCCATCCATTCCCACTTTAGTACTGCTCTTCCCATCATTGGTTCTGTGTTGCCTCTATGCTGGAGGTAATTGGTTACCTTTCCCTTGCTCAAGCACTTCACCAAACACAGCTCTTTCTTAGCCTTTGAACTCTATTATTTCAAACTCTGTAGAATGATCAGAGTATCCCTCCCTCTTCACTTTCCATGTTGCACACAACCTTTTTGTATGTGCATGTACATATGCCCAAGAGGTCTGCTTGACAATCAAGGTAGCATCCTGTGCACACCTACGTAACAGTAGGTACTTGATCCATGTGTAAATTAACAAATTAACCAATTTAGGATTAGGATAGCATTACTGACATCCATGGATGTGTGCCCCAAATCCCTTGGAATGTGACTTCCTATACATAGATGAGAATCATATTTGCTAGGGCAAGTAGGCAGCACGGAGATGGTTGTTTATGCTTCAGCCAAACACGCAGTGGAAAAGTCTGTGGCATCAACCACTATACTATATAAGATCAATGGTTATGTGCCATACAGATTTTTTTCATAACAGTCTGTGCCTCAGCTGGTCTTTCACCTATCACCACTGTAAATGAGTCCATCTACCTTACTGCTAGTTATCTCCTCGTCTTCCTCCTCCTCTTCCTTTTTTTTTAACCTTTCACAGACTTGTTGGATTCTTTTGCCAACCAGGAAGCAGTCAGTTTTGCCATGTTCTGCTAGCCTGGAATCCAGATTTCTTTTATATATCCGGTAAATAACATTTGTCATTTTGTTTGTTCTCTCTCAAAAAGTCATTCAAGATATTAATAGAAGTCTTTTGTACAGCGTTAAAAAACAGTGGCCAAATCCATTTCCTTCTACATCTCCTTTATGGAATAAGTCATCCATCCATTTCGCATGCCCATATCTTTGTCTGTATCAAGGCTTATCACTGTTAAACCTTCTTTAAACTAATTTCAAAATTAGCCATTGTAGCTTCTTATTGTTCTGTAACTTCATTACAACAAGTTCTGTCCAGAAGTTTGTCTATTTTTTCAAACAAAACAAAACAAAACAAATTTCTGTTAAGAGAACTCCATTCTTTTAAAAAATCTTCTAGCTCCCTCTAGTGTTCAACCATCAAGGTCCCAAAACAGACACCAACCATTTTTTCGTGAAAAAGTTACTTCTAATTAAATGACATCTATAATTTCAAATCAATCTGTATCATAAATCCATTGTAAATTTTCTGAAATCAATATTCCAAACACCCTTTTGTTATATAAATTTTTTAAAAATCATACATTTGAAAAGTTTTAAAAATCAAATTTACATCATATTCTTCTGTGACAAAGGTGACTCAATGAATAAAGGAAAACCTTGCTGAATTGAAGGGTCTTAATCTCTCCAATCCAATACTTTTTTTAAAAAAGAGAACTCTAAAAGATAATTAAGACATGGGCTCAATTGATCTTAATGTCCACAGAATAAACCACAGAATAAGCCTGGCTGGTGGGGCACTCAGGTAAGCCAGTGCGGGGTGAGGGGGGCAGCTCCACACACCCCTGTCTTGCTTTGTACTCCACCACTACCCCACTTTGCTGCTCAGGTGGCTGTTGTCCGTGCCACTGCCAGCAGCTTGGGTGTCCTGACTAAAGCAGGGATTGCACACTCTCATACACACAGAGTTTGGAGAGCCCCATCCTCCCTCCCTCCTCCCCCTCTCTCTCTGATGGCAGTTGTGGTGCTTCAGTGCCTGGCTGTGGGGTGCTCAGGTAAGCCAATGTGGGGTGAGGGGGAACCATATCCCCACCTTTCTTTATACTCCACCACCTCCACCTCACTTTGAACTGGGCCTGTGCGTGCACATGCACGCCAAGATGGTGGGGGCCAGGCTGAAGTGACGTGGGCCGGACCCTTACAGTTTCCAGACTTGGCTTCATCGTGGGCTGCATCTGGCCTACGGACCTTGAATTTGATACCCCTGATCTATAAAAAGCAAATGTGAGATTTTATTAGCATTTTTTTGCTTTTTGATATCCAGTGTTTTTGTTCAAAATTATTGAAAGGACTACCATAGCAATGACAATAAGAGTAATAATGAGTCATACTGAAAGATGCTTCTCTTAATATTGACAAGCCTATATTTCCAACCACCAATTCTATCTTCCTTCGTTTCATTTTTTTTCTACAAACATATTTTTTCTGATATGAGTTGTTTCCAAACATTGATGATACAACCATGTGGTAATAAATCAAACACCTTTTTATAATAAATTCAGACCATTTGTTATTTGGTTTTTTAACTCCTTGCAATTCTCCAAAACCATTTAGTCAATGAGAAGTTTATCTTTCATATCAGTGCTTTTCCTTTTATTTTCTTTCTGTTCTATTGAAAGGATGTTATTTTTTTCTAAATAATCTATTCCTTTAAATAAACTTCCACTATTAACTCTGTGAGTAATTTAAACATTATAGGCAAATATAAACATGTGGTTTCCTGGTGTTGTCCCTTTCACTTGTCTTTTAGAATCAGATTATCGAATTATAGCAACTGATATTAATCTTTCCATAATGGTTCTCATTTCATCATTTTTTTCCTTTCTTATACATCGCTAATCATAAATTAATATATAATATTATTATAAATTCCTAATTCCATATTTATTTCATTAAGTTCCATGTCTACTGTAGTGATAATCCTTTAATAGAAAAAGAGAAAGAGAAAAAGGAACTAAAAACATATCAGTTACATACTTATCTATTTTCAGTATTTATTCTTATATATCACAACATATTACCTTGCAGAATCTCCTTCCCTATCCTTTTCACCCATTATCTCTTGCTCTTTTAACAATGTAATTTCTTTTCATCCTTGTTTGCTTCCTGTTTCTCTTTATTTTCTCGTCCTTTCTCTTAATTCCCTTTTCCTGCATTCTTATTCCCCTCCATTTCTCATTCCAATTATTAAGTTTATCTCCCTCCCTCTTTTGATTTTTCTTTTGTCCTTCCCTTTTCTGCTGCTCCACTCTCCATTTTTTCTTTTTCCGAACCATTCTCCCTTTTGTTTCACATCAGACCACAAAATTTTGATTTTAATTCCCTTTCCCACCTGCTGAAATAATTGTTGTTCCTTGTTCTTCAAAGCTAGCTTCTTCTTTGTTAAACTCCTCCCTCTCTGCTTTACTTTGTTCTTCTACAAGCTGAGTCACCATTTCTAATTTCTGTAATGCATAATTGTATATTTCAAGTTTAATTTTCGTCATTTCCCTTATATCTTGCAAGTCCAATCTTATTTCAACAAATAATTTCTCCGTTATATCTTTTCCTTTTTCCTTTTCTTTCTCTTCCTTAATAGATATATTCCTCGTCCTTAATAAATGTATTCAATCCCAAAGTCCAGTATATTATTTCAACCAGTGTCTTTTAAGTTTATTTTCAACAATCAATGTCCTTAAATCTTTGTTCCAGGTCTTCTAGTTGGCCCTTTCCTAACTGTTTCCCACAGTCACTGTGTGGTTCTATGACAATATTTTCAAATATCTTTCCCTTTGTAATATTCTAATATCACTTTCCAGGAGTTTTATTTGATTATAATGAAGTTTCTTTTACTTTCTTTTAAGTTCCAAAATCCAATTTCTTAGAAAGACCAAGCACTTTTTAAAGAGTCACTGAAATTTTTCCTGAACCATCAGGTCTTGAGTCTTTTCCACAATCCACTCCTTCCTTAACTTTAACTTTCTTTGTTAAATATAGTAATTTTATTAAGTTCGCTAATTTCAATCATTAGCTATTATTTCTTTTCTTTTCAGCACACTCAATTTCAGTATTTAGTTATGCCCTTTGAGTGCCAGTAATTCAATAGTTGTCCAGTTTAATTTCTAAACTTTTGTTGTGTTCAAATATTTTTCTTTAAATTTTCTCCTCCAGGTTAATCCAATAAAATAATTCAAGCCAATTTTATAAAATCCAATTTCCTTCTCACTTTCTTTGGTCGCCGCTTCCAGACACTTTCCTCCAAAGTAGTCCTTTATTTCTTAATACCAGGGTACCTCAAAATCCATGTATTTTGCCTGGTATCTTGCTGCTTCTCCGCTCCAGCACAGTCTTAGTTTCCTGGACTGTTCTTCATCTTCGTGGTGGCCATTTTAGGACCACTGCTATAGCTTGCCTTTGAGAGGGGTTTTTCCTGTCAGGGAGGGGAGTTGCGGCTCCCCTCAACCCTCCAGGCGATTTCCCCCTTCTTCGCCACCCCTCCAGGGTGGTTCTGGTCCCAATCGGGACCCTCCAGCAAGTGAGCTCGGGATGAAACCGCGCACAATCGTGGATTCCACTCTGACGACGAACTGGAAGTTCAAGTAAGGTGGATTGTTTGATGGTGTGACTGAGAGAACGTCCACACCACAGACCGTCTGAGGCTTGAAAGAGGGGTTTTCTTGTGCTTCTGAGCGCTTTTAAAGTGCCATTTTGATGGCTGTTTGATTCCGCAGTTTCTGGCAAAGGGGTATGATGAGAATTATCAGCGAGGGACAGCTCGTTAATTTGGAAGGCCTTAGAACATTTTCTAAAGTTAAGTTGATCTCTGAGCAAGGAGTAAATCTGAGGGAACACAGGCTCCCTCGCAACTCAGTCAACAAAATGGCGGATTCTACTCAAAATGCCGGCCGCATGAACAGGAGAGTGGAGGAGATGGCTCGCAGGCTGTCAGGCTCTCCCAGCTCCACAGCCCCAAATGCTTCAGCCTCTTCTGAAGATCCTAAGCCTAAAAACAAAGCTGCAGGGGCTCGAAAGAGCTCCAAGGCAGCAGAGCGGGATAAGCGTCGCAGGGACAGAGTGCTGAACAGGCTGTGGGCAACGGGACAGCAAGAAGCAACCTAGGAAAGCCTGGAAGCTGTTCCTAACAGCACTAGCATAGATTCCTGCCAAAATGAAGAGTGACCGTTGGAAAGAGGAGCCAGGTGTCATCAGACTGACAGGAGGCAATTGCAGGAACTGGCCACAGAGGGAGCTGAAGAGCAGTTTAGATGGCAAACCAGAACCAGAAATTCATTTTCTCTGAAAATCTCTGAAGTAAGAGATTTTTTTCTCTGTCTGCCCAGCAACAGAGCAGCTAGCAACTACTGTGCAGAGACCCAGAGTGACTTCAGAGGCCGCTTTCACTCCCATTGCTGTGGTCTCCATCCAGCAAGGGGACAAGATCCAGATGCGCAGTTTAACATGCAGGCTCTGTTTGTTGAAGCAGTAAAGCAAGGGATATCTGCAGCCCTAAAGCAATCTAGGCAATCTCCTTCAGTAGCCTCCTTCTCTTTCAGACAAGGCTTGAGACAAGTCACGCAATTTCATGATGACCTGTCCATGTATTCTGAGGCTGATTCTTACACTCCCTCTCTATGTGGTCACTGCCCAGTCTGACATGGGAGATCAGATAGAGAGAGACTTCTTTGATGATGAAGGCCTGGATTCTGAAAAACCTGTAATTTCGGGGCATTTTCAACCTGCCCTGTTTAAATTGCTCCTCTTCATGGTAAAGTATGCCACAGGGCAAGGCAAGGCTCCTGCACCACCTGAGCCAGCTGATGTTTCTGAAGACCCCAATGATCCACTCTTCTCAGAGAAGATCATAACTGCAGATGTCATCCCTTTGCCAAAGATGTTTACAAAGGTCATCCAAAGGCAGTGGTTTTCTCCTGGGTCAGGTCCAAGCCCTTCTTCCCTGGATAAGAGGTTGTTTAATGTGGCAGCTGATCTTTCCAGAGCTCTGGGAGTGCCCACAGTAGATGCCCCGGTAGCTGCTCTGCAGTCCAACTCTGACATCCCTGGTGAGCCTGAAGACTCCTTGAGAGCAGAAGACAAAAGGTCGGAACAGACACTTCAGAGGACTCATCAGTCAGCAGCTTGGGCAGTGAAGGTCTCCACTGCTGCATCCTTTTTCAATAGGGCATCACTCATCTGGCTTCGTGAACTGCAGGAGAGAATTCCAACCAATGATGCGAGATCTCATCAGCATATTAATAAGCTCCTAGCAGCTGTTGAGTTCTCAGCTGATGCCACCCTCAGTGCGGCCAGCTTTGCCTCAAAGGCGATAGGATCCTCTGTAGCCTCTCGACATCTGCTCTGGTTCAGGCAATGGCAGGCAGACATGAGGCATAAGTAGAGGTTGGCCACTGCCCCTTTCAAGGGGAAGAAATTGTTTGGAGAAGCCCTGGACAAGGTCTGGTGGACTTCAAAGACAAGGGAAAGATTTTGCCTTCCAGGTCAAGCCCGTAGGGCAGCCAGCTTTGGTATGTCCCAATCCTGGATGCTATCTCCACCATAATGGAGAAGGATCATTGGTTCTTACCTGATACGACCTTTCTCGTTTGGTGGAGATAGCATCCAGCCCCACCCTGATAGAGGTCCATTCTGAATCCAGTGAAGCGCGACACAACAACAAGAAAAAAACATCAGTTTGTCACTATTCCTTCTCCAATTTCTGGCACCTTTGACAACAGGGCAGTGTCCTCACAGATCTGACAGACTCACTCCAATCAGCTAGCAGCATCTGACAATCCAATCCTGGATAGTATCTCCACCAAACGAGAAAGGTATCAGGTAAGAACCAATGACCCTTTTTACTTTACATGTTATTCTAATATTAGCCCAAGTATTTTTTTTTGAAAAGTCAGTGTGCATAACTCTTTAAGGCAAAAGTATCATCCATAATGACTACTTATAGCTGTTAATGTCTATTAAAAAAGCAACTATGTTTTAAGAAAAGATAACAAAAAAGATGAACTCAGAACTACATTTATGCATTATACTGAGTCATAGTTTAGTTAAATATGGTATGTTGATTAAGGCATAATGATATGTTTCACCTATAACACTATATCATAAATCATGCTTTACTAACCACAAAAAATTGATTACATAGATTAATAATTCAAAGCAAATTGTGGTAATGCAATGTGTAAGCCTAAGTCTATCATTCATTATGTTAAAACTGAGCTATTTTAAGATTATCTCTGATATATTGATTTACTCGATTTCCCTGATTTTTAACAGTGTATCTGTTAAAACTATACAAATAGAAACTCTTTTATTTTATAATAATTTTTATTCACAGAAACTTTTCTCCTAAACAGAAATGCATAAAGTATACAAAAATACATTGTAATTAAAAAATATAAAATAATAAAAGCAGCCTGTATAAAAGATTTCTGAATAGCAATACATGTGAACATTAGTAGATGAATTAATTACAAAAATACAAAGATCTCATAAAATAAAAACATAAATGTCTGATGACTGCAAATAATAACATAAATCCTTGCGGAAAGGATTTTGAATTCTGAAACTACTATTAGAATAGCCAGCTTTAAAAAAGGGGAACTACAGTGGATTAGCAGTTAAAGACAGTGAGTTTGTCAGCTGAAAAACTGACAGTCCAGGTTCAAGACCTGAGTGTTGCACAATGGGGTGACATCCTGTTCTTGCCCCAGTTCCTGTTCACCTAGTAGCTTGAAAGCATGCAAATGCTACTAGATAATGCTAGTAGATTCCCACTATGGTGGGAAGGTAACAATGTTTCCCGCACCTTGATGTGCAGTTTTGCTGGCCACATGACCACAGAAATATTTTCAGACAGTGCTGGCTCCCTTGGCTAAGAAAGATGAATACCACCCCCTAAAGTGATACAAAACCGGAAAGGGAAACATTTACCTTTACCTTGAGCTTCCCAAAGAATATCCTGATATGAAAATATGGAAAAAAGTGTTCCAGAAACCATGAGGGTCAACACCTTGAATTTGGACTGCAAACTAACTGGGAACAAATGAAATTGTATAAGGTTGTCTCTAGTTCAGTGGTTCTCAACTTATGGGTCACGACCCCTTTGGGGGTCGAATGACTCTTTCACAGGGGTCGCCTAAGACCATCGGAAAACACTTTCCAATTTTTCCCCGAGATTTTCAATGGTCTTAGGAACCGAGCCATAATTTTATGGTTGGGGGTCACCACAACATGAGGAACTGTATTAAAGGGTCGCGGCATTAGGAAGGTTGAGAACCACTGCTTTAGTTAATAAACTCATTGCACTGTTTTGTACCAGCTGAAAGTTTCCAGTCTGTCTTCATAGGTGATGCCACACTGAAGTAGTCTAAATGAGAACTTATCATGACGGTGATTACTGTAGTGATGTTAGTTGTATTCAAGTAGGATTATAACCAACACATTAGTCTTAGGGGATAAAAAGTGTGCTATGCCAAAGACTATTGAATCTTTAGTAACAGACTTCAGTTGTAGAAGCACATATAAGGTATAGACTTAATATTTAGGGGAAATGTTATATTTTCCCCATAACAGGATATCTATATTCTCTAGATTGAATATCAATTTTCTCGGTTAATCCTTAGTGAAGTGTGCAAATCAGTGTCTGCATTTTCTGTGTCGGATGAGGAGAGCACATCTTTCTCCTTTTGTCCTGGCCACTTTTTACAGAGGAATGATTGAGAGTGTTTTAACAAACTGCATCACTGTTTGGTTTGGTAGTAGCAATGTCTCAGATAGAAGGTCCATACAGTGGTAAGGACAGCTGAGAAGATTATAGGAAGCTTGTTTCCCATTATTCAGGATACTGCTTATAAGTGCTAGGGCAAGGATCTGCAACCTTATACACTCAAAGAGCCATTTGGACCTGTTTCCCACAGAAAAGAAAATACCAAGAGCCACAAAACCTGAGTGAGTGTGGCCAACTTGTCACTCATCCCACTCAGTCACATGACCGCCCCCCC
Source organism: Naja naja (assembly GCA_009733165.1). Taxonomy (NCBI): domain Eukaryota; kingdom Metazoa; phylum Chordata; class Lepidosauria; order Squamata; family Elapidae; genus Naja; species Naja naja. Next base: position 16,940,559 of record CM019152.1, on the reverse strand, counting down.
AGTCACACCTACCCACGTTTTGTGGCTGCTGGTATTTTCTTTTCTCTGGGAAACAGGTCTCTCTCTCATCTCTCTCATCTCTCTCTTTCTCTCTCTTCCTCTCTCTTTCATTTCTCTTTCCCCTTCTCTCTCATCTCTCTCTGTCTTGTGTGTGTGTGTGTGTGTGTGTGTGTGTGTGTTCCCTCTTGAACCATTTCCAAAAACAGGCGAGGTTTGGGTTGTTATTTTTGCTGATGTTGTTCTTTCTTTTTCTTAACTTTCTCTGCCCCAAGACACTGGCCCAGCCTGGCTGCAACCGATGCTCTGCATCATAATGGGCTCCAGGCAGAGGAGGGGACACTGTCTTCCCCATTGTGAAGCATGCTAAATTTAAGTGTGCTGCATAAGGCGCTACAAGAGCAGCCAGCAGCCATGGAGGCAGCGATAGGAATATGGGGAAATGTGCATCTTTCTCTCTGCCCCGAGACACTGATGCCACTTCTCTTGCTGCCTCCATGTCCTACTTGCTGCTCTTGCAGCACCTTGCACAGCACACTTAAATTTAGTGTGCTTCAAATGGGGGAAACAGCATCCCCTCCTCCTTCTGGAGCCCATTATGATGTGGAGCATCAGCTGCAGCCAGGCCGGGTCAGTGTCTCATGGCAGAGAAAGTCATGCATCTACCCGAGTGGCCAAGGTGTGCACAGCACCAAGAAGGGCCTATAGAAGAGGCAAGTAGAGGGGCCCTTCGCTCCCGCCCTGGAATATGAAATGAGTTACCATCCACCACCATCACTCTTACTTTCTCAGGTGAGGAGTGACTGCAAGGGGAAGACGATGGGCGGGGCCAGCGAGTGGTGGGATCATTTGACAGGGACCTGCAGGAGAGGGCCCAAAGAGCTGATGTGGCTCTGGAACTGCAGGTTGCCGACACCTGCACTGGGGGCTTAGAGCTCAAACCAGTGTTAGAGACCCCATACACCCACTTTACGATCTGTTTCTGTTGCTTCCCTCTAGAAGGAGGTTTCAAAGTATTTCTAGCAGGACTACCAGATTCTGTAATAGCTTTGTTCCCTATGCCTTCCAACTGGTAAACTCGCAATATTAGTTTTTCTCAACATATACATGTATAAATCCAAACTAGAATGTGTTGTTTGTCTGTGTCGTATAATATATGTGGGTATGTGGGTATATGCATTATTTATTTGTTCGTTTGTTCATTTATTGTCATGTTTATGAAGTGTATATTGAAGGTGGTGACCCTTTGAGAGCCGTATGTAAAGAAATTTTATTTTAATGTATGCCACTTAGTGAACATTTAAAGTGACAATAAATTTCTATTTAACATTGTATGATCCATGCTGCACATCATATATAAGCTGACTTAAATAAAGTTCTTCATATTCTAATCACTTAAATTTCATGGAAACAACAAGTATAAATCCAATTTCTACAAGCTAGGTAACTTCAGATACAAGATATAGAAAATCTGTCTCTGAATCTTATTAGCCACAATTCACAGAGGGCTTTGGTTGTGACACATAGAAAGGAACATTATTTTGCTCCTGTGCTATTTTTTCTTTTAATGAAACTAATTTCTATTTCATTCTGGTACTGCTGGATGTAAGAAGGAATGATGGGCAAGTATTGGGATGAACATGTGTGAATGATCTATATGCTAACATTCTGATACCTAAAAACTGAAAATTATCCAGAAAAAAAATCCAAGCAAATAGTTACATGGAAATCTCTCTATAATCTAAGTCATGCTGAATATACTTATCTGAATAGCCATCATGCTATTTACTTTTGACGTAAGCAACTTTATAACTGCCATAATTAATCCTGCAAAATCTGGTTTCATGAATGGGAGTCAAATTTCTGATAACAAGTATTTTGTTTGATATAATAGCTGTGTAAACATAAATTAGGGGTGGCTTTATTGGATACAGAAGAAAACCTTTGATAAATTTCAAATCAATTTTTTGTTCAAATTCTATAAAACTTCATATTTTGCTAAATATAAGTAGATAATATAAACATTTGCTAAATATATTCCTTGGATTACAATTTATCATCTTAATAAATATGCTCACACAATTTTGCAGTAGGATTATTTCACCTATAATTAAAATGCAACCAGGAATTCATCAAATATGAACTTTGTGTCTTCTAATTTTTAATTTGGTATTAAAATGTTTGATGTACTTATTAAAACAATTCATGAAGTTATTTTGCTTAGATGAATTTAAATACCATATATCATCTGTTATATGCAGATGATACCTCAACTTTTTTCAGTAATTACCATTTTTTAAATAAAAGCTATACCTAAATTTGTAAAAAGTAGCAGAGGTAGTAAATTGGCAGATGATACAATCTGTAAGGCAAATATGTATTTTATAAGCTGGCAAGAAAAAGTATGATGGTAGAAAAAATTTCAGACTTTATACATGGTCCAGAAACTTATATATCTGACAGATATTGCCCCCATGAAAAATACTGGTAGATTGAATTGATCTCCCCTCTCCCTCCTTCCTTCCCTCCCACCCTCTTCACCCATCTTACTTGGGATAAATCTATATTTCACAGTTTTAGTAGAACTATTTTTTTATTTATTGCACATGAAATCCAAAACATATTATGTCACGATCTTAATAGCTCTAAAATCAACACATCCATTAGAATATTTGGCACTATGTAGTAATTGAAATTATATTTATACCCACTAGAAGTTATTATTTATTTATCTTCTGGAAACTGTCAACATTAGCTCTGTATTTTAAAAACTGGCAAAATTCCTCTTTAGCAGATGGACCTGTAAACTGGTGTGAGGGTACGTCAAAAATTGCATTTTGTTTGAATACCATCGAACAGATTTTGACTTAGGAATTTATAATATAAAAAAGGGAAAAAAACATTGGCTTTTATCACTAAATATGGGCTGACTAAAGAACAACACAGAAACATAATTGAGCAATTTTGGTTATCTTAAAAGGAGGGAAGTTTTTTTTGTAAGAATAGCTATTGAATAATAAACTTCAGGTAAAACAATAATTACATTATCTGAATTTCTTACATTCTGTCTTAATTTTTTTTAATTTTAATTAATTTTAATTACATTTATATGCCGCCCTTCTCCGAAGACTCAGAAGACTTTTACATTTTTGTAGCTTAGAATTTGGTATATCCTGGATCAAGCATAATTTATTGATAGAAAAAGAAATGTCAAGAATAAATAACAATATAAATTAACTGAATTAAAAGGATAACACTGTAAATATATCCATGATCACTATGCAGCATTTTAGCATGAATGTAGGTTCATTTATAATAACATTTCCTTTTCTTTGTTCAAACAGTTGGCAGGTAAAGTATAAGCATGATAAAATATAAAGAATCAAGAGAGGATTCATTTTTTCCCTTGCTAGTTATAAATGTAGGCTGTAAATATAAACTGGATAGTCTTTACCAATTGACAAGGGGTGCATTATTCCAAGCTGTTGTGCATTATGTGTGAAGAGTGTCCCAGCTGTGTCATCGGTGAGGTTAAAAGGTGTTTGCACTTGCATCTTTTAAATGAACATAGTAAATGAAAGTGAACAATTAAGAAAGAAATTTGGCTTCGTATTTATGCATGCTGTGTTTTATTGTGGCATTGCCAGCTTCTCTGAATGAAATTACAAAAGCAAATTAAACAGCTTTATGAACTCACAGGAGGAGCAGTTGTTCTAGTGCCTTTCATACAAATGTCTAATTAATTTTTGAAGTAATTCAAATTGTTCTTTTGTGAACAGTGAATGAGAATTTGCAAAATAACCTGTACAGAAGAAACTAAGTGAAATGGGACATAGGATTTAATGATTAGCTGGCATTTTGCAGTTGCTGGGACCAGAAAATTTTATTTAGTTTTCTCATTAATATTACATTAGTAAGTTAATGAAACATTTGGGTGAATATATTATAAATAATAGAGGCATTAATGTTATTTTTAACACTAAATTATGCTAATTACCATCTGTTATTTTGTCTCAAAATATAAACCTTAGTTCAGAAAGAATAAGCATGAATAACTTGGAATAAACATTTATTCTTAGAAAACATAGCTTCACTGCTGTTAAATATACTCTGCAGCAAGATTTTTCACTTTTTAAGTAAAAAGAAAATAATTCTGCAATGCTTCAAAATTATATTTTAGAATTTAATTTCTGTGTATGCCTTTGAGCATTATTAACTTCTGGTGATTGCTTAGATTCATCCCTTGCAGTTTTCTTGGCAAGGAATTTTGAAATGGTTTGCCTTATTCCCTGTGTTGAAGTGAAAGAGAGTGACCGAGCCAAGGCAGAGGTGGTATTCAGCAGATTCTGACCAGTTCTGGAGAACTGGTAGTGGAAATTTTGAGTAGTTCAGAGAACCGGCAAATGCCACCTCTGACTGGAGATTTTACAGTATCCTTCCCCTGCCACGCCCACCAAGCCATGCCCACAGAACTGGTAGTAAAAAAAATTGAATCCCACAACTGAGCCAAGGTTACCAAGCTAGCTTCATACTGAAGTTGGAATAGAACTCACAATATCTTACTTTCTAACCTGATACCACCACACCAAACTGGATCTCTATATTAAAATATGTGACACATATTTTCATACTATATAAACGGTGATAGAATTCTCTTCTCCATAAAGAGACTGAGTAAAGGTTACTGGCATGCCATGGACAATCAGATGGCCTTCTAGATTTGTAAACATAAGCAGATTTTGTAAATTGTGGCATATTTGGATTTTTAGATTTTTAGATTTAAGTGGCTAGAGTGCAATATTCCTTGAATGATAAAAAAGCAATATAGAGAAAGTTTTAAATACTTTCATTGAGTAATAGGTCAAAAATTTTGTGTTTTTCATTGCTGTATTGGATAGTGTTTATAGGTAAATATATTACAATTCAGTGTAAATTCTGTATGCTGAAATTATGAAGACCTAAATGTTTCTTTTTAAAAAATACCTTTAATTGAGAAAGAATACTGTAAAGCTGTTTGAAATACATATAATTGTTCTTTGTTCTCCAGAGTGGTGTCAATAGGATCCAGTAGCTTGGGTTCATTCTGGTCTGCTCGCTCTTTAGACTGAATAGTTTAAACTGAGGACACGTCTCCTGCTCTCCAACAGTCCCCAGTTTTCTATTCAGTCTGGAGCTCTGCAGATGTGTTTTTTCAGCACTCTGGGTTCTCAGGATTGTTGTGGAAAAGCATTCATCTACCTTCGTTGGTTTTTATTTTCGCAATCTCTGTTTGGTGACCAGAGCCTTTGGCTCAGGTTGCTTGGCTTGAGAATCTCCTCAGGCAATTTGGGAGTGAGAAGTGTGAGTGCTGTGTGCCTGCGAGGGTTGACTGCCCTGAGAGGGAGCACAGCTTGAGACAGAAGCGGCGTGAATAGGAGTTCTTGAGGCTGCCTGCCCTTCAGGGAGGTAACCCCTGAGCAGCGGGCAGACCTGGAGATCAGTCTGTAGATGAGCCACTGAAGGCACTTTCCCTGCCACCATTTTGACATGGATTAGGCGGGAGCACCATTTTCTTGACAGTGCGTGAAGACCGGGGAGTGCCTGCCTTAAACTGACAGCGAGGAGAAGCAGAGAGGCACAGTTGGCACTCTTCTTGGATTTTTTAAATTACATTTATATGTCCCTTAGGGAGAGCAGTCCTAGGGCAGCTTGCACCCATGAGGCTCCTCTCTTTGTAAAGAGCTGGACAGGCGGTTTGCAAGAATGCAAACCATGAAGGTTTCAAAAGTTTTCCCTTTCATTTTGGCTTACTGACTGCATTGACTGTTAGAACAGAGACTTGGAAGTGTAATCAGCACAATTCCAGGGTGGCTGAGTCCTGTCACCCTCTTAATTACAGAGACCTGCCTCAGGAAGATCTTGGCCTGAAATATATATAAATGTTTTTTGTTTTCTTAGTTTAACAACTTTACTTTTCTAATATGTTTACCTTCTAACTTACATTTTACTTATTAATTAACATTTCTTGATACCTGGCTTGGATATCATAAAAATATAAATAAAGCCCTGTTCCCTCAGTAGCTGAAGGAAGCTCATAAGCATGATCATAACTGTTTCACTTTCTCTTAGAAAATACTAGCTTGATACCCATGCTTCACTACGAAACTATGTGGTCGGGCTTAGTTTTTGGAGAGGAAAATAAGGGGCAAAAATCTGCCTCTGCCTACCAGCATCAATCGGTATTCATCTGGCTAGCATCCTGTCAGTGACAAAGTTGTCTATACTTCAACAGTTAATTTCTCATAAGACATAACTCAATACAACAAATACCTTTCTTTGGATCAATAATTATATTTAAAGAGGAATTTTAAGCAACCTCATAAATAATTCATTCTGTGAGGACTTCCGGCTGACGTCGTGGCAAGATTGGACTTGAGGAGCAGGTCTCTGCTCTCCGTGTCCAGGTCTCTGCTCTCTGTGTCAAGTTCTCCCTGATGGAGGGCTCCAAAAGGAGCTAAAGCCACACTGTAGGGGTGGTGAAGAAAAGAGGGGCACCCTGCTGATCGCGAAGAGTACCAACTCTTCCGCTTGACTCAGGGCTTCTTCCCTCTTATCCACGACAAGGAGAACAGGCAGCCAGCATGGCTGCCACAAAGCTAGGACAGCCGAGGCAACAAAGAAAAGTGCAGGAGCAGTGTAGATAAACAGTGACTGGAGCTGGGTGAGAAGATTCCTTTTTATTTAGACCCTAACTTTAAAGAAAAAAAAGAGGAAAATCCGGTAAAAGAGACTCTTAGAACTATTTCTTAAAGCAGTGAATAACCATAGAGAGAAAAATCCTAGACCCCAAAGAAAGGAACTAGGGGAGAAAAGCTAAAGAACTTTTAAAACATAGAAAATTGGGTTTTTTAATTGGGCAGGTGTTGCTTTGAAAAGGCATTATAAAATGCTGGAACTATCTACTTGAATCTACTTGAATAGCCAACTTTGCTTCCATAAATTGAACTAAATTTGGATTAATCTATAGGATGTGAAACAATGCTGAAACCTAAGCTGAGATCATCTACTGCTGAGTGGAATATACCAGACCCCTACAAGTTTAGAAAAGATTCTGATAAGAAAAATAAACAACATTCATCTGGAGGACTGTGGTGATACTTACTGTTCTATAACTATCTACTTTATGATTATGGGAGACTCTCTTGTGAGAATAAGGAAGACACTTAAGTAAAGTGACTTTTGATTTGCAGAAGCTGCCTGGACTATTTAAATGGAACTGATTAATAATCCTGAGACGTAAAGAACTATGATTATTGAACTTTTGACGAGTAACATTGGACTGGAATATATTGTTTTTGGACTTGAATAAGAGTGGGACTTGTTAAATTAAGACAAGATGCTCCATCAGGGAGAAATGAATGAGATTTCAAGAGAAATGGCATTGATGTTTCAAAGCATTAAGGGTACTATGACAAAGAATCACAGAGAGATAAAGAACCTAATGCAAGGCATAAATAGGAAAATAGAAAATATGCTACAACTGATAATGAATGAAGATCAAAGAGTCCGGGAAAGAGAGGGGACAGTAGAAAGAATGGAAGAAAAGATAGAACAGACAAATCACCAAACAAGGCAAGAAGATGAGAGGAGAAGACAATAAAGATAATAATGACTGATGAAATAAACCATGGGAAAAGTACTTTTAGAGATTTAAAAATGGAATCAGATAACCTGGAAGATACTTTTGAAAGGGAGATAGTGGTTTGGGTTGATACTCTGGAGACCTGGCAGCTTAGGAGATGGGAGATGGGAGAAATATTCAGCCTGAATGGTGAAAACACAGATGCTGATAGAGACAAAGATCCAAGAGAGGAGAATGGGAGGCAAGCTAAAATAAATGAATAAGAATTAAAGTATTAAAATGGACAAGAGATGATGGATAGAATGGAATGGTGCATGTGTGTGTGTGTGTGTGTGTGTACACACACACACATATATAGATATAGATAGATATGGGCATTATTATCTGTTGAAAAACAAGACTGAAGTATTGCAACAATTCAGGCAGTGGGTGACACTTGTAGAGCAATGATATGGGTATAAGGTATGCCAGCTACAAACAGGCAGGGGATCAGAATTTATGTCTGAGAAGTTCCAAAAGTGGTTAAGCAGTCTAAGCATAAGACATAGACGAACAAATCCATAGTTGCTGGCTGAAAATGGAGTGGCTGAAAGGAGGAATGATGTGATACAGACCACAATGACTCATTGCTTGCTGATGCATAGGTAAAATATACTGGGGATATAGTCAGAAAATTATAACATTAATAGGACATGGACTGTGTCAATACAGGAAACACCATATTTCCTGTTACATGGAAAGAAACTCTTATTGGCTCATTTAAGGACATTTGGCAATTACGCATATTTCAAAGGTACCAGGAGAAAAGGACAGAAAAAGGCCAGGAAGCTTAGATTTGTTGGGTATGAGCCAGGAAAAAAAGGGTACAGGTTTACAGATGGTACCAAACAGGTAGTGATTTCAATTTCTGCTAGTTTTGCAGAACAGAACAATTGGAATAAGGTACATACTAATCACAAGGTGTTCATGCCAGTGTATAGACCTAGTTTAACGGAAGGTGAGACAGGGAAGGAGAGACAGGAAACCAGGTCACATATAGATTTAGAAGAGGATAGACCTGTGATAAAAAGTGAAAGCACAGAAGATATAGATATCTTCTATAGAGACCTGAAAGAGTAATGTAGGAACATATAATTCCAAGGAGATTTTTGAGGAGTAATAAAGGTATACCTCCTGAACGGTTTACTGCAAGTGAAGTTAGTGTTAGGTATGAACACAAAAGTTGCCAGGAGATGATGTCATTACCAGAAAGGAAAAAGGCAGTAGGGTGCAAATGGTGTTACACAGATGTATTATTATACAATAATGAACTGCAATATAAAGTACAGTTTGTTGCACATGGTTTGTAATGTTGTTTGCTGACACTGTAATTGGAATTAACCTGGTATGTATAATTGTTAAAAAATGTAAATGTGAATATAAAGATGCAGTATCAGTGTTTGAAGACAATGTTGCATGTATAACAATGGCAACAGGAGATTGCGTTGGAAGTAGAAGTAAACATGTAGACATTAAATACTGTAATATTAGGGAAGCTATAAAGGAGAAACTGATCAGATTACAGCATTGTTCTAGCAACTGTAATATAGCTGTTATATTAACAAAGCCTGTATCTGTGGAAAAGTATAAGTACTATGTTAAAACGTTTAAATTATCAACTGTTCAGCTTTAAATGGGAGGAATGTTAAGGTATTGAAATTTAAGAGCAGACCAGTTGCTAGAAGGCTGATGCAATGTAAGGCTGATGCAATAAGGATGAATCAGCATAGCATGGATATTGCCCTTTTAAGATGAAGAATGGATCCACAGAAGTTTTATCTCTTTAAGAGGTGTCTATATAAAGGCAGCCACTAGAGGCATGTTTTCTCTCTCCTTGTGTCCTGTCTTCATTGTAGAGTTCTCCTTGCAGAGTTAAGAAGATTGATTGCTTGTTAGGTATTTGCCTACCATGTATATTTTTATATATGTCTTGTATATAAACCACTGTTAAATGTCTAAGTCTCTGTGTGCTGTGTTTTGCTCTTTGTGGGTTGTCTCACCATAGTCACGCTGCAAACGCTCTGATATTATCATTGCTGTTTGTATCAAAATGAATTATACCCAGAGACCACACTGTTCATGTATTGATATTGATGTATATTTAAAAATAAAAATCTAATAAAACTTGAATAAATAATTCATTCAGTGAGGAGGAAAGATATAAGCTGTTCCTGTTAAGCATTTATTATTTGGGTATTTTTTGACTGAATTCCAATTCCAATTTCTAAATACAGGAGACCTGGATATGCTGGAGACGTTGAAAGTTGGGAGGATAGATGGCCCATTGAGAAGTCTCAGTTAATTGTTTTGTTGGGATTTGTTGACCTCTGTATTATTATAGTTTGATACACAGTCAATCAGATATTTAGCCTGGATTTGGCACTTTTATCTGCCAATCAAGTTATTCCCAAGGATCTGTAATAGACTGATGTTTGATAGTGTTGGAAGTATCATCACAGAATATAAGCTGTTCCAAGTAAAGCTGTCTTTTGTAATTGACTAGTGAGAATTTATGCTTATGGTGTTCAAGTGGTACTCCAGGTGTTTTGGAATTTCACACAAGGCACATATTATTCTTGGTATTACTTTTGCTTTCTTTTGCCATAGTCATTCTATTTCTATTTGCAGGTCTTTGTATTTTGTTATCTTCTCGAGTTGTCTTTTCTTCTGCAGTCTCCAGATACTGCCACATCCACTTCCAGACTTTTTTAAAAAAATCTTTCTTATGTACAAGTGTAAAGTCTGTGGTATTATGTGGCAGGTTCCTACTATTTGAATTCTAAAGTCCCAGAGCACTTTAGCTTCTTCTATTATTTTCTCAATTTTTCTCAGTTTTTTTGGTCCTAACAGTTCTTGCTTGCAGACAATGCCCGCAGATCTTCCAATGCACCATTGTTGCTATTTTGCCATACTATTTTTGTAGTTAGTCTGTGCAATCTTTGTGGAGCAGCTAACCAGATCCACTGTTTATTCAGCTTCTTTGCAGAGGTGGCAAATGCTATCTGGTGTTGTCTTTTCAATTCTTGCTTTGTATGAATTTCTTCTTTAGGCTTGATCTTGTGTAGGCAGAATTAGGCCCTCTGTCTCTATCTTCAATTTTCCTGCTCTTAGACATTTCCAGGTCTTTTTATTATCTGTATTACTTCCCAATTTTATGTACTAATTATGTAATGCTTTGTCTTCCCTACTTTCTGTTTTTCATTTGGTCTTTCTTATAGGCCAGTTTGGTTTGTCCGGTACTCAGTATGCCTTCCTGGTATACCAACTTCAGTGCATTTTCTTCACTATCCTTCAGATATTCTTCCAATGCCCTTTTTTTTCTTCAACCATCTGATATGTTCCACAACCACCTATTTTCCTTGGTAAGTTGAGTCTGTTTATTTCACTGCATGGATGAAGGGCATGATTCATTATCATTATTTTTCTGATCTTCCTATCCAAGGCCTTAAGTTTTGCTTGAGTCCACTCTACTATCCCAGCTGTGATTCCAATGTCTGGACTTTTTCAAGTGTTGATTGTCTTGATAGTATTTCCTCCACTGAGTTTGGACTTTAAGACAGGGGTCCCTAGTCCACAGACTGGTATCAGTCTGTGGCCTATTGGAAATTGGGCCACACAAGCGGCAGGCGAGAACACGTAGTTTCATTTGTACATGCATAAAATCTAGGTTACACATGTGAAACCATTCCCCTTCCCGCAACCACTGCCAGTCTGTGCAGCCAAAAAGGTTGGCGACTTCTGCTTTAAGATTTCTTCACTCTCTTGATGCATTCATTTATAATCTTTTTCTTAATATGCTTGATGTTGTCAGTTTGAATGATGCCCAGGTATTTGTAGTGTTCATCTTCATCCAGATTCTTGATTCCTGGATGGTGAAAATGGCATATTCTCCACATGAGCACCTAGGCATGGGAGGTGTTTCTGTCTCTTGTTTGATAGGCTGAGCTGATTTCCTCCTTGAAGCTCCTCCTTAGTGTCCCCAGTTTTTTGCTCAATCTTCATTCGAGATGGGCAAATTTCTCTTGGCTGGATTCTCTGAAAACAGAAAAATCAAAAAAGGTCAGATCACATCTTCTGGATGCAAAAAGGAAAGTCACTACTTTAAAATCATCCAGTATAACTCCCCATGCCACTTTTAACATCAGCTGTCTGTCGGAGTTTTTAAGCCCTCAGAGAGGGCTTCAACGGCTCTCAGAGTGCTCTCAAAATGCTCTCTTTCCCTCAGGCACCCATTACAGCCTCTTTTTAAAAAAGCAGCCAAAGCATTAAAATCAGCTGGCTGGTGAAGATTGTAAAGCTCTGCTAAAAACAACTTTCTCCTCGGGCCGTCATTACAGCTTCAAAGAAGTGGCCAAAGCAATTAAAATCAGCTGGTTAGCGGAACTCGTAAAACTCTGCTGAAAAGACTCTGTGATTAACGCTGATCAAGAAAACCGTCAAAAGTCGATCTTGGAAAGCTGCAGAGACCAAAATTAATGACAGAAGCTATATTCCCCAGGAATTATCTTGATCTTAGGGGAGAAGCGTAAGAGCTTCCCCTCTGCCTGGCGAGGAAAAAATAGCAGATTAGCGGCTGAAAAAAAAAAGACCACCGGAGACAACGGCTGACTGGAGTATTCGCGCACCAAAAAAAGTTAACTGCAGGCTCCATTTTTCTCTTCAAATCCAAACCCTGTCATCGCACCAAAAATAATGGTCAGACAGAGGTCTGATATTAAAATAAAAATGCTGTAGGAACAATCATAGGCTGATCAAAAAGACAGCCTAAAATAATTTAAGTTTATTGACTACCATTATCAGTCACAATAGTCTTGTACAAAATAAATTCAAGTTGGCAATTCCCTCCAGCAAAGTCAGTCAGCATAACAACAACTAGCACTGAGGCCTGTGCCCACCTGTGCACTAAAGCTGTTAATATACTGAATTATTTCAATTTAGATTTATCACATCTGGCTAGATCAAGGTGAATTCCTTATTTGGCATATTTGGTCTAATTTTATATATATATATATATCAACTTATCTGTATATTAAGGAGTTCCTGTCCATTTTGGAACAGGCTCCTGAAACATTCCAATTGCCTCTAATTATCAAGCCTCACATCTCTACAGCTCCTGTATCCAAAGGGTTGCAATGGAAGGTGGAAGCTCCATTGGCTCCACTGTTTCAGGCTGTAGAGCAGCAGCCAGAAAGGCCATGGCCAAAACCAAGGGTAAATCATCAGGCTCAAAAAAGACTTCAAATGCCGCTGAGAAAGATGCCAAGAGGCGTCAAAAGACACTAGAAAAACAGCTAAAAAATTGCCTTCATGAGGCTGAAAAGAATAAGCAAATAGTGCCTCCTCCAAAACTCGCTCCTGTTCCAGTCTCCATCCCAGCTCCTCTCCTGGATTTGCCAATGCAATCCAGGCGCAGCAACATCTTGCAAGAATAAGCAAGGATATCAACAGTAATATCTGCATGAAGGGCTCCTGAGGCTACATTCACTACTACAGCCACTGGTCTGCAAGCAGAGGAATCTCTTCCCCAAGAAATTCCTCCATATATGAGACTTTGGATGGAGCAAGCTATTAAGACATAGCAGCAGGAGTGCAACAGATCTTCATGACAAGGCAACAGCAAGCAGGTCCTGAGCATTATCTTCAATCTCCAAAGTTGCTAAGCAGAGCAGAATCCATTCAACTTCAGGTACCTTTCCAGGGGGCAAATTTCCCAATAGCTTATGTGCCTGACAAGGGTATTCAATGCAGGGAAGACCAAATAGACCAGTTGGAACAAATTATGTCAGTATCTTCTCAGGACAAAGATACTCATCCTTGTCTGAGGCACAACAGCTAGAGAAGAATATGTCGGATCTATTTTCATGGAACTGTTCCACCCACATCTATTTAAGTCTTTACTGTCCAAGGCAAAAAACACTGCAAGCCTTGACAATCTGAATTCTACCTCCCAACCGCCTTTAGCGCAGGAGGAGTTGGATGACTTAATATTTTCACAACCTGTCACTGAAGTGGAAATCATTCCAGTCCCACAAATATTTACTGAATTAGTTCAGAAACAGTGGTCCTCTACTACTGCTTATCACAATCCAAAAGATATGACAGAAAATTCTGCAATTTAGTGCCAGAATTCTCTAACTCCCCACTAGCCCCCATTGTAGATGAACTGGTAGTAGCACTAGCCTTTCCTTCCGCTCTACCTAGTGAAGTGGATGAAGCTCTTAAACCAGAGGACAAGAAGGCAGAATTAGCTCTTTGTAGGGCTCACTTAGCAGGGCTATCAGGGCGGCTACAGCCACCTCATTCTTTACCAGATCTTCCCTAAGGTGGCTCCATCACCTGAGAGATTCCATTCCCTCATCAAATACCACAGTGCATCAAGACATAGCCAAAGTGATGGCCGCTGCAGAATTCTCTGCAAATGCAACCTTTAATTCAGTTAAATTTTCAACAAGAGCCATAGCGTCCCATGTCATGGCACGACGCCTACTCTGGCTCCAACATTGGCAAGCGGACACCAAGCCTAAGTAGAAGCTGGCATCCACCCCCTTGGAAGGAGACAAACTATTTGGATCTGCCCTGGATCCACTCCTGGTGGAATCTCGAAATACAAAAAAAATTCTCCCCTCTCTTTGTCACAAGCCTGAAAGTAGACCTTCCCAGTCCTTTTGGAGGGGTTCTTTTCATCCCTTCTATCAAGGTTCCTATTCCCAAAGATCACAAAGGCCCTTTGGGTATAGACAAGGACAGCAGGCAGATAGATCTGATTTTGGAGACAGAAACAGGAAGGGAGGGCAGAACAAAAGGTCCTTTCGTGGGACTGGAAACAAGTAGGATCATTCCCGACTCTCCCATAGGAGGATGGTTAAAGCTATTCCCAGATCAATGGGAATCCATAATATCAGATGCTTGGGTCAGAGAGACCATAAGATCAGGTCTCTCTCTAGAATTCCTCATCACACCCCCGGACTTTTTTATGATGTGCCCTGTTTCAAGGGATTCTACTAGGACTCTTATGGAGACTGCAATTCAGCATTTGCTGTAGATCCATGCAATCCATCCCATGTTGTCAGATCAACAAGGACAAGGTTTTTATTCACATCTATTTGTGGTCCCAAAAAGTTTGGGTGGGGTGTGAGTGGAGAGCAATTCTAGACTTAAAACGCCTAAATCGCTTCCTGGTTTACAGGAGATTTAAGATGAGGTCCTTACAATCAATCCTTCTCAGTATCAGAAAAGGAGACATTTTAATGTCAATAGACTTAACAGAGGAGTATTTACACATTCCTATCAGACCCACGCATAGCAGATTCCTGAGATTCTGTTATAATCATCACCACTATGAGTATGTAGTCCTTCCATTTGGCCTAGCTTCCACTCCCCAGATCTTTACAAAGGTTCTGGCAGCATTAGCAGGCCATCTTAGGAGTAAGCCAGTTTGGCTACAGTGCTATCTCGATGACATATTAATTTTATTATCGTCCAGCCACCAGGCTGATCTAGATACTCAGGTCACCCTACAGGCTCTCCAACAGCATGGTTTTTCAATAAATTGGGCCAAGAGTCACTTGACACCATCGACTTGCCTCCTGCACTAGGGAGCCATCATTGATACAGTGGCTGGGAAGGTATCACTATCACTAGATAGGCAGAATAGCATTAGGCAGCTGTCAAAAGAGGTTAGAACTGTCAAACGAGTGCCCCTGGCACAATTATCCAAACATTAGGAAAAACCATCTCCTGTATTTCTATTGTTCCCTGGGCCTGGCTTCATGCCAGAACCCTCCAATGGTTTCTGTTCCCATATCAGTGGTCAGGAAGGAGCAATGCTCTGTCCAAGGACACTGTTCTATCAAAGGTTCTCATATCGCTTCACTGGTGGACCACAACAAACATCAACAAGGGCTGTCTTTCCAAGGACCATCATAGATAGTCTCTTTGGATGGGGGGCACATTATCAGTCCTTCACAGCTCGGGGTCGCTGGTCCATGACAGAACAGGCCTGCAGCATAAACTGGCTGAAGTTAAGGGCACCCCATCTGGCCCTCCGCAAATTTCTATTACTGATCCAGGGACAACATGTTCTAATCCTGACTGATAACGTGGCCACAAAGACCCATATGATCAGGCAGGGGGGCACCCATTCAAAATCACTAATGAGACAGAAAGACTGTGCTACTGGGTAGAGAAGAACTTGTTCTCCATCAAAGCAGAAGACATCTCGGGAGAGTACAACATCCAGGCAGACTGGTTGAGCAGGGCCACTGTCGACCATTCCAAGTGGCACCTGCACCCGAGATTGTTCCAGGAGATGTCACATCTGTTCTGCCAACTGATCATAGACCTCTTTGCCTCTCAATGCACAGCTCCCGAGGTTCATTTCCAGATTTCCAACACAAGCAGAGGGAGTCAACGCTCTACGTTGCTGCTGGTCTTGAGGTCTCTTGTATGCCTTCCCTCCCCTACCGCTTATTCCAAGGGTGGTCCAGAAGCTTTTAGAGGAGAAAACAGAACTGGTGGCACCATACTGGCCCAAGCGTCCGTGGTTCATGGATCTCAGGGATCTATCGATCACAGACCCATGGAGAATCCTGCCAGACAGAGACTCGCTCACACAGGGTCCAGTTGAACATCTGGACCCACAATGGCTGTACCTAGCCATATGGCGCTTGAGCGGAGACGTCTGAAAGGCAAGAAACTCTCCATAAAGTCATCTCTACAGTCCAAGCGGCCAGACATCCTTCCACAAACCATATATACAATGCCACCTGGAACATCTTCTGCAGGTGGTGTGACAAAGTGAAAATAGACCCCACCTCTCCATCGGTGGTGCAAATATGAAAGTACCTACAGGCATTACAGCACATTCAACTAGTAGTGCTGCAACGTTGGCTATTTGGGCTACTCAAGCATTGATCGAAGAAATATGTAGGGCAACAACGTGGGCTTCACCGTCGCCTTTCATATGGCACTATAAGCTGGACGTTTTTGCTTCCGTTGAAGCAGCCTTTGGCAGACAGGTATTACAATGGGTCCACATGTAACAAGAGGGGACTCCAAACCAGACAGAGACCCTCCCATAGGACACACCAAGCATTGGTATGTCCCATGCCTGGATGCTCTGAACAGCTCATCTGGAGAAGGGGTGCTGGTGCTTACCTGATATGCCCATTTTCTGTAAACTGTGAAGAACATCCAGCCCCACCCTGAGTCCGTCTGGTGTGGGTCCAATTCCGGCCAAGTCTACAGAGCAAAGGTGAAGGAGAGTGATGATGAACTTATCACTTCAACAAAAGTGGGGACACTAAGGAGGAGCTTCGAGGAGGAGTGTCCTCAGAAATCAGCTCAGCCTATCAGACGAGAGACAGAAGCACTTTCCCTGCTCTTCACAGCTCACAGAGAATGGGTGCTCTTCTCAGCTCACAGAGAATGGGCGTATAAGATAAGCACCAATGCCACTTTGCCCAGTCCAAACTCCATTGCAATAACTTGGCTGTATATATGGACAGTGTTGAGCAGCAGTTCTATTTTAGATGGTGATTTTCAATACAGCTTCAGATCATCCATGTAGAGAAGGTGGGGTAGTTTGGTGGTTGTTTTTGATGTTTGAGATGGCTTGAGTTATTCAGTAATGTTGACAGATAAATCAGTGAGATGACAAATAGTAGTGATGATAGTGATTCTCCCTGAAAGACCCTTTCTTGGTATTAACATCTCCCAAATTACCACCATTGACAACAACCATGTCTTCAATCTTTGCACATGTTCTGATGTTTCTACTGACACCTGTTATTTCTAGGCACTTCATTGTCCAGGCATATAAGAGAGAGTTGAATGCCTTCTTTCAATCAATCCAAGCTACATTCAAGTTGGTCTTCATTTTCTTGCAGTTTTCCAGAATCATCTTGACAATTAGGAATTGATCTTTTGTTTCTTTGCTGTTTGGGTGGTTTCTTTTCTTCTTAGATAGAAGGAGTTTGTTTTCAACTAGATGCTGTTGGACTGCATTGGCTACCATTATATTACATTACAATGATGGCTAACCTTTTCATCATCATGTGCCGAAAGTGTGTGCGCATGCATGCACATGCATGCCTGCACCCATAATGCAATGCGTACATGACCCCCCCACCCACTGTGCAGGTGTGTGAGAACCCCTGCGTGCACTGCACGCCTCTGTGCATGCGCACATGACCCCACCGTGCGCATCTCCCTCTGCGCATGTGCAGCAGATATCTGACAATCAGCTGGCTGGCGAGGGGCATGTGCACATGTGCAGTGGATCTGTTCCAGGTGATGACTCACATGCTGACAGAAATGGCTCTGCGTGCCACTTCCGGCATACGTGCCATAGGTTCACCATCACTGTTATATTATTTCTTTTACTCATTAAACATGAAACTCAGTCAACTGAACATATAAAAATGAATCACAAATATCATTGACTGGCACTGGTGGTTGATATGGGTTTCTAGGTATTGACTAAGTATCTTCTTAAAAGGTATGATGTTCTCAGTAACCCAGTTTTTTGCAGTTCTGCTGGTGTTATTGCAGGAAGCTATAATTTCTTGGTGTATTTTGTAAAATTCTTGGACATGGTACCAAGTGCCCCGATGACAATTGGTATCATTGTCACATGTTTCATCCATAAGCATGTAGTTTCGATGGCCGGATCACCATATTTCGTGATTTTTTTCTAGTTCTCTTCCTTCAACTCTGGCATCTCCTGGTACAGCGATATCAATAAATTGTATGCTTCGGTTTTCTACAACTGTGATATCTGGTGTGTTGTGTTCTAAGTGACAATTTGTCTGTGTTTGAAAGTTCCACAAGATCTTCACCTTCTCTTTTCTACAACTTTTTCCACTTTGTGTTCCGATGACTTGGATACAGGTAAGTTATATTTTTTACATAATGACCAGTGGATTAGTTTAGGAACTCAGAGATGTCTAGCTTTGTAATCAGTTTGCGTGATTTTGCTGTACTCACATATTAAATGTGAAACAGTTTCAACTTTGTCATTGCAAAGTCGGCAATTTGGATTGTTGGTGGTTTTTGTATCTTTGCTTTCATGGCATTAGTTTGTAGTGCTTGCTCTTGAGCAGTCAGTATTAAACCTTCTGTTTCTTTCTTGATGGTTCCCATCTTAAACCATGCCCATGTCGTCGTTGTCACATTTTCCTTTCTAATATTAATACATTATTATTGTTATTGATCACACAGCCAGCCAGATGTTCCGAGTGGATTCGGCATTTTTGTCTTATCTATTGAGTCCTTACCAAGGACTTGGGATAGATAACTCTGGATGTTTGACAGTTTTACAGATATCGTTGCAGGATAGAAGCTATTATGATAGTGGAACCTCAGGTCATGAACGCTTCTATTTGCAACCAAATCAGGTGACAACCAAAAATTTGGGAAAATTGTTGCCTCTGGTCATGAACAGATCCTCGGGTGATGATCAGTATAGCTACAGAGATTTTCCCTGCTGCAGAGGTTTCCCCTTCCGCGTATGTGCAGAATTGTAGGCGCAGTCTCCCTTCTTTTCACAACCAAATTGGATTGCACCAAAGCCCTGGAACGGATTATGGTCATGACCCGAGGCTCTACTGTATCTGCAACATCTTGCAACATATATCATAACATCATCATCATCATCATTGTTATTGTCATTATATGCTGTGAATCTGTTGTTGGTAGTGTTATTGTTGCTGTAATGTGTTGTATTTTTATTATGGTATCTAAATATTTTTTTTCAAAATAAGACTGCAAGTAGGAATATTTTTTCTTGCCTTCTATGGGAAACATCCTGATTAGGGACTACTAAGCTAATGCTATAAAGCTTGGAAATCCATTCTTATCTTGTGTGTAATTGTAACATATCCTCACTTGAAACATAACATATGTAATTCATTTGATATCTATAGATGCTAAATGATGACAGTTTGCAAGGATACAAAATATGGCCAATATATAAATAGGCAAAGTAGTAAGAATTAAGATCAATAAAGTGAGACTGTCAGAAAAAGAAATTGCTTCTCGTATATTTGAAAATATAATATTTCAGGTTAGCAATAGCAATAACACTTAGACTTACATACCACCCCATAGTGCTTTACAGCACTCTCTGAGCAGTTTACAAACATCAGCATATTGCCCCCAACAATCCAGGTCCTTATTTTACTGACTTTGGTAAGGATGGAAAACTGAGTCAACCTTGAACTGTTCGATCCCCTCCTTGTTGTGGGCAGAGTTAGCCTGCAATACTGCCACGATAGCTCAGCGGTTAGAATGCAAGTTAGATACAGCATGTTCAAAATTGAATGTTTAACAATATTAATATATGATTAGATGCATGGCTAATCTCTCCAATCTCTACAAGATATGCTGCTATATCATTCAGATCAGATATTTTAACATCATGACCCACTAGACCATAAATTTAAGTTAGCTGACTTTGTTTTAACATTAGAATTTGAGTTAGCTTACATTAATAGTAAATATTTATATGCTCCCATTTTAAAAAATAAAGGTCTTCTAGGCTGGATACATTGCAATTAAAAGAGAGTATTTGTTTATGGAGATTATCCAGATCACAGTTATCTCAAAGGTACTTTTTCCAAAGGTACTGAACAAGACAACTGGACTTTCTTGTTTTTTCCTTTGAAAACATTTTGCTTATGAAGAGGTTTTTTGGATGGAAAATGAAACATTTTCCAGAAAAACAAAAATAGGCCCAAGAAACTCTAGTTTCTTTTTGAAACTACCACATCTGTGTGGTAGCTCAGGGTTGAACTATTAAGAGCACCAAGGATGTCCATATTGAACATTTCTATACATTTCTTTTTGTTAATTTTGGATGGAATTTATGTCATGTTAAACCTCATCCTTCAATTTGGAGACAGGGAAGAGAATCAGAGTTTTCTGATCAATGGTGTATATTGTATACTCCAAATTTTTACATAAAATTTTGTCAAAAATGACAGATAAAATCATTACTATCAAAGCCCAAAGGCATGCATCTGTTTTCTCATTCATCTTTTATTAATAACAACATTCTATTATCATATAGTAATTTTGCTTGGAAATTTTATGTGAAATTGAAAATAAAATTATACAGACTTAACTTAAAATAGTAAAAAGAAAAAGCTTTCCTTGGTATCATCCCAAGTTGCAAAACTGTTTTTGTTTTCTGCTTCACAGAAATCTCAGATGAAAATGAAGCAGGGGCCTTCAGACCTTGGAAGAACTCATTACAATCACAGAATTTTAAAGGACCATTTAAGCCATTAAATCTATTCTGGGCAAGAATCCAAATTAAAGCATCCCCTGACAGATGGCTAAGCAGGGTCTCCTTGCGCATATCCAGCAAAAAGGGGGGGAGCATCACCTCTTTGGATAATTGGTTTCACTGTCAAACTGCTCATACCCCTAACATTCAACTGGAATCAACATTCCTGTTGTTTTTATGTTTGATGAATGCTACTCAGAATCCTTTGTGATGAGATGGGTTTCAAATATTGCAAATAAACAAATGATCAATATATGACTGCACTTGTAATGATACACCTCGTCTTTCTTCCATGTGGGATTCTTTCATGAACTTGTAGGGGTTATTACATCTTCTCAAAGTTAAACATTTCTGGTTCTTTCAATCTGTCTTTAGTGTTTAGTTTCCTTTTCATCTTTGTTTGAACTTCTTCTACTTTTCCTGAATACTTTTCAAATTCTGCTGCCCAAAACTGGGAACATTCTCAAGTTACAAAATAAAATGTTCATGAACTGTAACATTTTATTTGCACTAATCCCAATGATATTTCACAAGGTATTGGCAAGCCGTGTAATTTCTCATTTTATAACTCTGAATTTCTGTTTCCTAAATCATAATTTCCATTAATATGTTGTCATGTTTTTTTTAATCATCAAAGTAATTTTGTTTTTGTTTTCTGTTTTCTTAATATAAGAATATATAATATATAATAATATATAAGAGCCTTGGTGGTGCAGGCTGTTAAATGCCTAGCACTTAATTCCAGCTGCCTGCAATTAGTGCAGGCTCTAATCCCACCAGGCTCAAGGTTGACTCAGCCTTCCATCCTCTCGGGGTAGGTAAATTGAGGACCCAAGATTATTGGGGGCAATAAGCTGACATTGTAAAATTGCCGCTTAGTAATAAGCAGACATATACAATGGAATGAAGGCTATTGCTGAGCGCATTGGGTTGCATTCCAAAAATTGTAAGCCGCCCTGAGTCTTCGGAGAAGGGCGGGATATAAATGTAATTAAAAAAATATATAGCTATAAAACTCATAATTTTGTGTCATGCACTTTTTAATTTCCTCAGGTAAATCACTCATACAAATGTAGCATTCACTCCTTTTCAGTAGCAAATATCAAATCATTATTCGTTCCAGTTTTTCTGTCTGTTGAGAAAGCATGAGAATAGAATACAGTAGTACTGCTATATTTTAACTATATTTTAATTTTTTAAAAAGACATTATGTTAATGAACTATACAGTATCAATGTCTATTATTTGCTATGATATTCAGTATATGGAATGCATGTACATTTCAGAGCTGATATAGATTTATGTTCTCCTTTGTTGACCAGCCACTTGCAACAGCTTAATGAAATATCTCACTAGATATGCATGCATGGACATTGTGTCATGGCTTGGCACACCTCTCTACTGCAAATATTTAAAAAATGTTTTGAAGGTTATGGTTGAGTTAATAAATATAATTGGACCATTAATTCTGATAGTTTTTCTTCTAGACAGTTTTTCATTTATCTTTTTCACTTTAAAGAGTAAACAAATATGTAATATTTCTCTTTGAAGTATTATTTTATTGGAATAAGGTTTGATTTGACTAAAATATATATACTTAGCTGTTGTTAAATATCTAGTGATCATTGTCTTCTAATTTAAAATTAATTTTTATTTAGTTCAATCAGTAAATTTATATATCACCATAAAGAAGTAAAATTTAAAATTTTGCTGACTTTTGCTTACTATACATACTCCCCCCGCATCCCCGATCAATATGTAGTCTCACTGAAGCATCTTCTGGCTAAGAGAATATAATTTTGAATAATGTTGAACTTTTGAAAAGAGAAAAGTTAAAATAGTATTACTTTTGACAGTAAAAGATACTTTAAGCAATGGTTAACATTTGATTTTTTGCATAATTAATCAGCATTCCTGGTTCCATACATGAAACTCCCCTTTGCAGTAATATTAACTGAAGCTTAATATTTTCTGAAATTTGAAATAGAACAAATAATGGTTTTCAAAACAGATGTTTTAAATAAGTTAGGCACCAATAATAATATTCCAATTATTCTATTTAAGACAATTAATGGTCTCTAAACTCTAAATTAGCCATTATACAGTACTGAAAAGTTGCAGTATTTTGGGAATGTGAAGTTTTTCTTCACTTTTAGTTTTAATGAAATCACTATTAAGAAACTTTGGTATTTCTTCAGATACCCTTCCCCTAAACAAGAAGATTTTCTGACTTCACAGGAATGCATATGACAACATTCAGTGGTGGGATTCAATTTTTTTTACTACCAGTTCTGTGGGCGTGGCTTATTTGGTGGGCATGCTTGATGGTCATATGACTGGGTGGGCTTGGCTTGGTGGTCATATGACTGGGTGGGCATGGCTTGGTCATGTGACTGGGTGGACAGTTAACGGTAGGTGTGGTCAACTCAATGTCACTCACGTCAAGGGGTGCCTCACCTGGCCCCTCCCCTCTCAGCCATTCCTTGTCATACCCAGCCTCAACGTATCCATAGTTCTGTAAAAATATCCACCTTTTTTTGACTTTATTATCTACATACTATAGATGTACTTTCATGGACCACTAAAAGGAGGAAATGGCTCACATGCTTTGCCCAAGAGTGTGATAGGCAAAAGACTTTTAATGGGTTGCCATAAAGAAGAGCGGGCAATGTATTTTCCAAAGCCCCTGAAGGCAAACAAGAAGCAATGGATGGAAACAGAACAAAGAGAGAACTTCCTGACAGTGAGAACAATTAACCAGTGGATCTGCTTGTCTCCAGAAGTTCTGGGTGCTCAATCACTGGAAGTTTTTAAGAAAAGACTGGACAGCCATTTCTCTGAAATGGTATAGGATTCCCCCCAAGGTCTCTTCTAAGTCTTATTCTGTTATTCTGACACCTTTCCCAGGACCTCTACTCAGAGTTTGGCATCCTCAGTTTTTCTGCCTGAGCAGGAGTTGGACTAGAAGACCTTCATAGTCCCTTTCAACTCTGTTAAACACACATGTATTTATGCTCTGGACTATAGACATGTAAACCCTGAAAAATACCTGGGCAAAATAAAGGCAGTAAAATGACTCTAGGTGTAGGGACAATGTAAAATATTAATATATGATAAATAATGGAACAATTAAAAATAATAGCAAAGAGTTCTCTCCCTCCCTTCCTTTCTTTCTTTCTTTCTTTCTTTCTTTCTTTCTTTCTTTCTTTCTTCCTACTTCTTTTTCTTTCTTTCTCTTTCTCATCTTTCTCTCCCTTCCTCTTTCTTTCTTTCTCTTTCTTTCTTTCTTTCTTTCTTTCTTTCTTTCTTTCTTTCTTCGTATTTATTTTCTTTCCTTTTTTTGCTCTTTACTTCTTTCTCTCCCTCCCTCTTTATTTCTTGCTCTTTCTTGCTCTTTCTTTTCTCCTTTCTCTCTCTCGCACACACACACACCACACACTTCCTCCCTGCCTCTCTATTTCTTTTTCTTCCTCTTTCTTTGTCTCTTTCTTTCTCTCCCTTCCTTTCTTTCTTGCTCTTTCTTTCATGCTCTTTCTTTCTCTTTTTTTCTTTCTTTCTCTTTTTTTCTTTCTTACTCTTTTTTCTTTCTTGCTTTCTTTTCCTTCCTTCCTTCCTTCCTTCCTTCCTTCCCTCCCTCCCTCCTTCCTTCCTGTCTCTTTGTCTCTCTCTCTCTCTCTCTTTTTCTCACACACACACACCAAACTCTCTCTTGTGACAAACACACAACCTGTTCTGGGAAGAACTGATCCGGCGAGCTCCAGAGCAGTGGCCGGTGGGAGAACGAAGAAAACAGCAACCCTGAACATCCATCTGCCCTCCCTTTCAGAGCACCATGGTGGGGGTGGGAGGCGGTGGCAGCATGGCTGCAGGAAGCAGCCCCAGGAGTTCCTGCCCTCTCTTTCGGGGCACCTCTGCTGCCCGTCTCAGCCCCAGCACAGCAGAGAAAGCGATCAGCCATGGCATGCTCTGGCTGCTGCCATCACCGTATCACCCTGAGAGTCGCCTGCTCACCCATCTGCCAGTCAGACTGGCCTGGAAACGGTGCCCCACCTTGGCCTCCCGCCTGACTGCCGGGTTCTTGATGCAAACAGAGGCTGCTGGTTGAAGCGAGGGGAACCACAGTGCTGGGCTCCAGAGGTGGCGAGTGCCAAGGGCATAGCTAGAATTGGAATAAAAGGCTGTGTGGCTGTGGTGGAAAGAACCGGGGCAACACCCGGCAGTTTGGATGAGAAGGTGTGAGCGAGGCAGCATGTCAGTAAGCCAACGGCCAGGTGGGAGGAGGCCCAGGATGGGTGCAAGGTGGGGGAGGCCGGGCAAGGCTCAGGGGCAGTGAGGGGAGGCCCGGCAAGGCCCTGGGTGGCAGGAAGAGGCCCGGCAAGGCCCTGGGCAGTGAGAGAGGGGTTAGGGTGACTCGCAGGCTTACCTGTGAGCAGGCAGATCAGGGCTGGTCAGTTGGGGCTCAGGCACCACGTGGGGAAGGCAGGTTAGAAAGGCAAGCCACGAGGACCCAGTGTGCCGCATAGGAAGGGAGGAGTGACTGGGCAGGGCAAGCGGGCGAGTGGTGTGAGTGAGCATCGGGTGGGCGGGGAAAATGAGCGAGCAGTGACCAGGTGACCAGTTTGGGGGCATGGCTATCCAGAAATTACTATCGGTTTGGTGACCCACACCAAATTGCCTCTACCGATTCTCCCAAACCAGTGCAAACTGGTTGAATACCACCTCTGACAAAATTTAATATTTTATAATTCTTACTTAACTACATTCGTGTTTCTACTTGATTCCTTGGTTCATTGATTGTGTATCACTTAATATCTTAAGAATGGCTGGAACAAAATTATGACAGCAATTTTTCCATAAAGCTTCTATCATTTAACATTTCTTGAATGTATTGGGTTAAACCTTTTTTAGATTTAAAGACTACCTACTTCAGGCAGAATATGCTTAATATCTCACACCTTCATCCTCACACTAGGTGAAAGGGGTTTCTTCTTATATGTTACGGAGAGAAGCTGGAAACACAGCCACAATGCTCTGGAATAGTTCCCCTTCCTTTCCAGGCTAGAATGGCTCTCCCATCTTTTTTCCCTAATAGTATTCAAGCAAAGTTATTCCAGTTGAGCATACTTCTAGATGTATTAAAATTGAAATATCTCAAATTTCATGTCATAAAGCTGCACAAAATTAAGGTATATGTTGTAAATTGTAATCATGAATGAAGTATAATTATATATTTGGACATTTCATTTATGAAGTTTTCCATAAACTTTGTGTAATGTTCAGATGAACTAAATATCGAGCTTTTCCATCTTTGGCAATGAATCACAGCAGTGGTTCCCAACTTTTACATCTTGGTGGCCCAGCGGGGGAGAGAGGAAAACCAGGCCATGCAAGCACTGACCTGCTGTTCATGCAAGTGGAGCTGCACATGTATACTCCAGCTTGCTGCTAACACGGCCCAGTTCCAAACAGGCCACAGCCCAATAATGGGCTGTGGCCAGGTGGTTGGGGATCCCTGAGGCACATGATAAATCTTTGTTCAGTTCTTTTCTTGGAAACTTAAAACCTCATTTTTCAATCCTAACCTATTTTTCTTAGGTTTGTATTAAAATAGATGTAATAAGGGCATTGATAAATTTTTTGGCCTGTGCAGGTGGAAAGAAATTTCTGAAAACTCAATTTAAATGTATAATTATAAAACATATTTCTTATCCTAAATATATATAAACATCTTCTTTAAAATACAAATAGCTTTTCCTTGATGTAGCCTTCAGAAATTAATTGGCAGATATTTCTTTCTTTTCTGCCATCTTCTTTGTCTTTTCACAGTTTTACCCATGTGTTGAGTTTGATGCAAAACAAAACTCCAATGTTGGTTTAACCCATGTAAGCCTTAGTACAGGTAATCATCAGTTAATGATGGTCTCTGGGCATCCCATTTCTCCTCATTGACATTGTTAAATAAGGATTGTGGGTGAGGAATGCGCCCTAGATAGCTTACTAGCAGGCCAGCAATAAAGTAAGTGCCTCTACCAAGTGAAGCAGGTTGAATGGGTGGAATTGTGCAAGCATAGGTCCCGTTCTAACTTCTCAAGATTATTGGAAATGGAGGGGGGGGGTTAGTTTTACTTACAGATCTCTTGCCACCAAAGTGCTCCTCAATTCTTGGTTGTTTTGCAGTCTTCACTGGTGGGAGAGATCCTGGGCTAGTGCCATGGCGCTTCTTTCTTTTCCCCACGCCTTGTTAGTCCTCAGCAAAACGAAAACTTTTCTCTGTGTTGTGGTCTGTGCTGTTATCT
Organism: Naja naja; assembly: GCA_009733165.1. Taxonomy (NCBI): domain Eukaryota; kingdom Metazoa; phylum Chordata; class Lepidosauria; order Squamata; family Elapidae; genus Naja; species Naja naja. Next base: position 16,913,319 of record CM019152.1, on the reverse strand, counting down.
TCTCCGGAAAATATTATTTAAATAAAAAGGATCCAATGGGAGTACTAAAAATTGATAAAATAAAATAAAACCAAGAGGAGTTGCTGCAGCACGCTCTGGCAGCCGGCTTCCCCCTTCATTATCGTGCAAGCATAGGAGAGCTTGATAGAGAAGGGTGTATTGGTAGCCTGCAAGGCATAGTACAAATGTGGCAGATTGGAGTTAGCTATCAGGTGGGCTAGAGCAACTTGCAACATTCCTTCTTGTTTTCTACAGATTTTGCTTGTGGGAAGCCAGCAGGAAAGGGTTGCAAGTGACAATCATATAACCACAGGACGCTGAAACTGTTGTAACTGTGAACCAATTGCCAAATGACTAGATTGCAGTCACATTACCATGAGGAGGCTAATACAGCCAGAACTTCCAGAACTAGTAATAAGTACCATTCGTTCAGTGCCATTGTAACTTTTAAAGTTCCTGAATAAAGAGTTGTTAAATAAGGACTCCCTATACTCAAATATTTATACCTTTTTGTAAAAAATGGAAATGTGATCTCTGTGATATTCTTTTCAATGTAAAAACTGGAAGATCTATATGCTTTTGTTCTTTTATCTCAATAATACACATTCTTGCTAAAAAATACATACATATACAAGGTCCATGCTGCACCATTCTCCATTTGTTTTCAAAATAAAACAGTTTTTGGCTCAGTCAAGAAATAATAACTTTAATGAGAAAAGAACTTTGTAATTCAGCTGCATTGCATAAAATAAAATTGGTTTTATTTTAAGATAGGAGTGAATGTAATGTAATAGCTATTATTCTATAGCAGTTTGTATGTTGTCTTTTTTAACCTATCCAGAGTTATAACAAATTGGGGAAACCTATACATTTCATAAATAAATAAATACATAAAGATGTATTTTACTAATACATACTAAGTATATTGTTACACTTGAAAATGCAAATTTGAAATAAGCAAAGGGAAAGGAAGTTTAAATGGACATTTATGAATGTTTATTTTAGACTACAAATCAGCGGACTTGTGGAAAATTGACTTTTATAGAATTTGATTTGTAAATTAACAGAGATGTTATTCAGTGTATTCAGAGTGTTAAACTAAGAGTTTTGTTTCCTACATCAGAAAAAAACATAACCTTGCAAAAGCTTTCTTGGATTCACAGAAGGTATAAAACAACATTGATAGTGAGTGGTAAATTTTGCTGCTTAATTCCTATTTTACACTAGGGACATTCTAGTATTTGCATCTTGTCAGTTAAATAAAATGTTATATTGTCCATCAGTGGCTCCAGGGCACAATTTAATTTCTGGTTGTGTCCTGCCAAGCTTTGCTGTGTGACTTTAAAATCTCTCAAATGGTAATTAGGTGTATATCAGATTGTTATTGAAATGTGATGAGGCAGGAACTTCTTTCTGGTTTTTCTGAATATATTAAGCATGTTACTGTAGATTTGAATACTTTTGGAAAACAGCTTTATATTTTAAAACAAAACTCTCTGAATATAGCTATTGGTTTATAAAGGTATTTCAGCATTGCAAATTTATAATATAATTTATAATATTTATATTTATATACTTACATTTTCTTATCTGAACTTTCTTTATTCCCGTCCTTCCTTTCCCTTGTCTCTCAGAACTCTGTCCTTTTCTTCATAAATCAGCTGTACTTATTTAGTGTAGTTCATTAGACTGCAGTCATATACATAGTTATTTTGGAATGTACTGATTTCAGTAGCAGTTACTTATTTGGGATAGACATGCTTCAGGCAATGTCATTATGCCCAGTAAAAGACTTGATGTAAAATGCAAAACCCCAAAAAGTTTTAATAAACCATTCCCAAATAAAAGTCAACACATATTTTAAAAATGGAAAATAAAGTAAATCCATGTTGAAAATTAGAATTTATGGAGGTAAAAATATTAACTTGTTTTTTGTTGTGGTTCAGGAATTTTCTCTATTCACAAGATAAGATACTAGAAATGCAAGTATCTCTTTCCTGTAAGTCATCTGCCTAATCTAATTTTAGTGGAAACATTTTAAAATGATTAAGTACATGGGATGTATGCAGATTATGATTTTTTTTGTTTAGAAAACACTGAATCTATTTTACACAATATTTAGCATGCTAACTGAATTGGAACAGCATACATAACAATTTAGGGGAAAATTCTCAGTGAACTATGTTTTTCTCATTAAATCTAGTCAAAGTCTCAAGGAGCTGAATTAAGTATTTTATAATAGATTATTTTTCTGTCATAAAGTTAAGTGATAAACATTCAATATTTTAAAATGGATGTTTTTTTAAAAAGATACAACTAGGAAATTATTTATTTATTTAGATTCGTATACCACCCAACTCCCACTATTTAGAGTTGCTTATAGTAAAAATATTAACAGATAGAGCAAAAAAATACATTGTATCAAAATAATCAAATATCAGAAGAGAAACCAAATGAGTCCAATATATAATTAAGATTTTCTAATGAATTTGACTACTGAACCAGGTGACAGTACATAATCAATCTTGCCTGACCTCAAAAATGCCATTAACAACAAAAAGCTAAGATTTGTACCTGATTAGTATGTGCATGATAAATCACCTACAAGGCTACAAGCTAAATAGTCTAAAGCGTCACTGGAAATGTCAATACCAACCACTGTGGTACTTCAGCCAAGAAAACTGGACATGTATTCTTGTCACTATGATTCTAGTTAACTTCAAAGGAATCTTTATTATGTATTTTGGTGGCATATTATTTTGTTATGGATAGATGTAATCCTAATCCTAATTGAAATAATTAACCATTTCTAATTAAAAAAACTGCAAACAGTAGATTGTTCGTTTCCATTCTCAGTGATTTTCACAGAAGAGATAGTTGTCAGGTGATTAGAATGAGATGTGTCAACTGCTCTAACAAAAGGTTCAGACTAGTTGAAGCAAAAGCAAATCCAATAATTTCTCTGTATTTTGCAGTTCCAATGTCAGATCCATCGCCTCTGAAAAATAAGCAATGTGAATAGAGCAAGATGGTGGAAAAACAATCTGCAAATTCAGGATTCCAAGAATACATGTCTCATTGGAAATTATATTCATAATAAGCATCAGCTACTTCAAACTTTATAAGAGCATAAATTATTGATAAAACTGTTCATTTCAATCATCCTTACACTTTACTGTTTGGAAGCTTGGATATGATTTTTGTTTAGATACAAAAATATTTTCCTAAACCATGACTTGTCTCTTAGCCTAACCTCTCTCTATTGGTACAATATTTCTTCATGTGTACTTAGAGACTGCAATTCTTTAGAATTAATTGTTCTCAATTTTGTGTCATTAAGATAATATCGAGAATACTTAATATTTGCAGATTTATTCTAAGTATAATGCAAAGAAAACCAATGACATAAATATATTTTTATTTGTAAAGGAATACATATAAACTAAGCAAAGACCAATATTAATGGCTAATACTTGGGTAGAGTTTAACTGAGAAGATAGGAATGTTATAAAAGCATAATTGAAGAAGGAAATGTAAGTTGAGTTCTACTGTATATCATGTCAAGAAAACTATATGAATGTGTTTATAGTAAGTTACTAAAAACTGGGCTTGATCCCAAGTGTATATGTGCATAGGTGCCATGTAAGGTACTTTGAGAATCATGCCTTTAACCCAATTGTTTTAGTTCAGTGCTTTGTTGGAAAGTAGTTGCTGTTATACAAAAAAGTAGGGGCTCTTGTCCAGAAAAAAAGACAAAATAGAGAGCATTTTAAGAGATACTAGAGATGATAATGACTAACTTGATCTTTTATAAATAGGTTTTATATGTGCTTTCATCCATCCTGTCAACTATTTTTGATTAGACATGTCTGCAACAATCTTTTTGTGAGACAATGCCAGGGATGGGATTCTACCGGTTCTGTCTGGTTCTATAGAACCCCTTGTTAACTTTCTAAGCAGTTCAGAGAACTAGTAGTTAGAAGCAATCTCCTTTTGTTTTTTTTCACCCTTATTACATTCTTGCAGTAAACCTAGACTTCCTGTCTCCAGAGCTTCTGAGGCTTGACTTTTTTTAAAGGGGAAGGGTTGTTTTAAGATTTTTACACTGCTATTGGGAGGAAATACTTCCCTGGACAATCAGCACTTTGAAGAAATAATTGAATAATGAAGCAAAGCTTTTAGTGACAGGGAACCAAGATGAGTGACATTCAGCAAGGCTTCTTGGCTAGCTAGAAAGATTGACATTCAAATGTGAGTTTACATACCCTTTCTGAGTTTTGGTCTAAAACTGGTTTTGGTGAAGGTTAATTCTGTGTTTGGTGACATTTAATCCTATGTTTATTGATGGGATAATTTTCCCTATTCAGCTTCAACAAGCAACAGCTACTGTTGTGATTTAATTATTTGTATTGTGTTTGAATTTTTCCTGCCTCATGGTTTCTTTTTCTATCTGGGGAGGGGTCTTCCTTCACTGCTTTAGTACTATTGGCACTGTCCTTTTGGGGTATACTTTCCAAGAGGCAGGATGCAAGCTTGGCACTGATTTTTTTACTGCCTTTCTGGGGGCATGTGACCTTTCCTTAAATCTGGATGATTTCCTTAGGATATCTTGTGAGGTGAGTGAGACCAGCTGGTATCTTTAAATGGTGCAAATGGAGCTAAGGATTGCTTTTCCTGGGTATGCTTTTTCTGGAGAGCTTAAATGACCTCTCTGCTAAAGGGATTCACTTTATGAGCAAGAGTTGGCTGCTTGATAGTTATCACTGCATTTTAACTATTTTCATTCCTCAAGGTGCTCTGGCACCCTGCCTGATTTGTAACTCTGGCTTGCAGGTATTTTTAATCTGATGATTGGTATTTAGGGCAGCTTTTTGCAAGCAAAGAAGCTTTTTGTACTTTTGTACAGGTAATCCTTGACTTACAACAATTCATTTAGTGACCATTCAAAGTTACAATGGCACTGAAAAAGTGACTTTTCACACTTATGACTGTTGCAGCATCCCCACTGTCATGAGAGGCCAGGTGAGGAGAAGTGCCCCTTGACATGAGTGATGTTGAGTTGGCCACGCCCACCCAGTCACATGACCACAAAGCCACACCCACCAACTAAGCCACACCCACAGAACTGGTTGTTAAAAAAACTGAATCCCACCCCTGGACAATATATGCATAATGTGTTCTCAACATTCCAGAATAATCATTTTTGTGAATATTGCTTATCCTTGCTGTTCAAATATACAAAGCAGTAACCACAACTGAACTCAATAGAACTTACAGGATATATACACAATGTTGTTGCATGTACATTATTAAAGAAATATTTTGAATAATTCACCCCAAGGTGAATTATTCCTGGGTGGCTATTCCTAAGAATAGCCCACCCCAGTCTGCTATCAAAGAATTTTTATGAAAACCCAACTCAAAAATACAAATGAATGATTTCCTGGAACAACTACAGGAAAACCACAAGAAGCAGTAACAATAATAATTATTGCAATGAATATGTATTTTGTGTGTGTGTGTTTGTTATCCAATTTCCTTCATTCTTGTATCTAATGAGTGTCTAGTCTAGAAGATATAAGTGATTTCAGAGTATGAAATGTACATTTTATTTAATGACTTCTTTATTAATTAGATTTTAAACTGCTAAAAGTATTGAAACTGAGAGAATAAAAAAATGATAGCTAGTTGGTCTAATGGTATAATGGTTAAGGTACCAGGCTAGAGGCTCAGAATCCTAATGTTTTTAATATTTTAAAAATATTATTTGCCTATACTTAAATATATTATATAGTTTGTATTATTTTTAATTATTATGTACGGGAGTTATGATGTTAATACATTTTGTAGTTTGAGGGTAATAATAAATTTGGTATAGTATTTTTTATCTATTGTCTAACAATAAAAATTGTTCTTATTTTTTCCACCATTGTATTATTAGTGATAACATTGTTGAAAGTGCTGGTGGACTTATGGGATGCAAGAACAGACACAACATGAAATGGAAACATTATTCTTTTACTGTCATGGGAGCCATACTCAGCCTATCCTGGATCCATCAGCTTCTTGGTCAACTTATTCCAGGTAAGGTTTAATTCATCAAAATATATGAAATTTCAAAAACAATAGCCTGTGATAGTTAACATTTATTTATCACTTATATATTTTTAATTACAAATACTTTCCACAAATGCATGGATAAATTGACTGAGATATATAGGATCTTAGGACAAGAATATATAATATGATGTTAATTTATGTAAGGAACAGAAATCTATATATATTCAAAGGTCTTATGAGCCTGTTATAACTGATAGTCAATAGTGTTACATAAAGAGATTATAGCACCAAATTGACAGTTCTTTTTGGATTGATAGTTTCTGCTTTGGTTGTCATTGTATTAACATGGAATAACAATGTCTGTTTAAAGACATTATGGCTGGGAGACTTGTTTTCAATCAGTACAAAAGGTAATGACATATTCAATAATGTTGCTTCTGCCAGTTTCTACTAGACTGTTGAAAAGTTCACAAAGGTGAGAACTCTGCCTTCTGCAAGGGACAGAATTAGCTAAGTAATAAAGATGAATGATCTTTGGAAATTACTGAAGCTCATATGATAAACATATTTTAGATTTAATCTACTATAATCCAAGAATTATCACTGATGGAAAGTTTTGTTAAAATTTTTGCATGTAATCTAGTGCTATTTCTTTTTAAAAGAACCAAGTGAAAAAAATGTTGTTGCTTTTTTCTATGACTAACAGCCTTCTGTTCAATGTGAAATTATAAAAGACCCCAAAGAAGACTTCTAGAATCTGACTCTACAAAATACTTCATAATTCTTTAATAGTAAACTGCATTGAATATTCATACATTGAGTGTTTCAGGAAAATTCCTGTATAAGAGAAAGAAAGAGAGGGAATTCTATGAATCCATGGAAATTTGATATCATTAGGCTGAATTATGAAAGGGCTATAAATTTCTAAATGTTGATTAAACTGAAAAAAAAATAGGAATAGATACTTGTTATGTGATATGTTTACATATTCTCTTACATCATGTAAGAGAATATAATACATGATAAAACTAAGCCTAAAACCTGTCTATTATAGTTTAAGACAATTGTTTGTCTTTTACATGGTGTACATCTTCTATAAATATTTCTAAGGATTATGAAAAGTCTCTTCATTATTTGATTTCTCTTCATTTTTGATCTTGGCAAATATTTTCCTAGAGGCTAGTTATAGATATGTATTGAACAAAAATAACAAAAAGATTCATTAATAAATCTATTAAATTTACTATCCATCTTATCTGAAATATGTCTACATCTTGCTATTTAGAAGGCTAGAAACAATAGCTTTAAAAAGAAAAATATATTGCTGTCTTTTTTCAGCTATACAATTGTCTTCTTGCTTGTCATTTTGATTGACACATAGAAATTGTCAATGCCTTTTGAATGTTTCATTTTCTGTAGCTCTAAATGTGACCTTTGTTTATTCTTTCCTTTTTGTGAGGATAACAAAGGGCTGGAAATTCTATCAGCCAAAATGTCATGCCCCAAAAAAGGCAGATACTAAAAAGCAAAGGGGAGTAAGAATAAGAAACCAACCGACATGCCTTGCCTTGTACATGCTGTCACTATAGACGCTGCCAGATCCTAATAAAGGAAAGATTGCCAGCTGCACTTCAATTCAAGGTCTCTTTATTAGCCTTAGTTTATCCTGCATGAGGTTTTATTTAATTGCCTGAATAGATGGTGACAAGCAAGAAGCATAGTCAGCTGCATGATGTTTAATGAAAAATCTGTATTCTGAAATAGTTGTATGTTGCACAAATCTTGTGCTTTGATGAACTGGCCTTTTGTGACAAACCTGACTGAAAAGCCACATGTGTTACACTGACTATCTAATTAAGTCATCAGAATGCACTGGAGCAAGCGGAGTGGTTCACATGGGCTTGTATAAATGATTTCAGTGCCTCTATTACCTGGCTAATAAAAAGTGGCACTTTTCCAGATTATGACTGATAGAGATTAGATGGTGCAGCTGCCTCAATTATGCTGGCAGGTAAATTTCTTTGAAACATGTTTCTTCTTTGTCCACAAGAATTGTAAAGCCACTTTATTTCACTCATATTTATTTTACAAATGTTTGCTGCTGCAATTCCTTTTATTACACACCCTCTCCTTTCTTATACTTTATTGTAATCATGCTTTACTTCATATATCATAGTTTATTACTAACCACAAAATGTTTATGCTAGAAAATGGAATCATACATTCTCCAGATGAGCTGTTCAGAGCATCCAGGCATGGGAGGTGCTTCTGTCTCTCGTTCGATAGGCTGAGCTGATTTCTGAGGACACTCCTCCTTAAGGCTCCTCCTTAGTGTCCCCAGTTTTTGCTCAGCCTTTGTTCTTGAAGGACATATTTTCTTTGGCTGGATTGTCTGAACAAAAGTACAAGCAGAAATAACATACAAAAAGGTCAGATTGCAGCTTCTGGCTGCAAAAAGAAAGTCGCAAATTTAAAATGATCATATATAGCTCCCGACACTGCTTTTACCATCAGCTGGTTGTCGGAGCTGTTAAGCCCTCAGTGAGGGCCCCAACGGCGCTCTGAGCGCTTTTGAGCCTGTGCCGAATCAGTTTCCCCTCAGACCGCCATTACAGCCTCAAAGAAGCAGCCAAAGTAATTAAAATCAGCTGGCTGCGGAGTTTCTAAAAGCTCCTTATCAGGCTTTGGAGGCTCTGAGACCTCACCCTCAACACACAGCTCCTAAGGTTCCTTTCCAGGTTTCCAACACAAGGAGAGGAGGGAGTCAATGCTCTACACTACCACTGGTCTCGAGGTCTCCTATATGCATTTCTTCCTCTCCCACTGATTCCCAAAGTGGTTCAGAAACTTCTAGAGGAGAAAGCAGAACTATTGTTGGTGGTTTCAGGGAGTAAAGACAGTTTCCCTGCTAATTAGAGGTGGTAAACCGTGCTTTTCTTTTGCTGTCAACTTTGATTAAATAAAACGTGGAAAATAAGAAACATCTTTTTATTTACAAAAATAACAAAACCTAATGGAACCACATTACCGGCAGCTAATCACACACAAAGGCATATACAGGAATAAGTACAAAGGAAGTTACAGGAAGTGAAGAAAATAACTTTTGAAGCATGCACAGTAAATCAGAAATCACAAGACATCCTTATCTCATTGCTATGGAGACAAGATAACAATTCTAGCTAGCAGGCTTTGAATAACTGCCTGCAAATATTAGCCTAGGAGCTTAGCAGACAAATCACAAAAAAATGTAGTGACAGGTGGCACCATACTGGCCCAGACATCTGTGGTTCACGGATCTCAGGGATCTATCCATCACAGACCCATGGAGAATCCCACCAGACAGAGACTCGCTCACACAGGGTCCAGTTCAACATCCGGACCCACAATGGCTGCACCTAGCCATATGGTGCTTGAACGGAGACATCTGCAAGGTGAAAAGCTCTCCAATAAAATCATCTTTACTGTCCAAGTGGCCAGACGTCCTTCCACAAACCGTATACACAATGCCACCTGGAGCATCTTCTGCAGGTGATGTGACAAGGTGAAAATAGACCCCACCTCTCCATCTGTGGCACAAATACTGGACTTTCTCCAGGAAGGTTTGGACAAAGGACTCTCACCAAACACCTTGCGTAGACAGGTGACGGCCTTAGCATCAGTCATTCCCTGTGGTGACCTATGATCCCTCGCTCATCATCCGAGGATACGCAGCTTTCTCTGTGGGGCCACTAATCTGAGACCCCAAGTGGTCCACCGATACCCCACCTGGGATCTAAATAAGGTTCTCACGGCGCTCACAAAACAACTCTTTCAGCCTCTAAGAACCACAAGTCTCCACCTACTCACGTACAAGGTGGTGTTCATACTTGCGATAACATCTGCAGGATGAAGTTCTGACCTAGCCGCTGTGTCAGTGAGACAAGATCTCTGCATTTTCCATTCTGACAGAGTTGTCCATCGCTTAGATCCAACCTTCATTAATTCAGCCTTCCACAGAGCACAGGAGTTGATACTCCCCAACTTCTGTCCTAGACCATCTCATCAGTGGTGGGATTCAATTTTTTTTACTACCACTTCTGTGGGCATGGCTTTGTGGTCATGGCAGGGGAAGGATACTGTAAAATCTCCAGTCAGAGGTTCTCCGAACTACTCAAAATTTTTGCTACTGGTTCTCCAGAACTCTTCAGAATCTGCTGAATACCAGCTCTGCATCTCATGGTCTAGAGCGACAATGGTATCTGTTAGATGTGTGACATGCACTCCAAATCTTCATAGACAGGACTGCCTCTTTTAGGAAGATGGAGGCGCTCTTTGTCTCTTTTCAACCTGTTACTCAAGGAAGAAATGTCACATCATCGACAGTTGGCAGGTGGCTTCAAGCCACGATTGCAAAGACTTATGATACTCAGTCATTGCCTATACCTATAGGTATTACAGCACACCCAACTAGAAGTGCTACAACATCAGCTGCTTCGGCTACTCAAGTGTTGATCGATGATATCTGTAGGGCAGCAACGTGGGCTTCACCGTTGCCTTTCATAAGGCACTATAAGCTGGACGTTTTTGCTTCCACAGAAGCATCCTTTGAAAGAATGGTCTTACAACAGGTCCACACATAACAAGGGGGAATTCCAAACCGGATAGAGACCCTCCCGTAGGACATGCCAGCTTTGGTATGTCCCATGCCTGGATGCTCTGAACAGCTCATCTGGAGAAGGGACGTTGGTGCTTACCTGATATGCCCATTCTCTGTGAGCTGTGAAGAGCATCCAGCCCCACTCAGAGTCCATCTGGTGTGGGTCCAGTCCTAGCCAGAGCAATGGTGAAAGAGAACAACAATGAACTTATCACTTCAACTTCGCCAAAACTGGGGACACTAAGGAGGAGCCTCAAGGAGGAGTGTCCTCAGAAATCATCTGAGCCTATCGAATGAGAGACAGAAGCACCTCCCATGCCTGGATGTTCTTCACAGCTCACAGAGAATGGGCATATCAGGTACACACCAACGCCCCTTTCATTTAATCCAATTAAAATTCATCAATAACTGAACATATTAAATGGTTGTATAGCTGATATAAACTGAATAAAGTATGGCGCTTTGGTTCAGTTCCAGTTCAGACAGGAAAACCTACCTATTAATAAGGTGGTGTTTTAAAGTATAATAAATTAGATAAAATAATTAATTTACAATCATGATAATATGTTCTGAATGTATCTGGGAAAACAGTTCTTTTATATCCATCAAAACACATATAAACAACTGGTAATAAGGCAACTGAAATTAAACAACATTGCTTTGCCTTTGATTTTAACAAAAAAGAATGCATACAAATTATTTCATTTTGGTGCAATATATAAAACATTTTTCAAAGATTGATGCAAAATGCTTAATTAAATGTAGTCATAAATCTCTGTAAGGGTACTGTATTTTCATGATGGTATTCAGGTCAGTTACAGGATTATAGAACTCCAAGCACATTTAATACATATATAGCTTAGTGGAGTTTATTTGGTGGTTCACTTTACAAAATGAGACTGAGATTAAAAGTATAGTTTTTCCCCCATAGCAGAAGTATCTTAATAGTGCTAAAGACTCCAAAACAAGACAGCAAAATAAAAATTATATAGATTATCCAGTTTGTTAATGAAATTATACACAAATATAAACTGCTGAAGGAATCATTAGATCTATTAAGTAAACCAGTTATAATCAATGACACAATCAGTTTAAATTGCATTAATTTCATTGATTTGTGGTAGGAATGAGTATGTCTGCTTCAAACTGATGAGTATTATATAGAAAATGTATCCATCTAACTCCATCTTGATATTAAACCAAACAGTGCTTTTCCTATATGTGAGAAGAATAGTTTTTGCTTAAGGCACTGTTTTAGATATCAGCAAAAATGAAAGACTTCCCAAAGGATATCATAAACTCTGATTAACTATGTACAATCAGATTTTGTTCTTTAGACTATTTCCTTCATTGTCTTTGGTGGTTCTGTTGTCCTTTATAAAATTTTCGACAGTTTTAAAACCAGTATTATACACATATGTATGCTTCTCACACATGCATGCCCTGTTTTGTTGCCAGTTGAGGAGAAGACAGGTTCCAACTAGGGTAAAATGCCAAAAAAGTTGCAGAGAAAGAAAGATATATCAATTCATGTCCCCCTAGCTTGCTAGAAATCCTCAAAATATCATCAGGTTGGTTCCTGATACTTATTTTATAAGGAATGTGATCATAATTTTAGAGAGTCAATACCTGCCAAAGATGTATTTAAGTAAGATATTTCCAGATAGCCAAGATTACAATTTTCACATCTGAAACCATACCTTGTATGCTTCTGGAAATATGTTCTCATAGATATTCTTCCATATCAAGCAGAACCATTATCTTGAAAATAGGGTGGCTTCTACCCTATTTTTAATCTAATATTCCATTATACATATTTAGGACTATGGAAACTGCTGCCTAATCTGCTATCAGTTCTGCATAAACTTTTCTCAGTCATTTGCAGAATACATTTGTCATTATGTTCTGATAAGATTTGTAATTTTATAAGATTACAATTTATATGTGCCATATATGCATAAGTGCTTAAGACCATATGAAATCTTACTAGCTTTACAGTAAATCAATTTAAAAACATTTTTCACAATTCCATCATTTTAAGGGCATTTAGATTGCTCAGTGTCTTATGAAATTTCATGGAATATTAGAAATATGCATTTAGAATATGCTCTGGTAATACTTTAGAATACATATATACACATTTAGTGTGATTATTTCAGTACTTCACATCTGTCAGGTTCTAACTTCTGAAAAGAACTTAAAACACAGATCAGAGAGGAAATAAAATGCTTGAAAAGAATAATTAGAAGCTATACATGTAATCTAAAATTATATATAATTGAATCCTGCTAAATTTAAATTGCAACTAAGGCTGTAAAATACAGAGAAGGTCTTGTTTTAGCTTCATAAAGAAGCAAAATAATTTAAATAAGTTATTAATGCATAATTATTTCTGCCTTTGAAAACAATTCTAAGATATACCTCTATGATTTTAGTCATTGGTATTCAGCTCACACAGTAGATTCTCTTTCTGTGTCTGAATGTCATATTTTATTCCCTCTACTAAACCTTAAAAGGTTGATATATTTCCACAGAAATTCCCTAAGATGCCATGCTGATTTCTCCCATGGATTTTTAAAGGCTTGAGATGTTTTATGAATTCCATATTTGCAGAGAGATCATTCTCTAGAGTGACTTGTTAAAGTAAACTGAAAACCATAAATCTAATACTTTTCAATAGCTTGCTTTCTGTAAATATTTCATTCCATGTGTACATATAATACAGTTAGTATTAAGATTTGAATATTTCATTGTTACTTCAGTTAATAAAATTTTAAAATATTCTGGTAGGCAAGTTCAGTGAGTTGACTATCAGTGTTTGATTGCTTCTACAATTGTTCTGACCTAGGCTTCATCAAACTTAATAAAGCACAAACTGATTTTAAAAGTAAAACCTATTTTAATGCAACACTGGGAATTCTTTGCATTCTCAGCCAAAACCAATTATACACAGTTCCTCCAGATAAGAGCACACTTTTCAGTGCTGTAGAATGTTGCCAAAAAACAGAAGCCCAATTAAGGCTAACATAAACCAACCCAAAAATCCAGAAAAAATTGACCAGAGTACAGAGCTTCAAGAAGAATTCAGAAATTACTGAACTGCTTTACTTCCTGCAAAGCTTTTCATCATTGAGATCTGACTTTTATCCCTTATGGGAGCGGCAATCACCTCCTAGCCTTACTCCCAAGTAACCCCTTCTGCTTCATCTGCTCTCGCCTTCTAGCAGCTCTGAGCACACACACACTGGGAACAGGCTCCCTAGGTCCTCTGTTTGCTGCTGCCAGACTCTGAAGGATCTGAAGGCAGCACCCCACTCTCAAATGGTCCTGGCTCCATCCCTGACCCTTGTCCAAGTCCTCTCCAGACTCCCTGACTGGTTTGTCCTCACTGTCCGATACCTCTGCTGTCTGCACCAGCTGCCGGTGAACCACAACACAATCAGTACTTAGAATTATGAATCATAAAGTAATATATTTGTTACCTTATTTATGTAGCTTGTATATTTACTGTATGAATTAACTACTGCATTATCATGTTACTATGTTTCAAATATATATTCAAATATTTTTATTTCAGAAAGGCTAAGAAGCTATTATGGAAGAGGTTTAGTGACTGGGTTTTTTTGTTTTGTTCACTCTATGTAAGGCTAAAAGCAGTTCTCTTTTCAGGGGGCTTTCTAGTCTACAGTTTTTGTCTATTCTTTGTTTGAATAATGGCTTGATTTGTTTATGAGACTGTTTTCTTTTGACAATTTTAATCTTAATTTTCACAAATATTTGGTGCAAGGCTGATCTTGAATAATATTTTCAGTTTTTTTCAAAAATAAATCCAATTTTATTACTTGTTTTAGATTAAGAACTGCCATAGATATATTTGGGTTATCAGTGTTTTGAAATAAAAATAATGTATCAAGGTTTCTCTGATACAACTTTTTCTTATCTTCACCCAAGAGCTGCCTTTTTTCTTGCATCATACTAAATTACCCTTTCCCATGCGCATCCTAAGGGGATATAGTTCCAGTTTTTGCTCCAATGTGATTTTCTTTTCACAATAGACTTAAGATCTCCAGGAAGCTATGGGCTCAGGAAGATTCATGGCTTCCCTGGCATATGATTCTGGTCCCAATATCTGCTGCAGTGCTTCATCTTAAAAAGTGTGAGACAGTCTAGGGAGATGTGTTGCATATGTGTAAGATAGTATGCATGGTGATTATACTGCTAAGAAACTGAGTTACAGGCTGCCAGGGAAACCTGCATGCACCTCTGTGAAGTGTTAGGATATGGTATGGTCTCAGCACTCTTTTTTGTTTTGGACTTAATGATATCTGTTTAACATATATAAATTTCTGGATCAATTCCACAACTAGGTAGAAAATCTGTAACTTGATGCTGATTTCTTAATTGTTATTATATTACATACTAGTATGGCTATAGTGTAAGATAACTATGGGTGAGTTTCCTCTTAAAAATTTTTTATCTTCTCCAATCCAGTTAATAGTTCATCAACTGTGACTACAACCAACATGATCTCATGATCACTATAAACTTTGAAACAAACTTGCCAAACTCACAGATAAACTTTAAGATTTTCAGTTTCCAGCTGCAGAGCATATAATAATTAATAACATAAATAAATAGCCCTCTTAGCATACAGATAGGTATCTCATTTTGGAAAGGTTTTTGACATTCAGGAGTTTTATGTTCTGGTGCTTGTTGACAACACTTATTGTTAGCATGGACAGCAAAATAGAATGATACACTGTGCCATAGAAATAGGCAAGTTACAGGCAGGGGTGGAATTCAAAAATCCCAACAACTGGTTCTCTGCCCAGTTGCTGGGTGGGCGTAATCATGGTGGATGTAGCCTACCGGAACTTCCAGGAGGGCTGTTTTTTTGCCTTCCCCAGAGTCCGGAGGCTTCTTTGGGCCTCTGGGAGGGCAAAAACAGCCTCCCTCAGCTCTGGAGGCCCTCTGGAACAGGAATTCCCAACCTTAGGAACTTTAAGACTTGTGGACTTCAACTCCCAGAATTCTGGGAGTTGAAGTCCACAAATCTTAAAGTTCCTAAGGTTGGAGACCTCTGCTCTGGAAGCCGGAGACAGGCCTGTTTCCAGACTTCCGGAACTTCCGGGAGGGCTGTTTTTGCGCTCCCAGAGCCTCCACGGAGACCCTGACCATACCTGCATCAAAAACGGGCCGCATGGAGGATTTCCGGTTGGCTGTCAGAAAGAAGGGACGTGCGGGCAGAGGACTCTGCGAGCACGATCCTTCACTTACCGTCGTGGGGGCTAAATAGAGCTCAAAGGGGCTTGGAGAGCTCCTGAAGGAGAGGGGTCCCTGGAAAGAAACCCCAGGCGGTCTCTGCGGCGAATCGGGTAACCAGAGCTAACAAACGAGCGGAAGATCGGGAGGCTAGCAATGGCCACCCTTCAATGCTGACAGCCAACTACACTAGCGGTGACCAAGCAGAACCGAAGGTACGGCTTTTGAGACCAAGCAATATCCAGCAAGCAAAAACAAGCTAAGATAATTTAGATGCCAATAATCAATTTTGGAAATATCTGAAGAAAAATTTATAGCTCTAATTTAAAAAGCTGACCAAGCGAGATTCGTGGACGGAAGAAGAGAATAGAAACAAAAATTTAAACTGTTAGAAGGAGACTAAGAATAATATATATAAAACTGAACAAGTACATATTATTAAAATTAAATATACAAAATATATATACAACTTCGGATCGGAGCCGAAACAAGACATAAAGATTTCAACTTAAAGATAGCAGCAGAGTTGATTGAAAACGGATGCTGTGGATTCTTTATAAATTAACCAACTTGTTAACTGCGGAAGATTGAGACCGAAAAGAGACAACTGAATAAAATACAAAAACACTTGGACTTGGATTTTACAGATTTACACAGACCTCTTTAAGAAAACTTTTCGAAGATTGCAGCTAACAACAAAGAAAGAAGTAGCAGAAGAGAAAAGAAACTCCCTGAGTCACGCTGCAACAAGAAGGAGCGGAAGTGAAAGTGATACTTTAGATACACGAGTCTTTCGAATTGCTTTCCTTTCTAAACTTTAAGCTTGTAACTTTTAGATAGATACTTTCTCGGACTTTGTTTCTCTTCTTCTTCTTTCCTTTCTCTTTCTCCCTTCTTATACTTGAAAATTTCTCTATAATCATACTTTCACCTTTTGCCTTTCTACTTTTTTTTTCTAACTATTATTGTATATTAAGAAATAACTGCCAATAGTTTGCTAATACACTCTTAATATCTTAATATTCCAAATAAGTATTTACTTAAAACCACTGAATCATATAACTATATAATTGATAAGCGTTTTACTAGAATTGTTGTCCTAGGAAAGAATTATTTTTATGCTCTGAATTTTAGAAGAGATACTAGATAAGGATAATTAAATATTGAATAAGCATATCTATGTTATATGTATTAAGATAAATCTGTTTATACTAAAACAAAGAGGGAGGAGATTGGGATATAAACTTGATTTGGGTGGAAAGAAATAAGGGAAAAAGTGAAGTTAATTGATATTGTGAAAAACTTCAAGTGAAATTTGAAAAATGACGAGTACTATTAATACCTCTAGGACTGGCACAGTTAGGAAAGCTCCTAACCAATTATCAACCACCATGACAGTGCAGAGTCCCTCTGCACAAAAGACAATCGAGGAACGCTCCCTAAAGAACGTGCAAATTCCTCCAAGGATTTACAAAGTTTATTGCTAAGCATGCAGGAGATGATGGTTAAAAATCATGAGGAGATGAAAGAGGAAATTGGATCGGTTAAAGTAGATTTGAAAGATAAGATACAAAAGATAGACGAAAAATTTGAAATATTTCAGCAGGAGATGAGGAAAAATCAGGAAAAATACTAGAAATAGAAACAAAGGTGATTAAAGAGGAAAAGAGAGTAGATGAGTTGACAGAAAAGTTAATAAGAGAGAACAAAGAATTAGAAACTGCAATCATCCATCTCGAGTCAGAAAAAGCTGCACACTATTTAAGATTCCAAAACGTGAAGGAAGAAAGGGAAGAAAATTTATGGGAGGTTATGACAGATATTCTAGCTGGCACACTAGAGATGCAAAAGGAGATCTAATGAGGGAAATTGACGAACTGTACAGAGTCCAAACCAACTATGCTAGGAGATTTAACCTACCAAGAGAGATACACGTTAAATTTGTCAAGAAATCACTTAGAGATGAAATTCTATATAGATCCAGAGATAATATTTTACAATATGCCGACAAAACAATAATAATTCTTAAACAAACCCCAAAAAATAAGAGATTTAAGAAGACCATATCAATTTCTAACGACCAAATTGATAAAACAAAATATTAATTTTAGATGGTTAATCCCAGAAGGTATAATGGTAACCTGGCAAGACAAGAAATATAAAATCGATACTATAGAAAAGGCAGAGATGTTTTTGATCAACAATTAAATAGGGAAGGAGTAGATGAAGACAGGGAGGAAGCTAGGAGAGTCGAAAGGAAAAGATTGGAGACATATAAAAGGTAAATATAACTGATAGTACAGATGACAGCAAGAGAAATCCAGAAGTCCCAGAAGAACTCATGGACATCAGAATCACGAGAAGCTAAATATAGGATCCAATAAAAATGCAAACCTATCTGACCTTATCTCTTGGAATATAAATGGATTAAACTCACCAGTAAAAGGAAAAAGGTTTTTAAGCACTTACAAACTCAAAAAGCAGACATTATAGCACTACAAGAAGTCCATATCACCCAAAAACAGAAACATCTATTAGAGAATAAAAATTAGGTAATATGTTTGCGGCTTTAGATCAAAAAAAAAAGAGGAGTAGTACTTTATATAAAAGATAAAATCCCTGCTTCACTAATATACTCTGACAAAGACGGTAGGTTACTTATGGTAGAAGTTGAACTTGGACAAATTAAATGTTTATTAGTGGTAATTTATGCTCCAAATGGCCCCCAAGAATTCTTCTTTCAGAAATTATATGATAAACTCAAAGAATTGCAATATCAACAGTTATTTATTACAGGAGATTTTAATGCAGTCGTAAATAAACTATTAGATTATAAAGGAAATAATACCAATCTAGAAAAGAAAAAAATTACCAAAAATATTTTTTGATCTCATGAAGGAATTTAATATTAGTGATGTCTGAGAGAGAGGAACATGAACAAAAACAGTTTACTCATTACTCTAACCGTCACATGTCCTGGTCAAGACTTGACATGGTTTGCACCAAAAACTAAACTCAGGAATTTTAGACATAACAATGGAACCAACTACACTAGCAGACCATAATATGATTAGGCTTAGATGGGAAGGGCAACAACCACAATCAAACAATTGGATGCTCCAGAGATCGATTCTAAAGATGAAGTTTTAATAAAATATTGACAAGAGAATTAGAATTTTTTTTCAAGAAAATGACCCTCATGACACCTCCCTTCAAAACATTGGGATACTGCTAAAGCAGTGATGAGAGGAGTGTCTATTAATATATGGCCAGGAAAATAGAGAAAAAAGACAAAAGAAAATAAAACTACAGCAGGAATATGATGAATGGCACGAAAGATTACAAGCCACCCCACAAGACGAGCAAATCAAATCTCAATTGAATAAGATTAAACACAAAATAAATTTAACTGAGAAAGAAGAACTAGCCCAGAAACTAAAGAGGACAAAACAATACCAATTTGAAAATGCAAATAAACCAGGACGTTGGTTAGCCTCTAAGCTTAAAAACAGAATGAAAAAAGATGGATTACTAAATTAAGAAATGAACAAGGGGATATATGTTATAAAGAGGAGGATAAAAGGCAGATTATTCAAAAATACTATAAAGATTTATACACAGAGACAAGTTATGTTACAGAAGACCAAATTTTAAAATACTTAAAAATGCAGATCTCACACAAATTTCAGAAGAAGATCAAAAAGCTAAACCATTCTATAACCCTTCAAGAAATCTATGTGGCAATTAACAAACAAAAATAGATAAAGTCCCAGGTCCAGATGGCTTACCAGCAGAGATCTATAAAACACAACAAGAAATTTTAGGAAAAGAAATGGTAAAATTTTCAATGAAGTTTTAGATAAAGCTAATTGTCCTCAATCATGGCAAGAAGCTAAAATATCTATCATTCCTAAATCAGGCTCCGATCTAACAGAACCAGGGAATTATAGGCCAATCTCTCTCCTTAATGTAGACTACAAAATCTTTATGACGATCCTGGCAGAGATTAAAAATATTAAAAAAAACTCAATAAACTCATATCCCGGACCAAAATGGCTTTCTCCCTCAGAGACATCTCAGAAACAATATCAGAGTAGCGTTGGATATATTAGAGTACTATGAGGATCGAGGCGCAGAACAAGCTGCATTGCTATTCTTAGATGCCCAAAAGGCATTTGATAATGTGAAATGGA